>VWZV01012931.1:140462-195742 GCA_013397155.1 Irena cyanogastra | reverse complement strand
AGCGATGCCGGTGCGCCGGGGCCATGTGGCCCCCCAAAACACCTACCTGGACACCATCATTCGCAAATTTGAAGGACAAAGTGAGTACCGCACCCTCCGGTCCCGCTCCGCTCCCCCGCGGCCGGGGCGGCCCCCCAACTTCGAGGCACAGCGGGGAGAGGAGGGGGGAAGGCGGGAGGGCGTCCCCGGGGGCACGGAGGCGCCCCGGTGACCGCCCGAGGGGGGAGAGGGGTGGGCGACAGCCGGGCAGTGTCCCCGCGGGTATTTATAGACAGGGCGACACGGGGGGACGAGCCAGCCCAGCCTCGGTGTTTCCCCGGGGGCTGGGGACACCGCGACCCCCCGGTCCCCGGGCTGGGACGGTGTCCCCGGGCTGGCGGGGAGGGGTCCCGGCCGGCCGGACCGGGGGACAGGGTGCACCCCAGCGCTGCCGGGCTCGCCGCCTGTTTGCCTTCAACTCTGCGCTCTCGGCCGCCGCCGTCCCTGGTGAAACGTTGCCATTTGCCGTTGCTCCGAGTAATCCCTTTATGTGAATTTTCGGGCTGGTTTCGTGTCAAATACGGCGAAAAGTCCGCGCGCATCGGGGAGCGCTGGGGTTTGCGTGGGGCTGGGAGGGGGCGCGGGGGCTCCGCTCCCACTCTGGGCTCCCCAACGGGGCTGGGTCCACCCCGCAGTGCTGGGGATCACGGGAGGGGAAGGGGGACCGGGGTCCCCCAAAAACTGTGCTCGGGGGGTGCTGTGGGGTGCCGGGGCTGTGCACCCCCCACTGCCCCGGCTCACTGTGGGTTTCCTCCGGCGTCCAAGTTTCCCGAGTGGGTAAATTCCCTGGCGCTGCCGTCCCTGCAGGCTCTGCGCCGCCTGGCCTGGCGGTGACTGACGTGACCCTGGGGATGGAAAGTGAGAAAAACTGTCCCTGCTTCCTATCAGTTCTCCCTGGGGAGCGGCGGCTGGGGAGCAGCGGGGCCACGCGGCGAGGCGTGACAGCGAGGACGCCGCCAGGCCCCCTGTCCCTGCCCTGTCCCTGCCAGCCATGTCGGGCACCAGCTGGGCTCTGCCGAAACATCGCCCCACGCTCCCCCGCGGCAGTTTCGTGCCGTGGAAGGTGTTGGGAGACACCAAAGCAGCGCACCTAATACATCCTTGCTCCAGGCAGTGAGTTTTTCCATGCCTCTGGGTGCCTTCACCCCCACCACCGCAGCTCCCCGTGGGTGTAGCTGCTCCTGGCGAGTCCCCCTGGCAGCCAGAGGGGCCCAACTCTGCCCTGCCAGGGCTGCTGCAGAGCCCTGCTATTGTGGGACCGAGGGAAAACTCTCAGGACAGAAAGCAAATTGGGGATGAAAACCCCCCAAGGAGAGCTGGCTCTGCAGCTCCTTCCCATCCTGGTCCTGGGCACATCCCCGTGCTCAGCACAGCTTGCTCCGGCGCCCTGCCAGCCCTGTAAATCCTGTCCTGCGCCAGCCCAGCCAGGATCCAGACTGGATCCAGTCCACAGAGCGGACACTGGATGGGGAAAATGCTCCTCACAGGTGGGGAGTGTGCCCCGGGAGAGGGGCTTTGGGAGGAGTTCCCCTCTGAGTGCTGCCTTCCAGCTGGCAAAGCAATTTGGATGTGGAAGGATCGGGAAGAAGGGACTGGGAAATGTTTGTCTGTGGTGCTTTGTGCAGTTTGCAGCACCGGCACCAGCATCAGCCCTGTGTGGGAAAGGGAACGGAGTGGGAGTCCCCCACAAAGGGCCACCAAGGGCTGTCAGGGGAGGGAACGAAGCAGGAGCCTTGTGCAGCATCCCTGGGGACACTGGTTTTACTGGGAGGCATCCTGCAGAGCTGGGACAGCCCTGCTGTGCCTGGAGGGGTCCCCGTGTCCCACCGGGTCCCAGCACGGCTGTGAGAGCTTTCTCCTGCGTTTGGGTGAAATTCCCAGTGAGGCTGGAGTGCAGCAGGGTTCTGGAGCACGCGAGCTGCAGATGCCATTCCTGGGTAATCCAGGAGATTAATTGGGGTCTGGGCTGGGACCAGGCAGTCTCCAAATGGACCCTCTGCTCAGACTTGCCTTCAGCTCCAGCCAGGAGCTGATGCCAAATGCTGAGGGAGATGGTGCTGGGGGGGACGTGGCATTCATCACATAAGCACCCAGCCCTCTGTCACATCCCAGCAAACCTGTCCCAGAGCCCAGCACTCCCTGATGTCCTCAAAAAAAAAAAAAAAAACCAAAAAACCAAAATCAAACTAAATCAGAGCTCACCCCAAGATAAGGATGGAAGTGGCTCTGTGTGGGCTGGATGACGTGGGCTGTGCAGCACTGCCACACACCCTGGCAAGGCAGCAAGTCTGGCCCCAGCCCAGCCTAAGTGGCTGCAGCACCAGGAGGGAATGGGGCAGCACCACTCCCTGCCTCAGTTTCCCTTTTCCTTCCCTTGAGCACTTTACTTTTTGAGCACAGGGGTCTGGAATCTCAGGGTCTGGATTTCACCTTCAGCCCAAAGGCACAATTATCCTATAAAACATTAGGAGAATTGTTAATGTGATGGCTTTCACCCCTGCTTCCCATGAAGCCAAGCCTCACACTCACTCCTCCTCTTGCCCCTTGCCTGACTTCAGTCAAATCTGAGCAAGGGTGGAAAGTCTCTGAGATAACTCAGGTCCCTGATAAGCTCCTGGGAAGGGACAGAGGCTGCAGCTCTCCCCTCTTCCTGCAGTGCCGGTCAGGGACAGATTGCCCATTAGACAGCAGAGACTCCCCACATGCCAGTGGTGAAATGTCAAGGCTGCAGGGATTGGCCAACCCAGCAAAAGTGCCTCTGCTGAGAAACCCCCCTTTGGGTCCCCCTGTCCCCCAGTCACAAATTCACACTGAACTGGGGACACTTTCTCTGAAGAGCAGAGCAGTACCTGGGATGGTGTGGGCTGAGCTGAGGTCAGCCGCTGTCCCCCCAGATTTGTCACCAGTGTCCCCTGTCTGCACAGGCCCCGCAGCGGGTGACATCCAAAATCACGAGCTCACCCCTCGCCCCCGGGCTGTCCCCAGCCCCCGTGGGTCCCCTCTGAGCCTCGTGCTCCCTCCTGCCTCCCCGCAGACCGCAAGTTCCTGATTGCCAACGCGCAGATGGAGAACTGCGCCATCATCTACTGCAACGACGGCTTCTGCGAGATGTTCGGCTACTCGCGCGTGGAGGTGATGCAGCAGCCCTGCACCTGCGACTTCCTCACCGGCCCCGACACCACCAAGAGCTCCATCGCCCAGCTCACCCAGGCCCTGCTGGGCTCCGAGGAGTGCAAGCTGGAGATCCTCTACTACCGCAAAGACAGTAAGGGCGGCTCCGTGGGGCGGTGGGCGGTGTGACCGGGCTGTGGCCGGGCTGTGAGATGCCAGTGGTGGGAGACAAACGGGGTCTGGTGCTGTCAGGGTGTCAGGATTGCACCCAGGCTCAGGGCTGTGCTGAGGGCGAACCCATAGTGGCTCCTGGTGGGATGGAGACGTCTCGGCTGTCGTGGAGCACGTTGGGACCTGGAGTGATAGAGGATGGTGGCGGATTATTTGGGAGTCAGGTCGTTTGTGAGCCCTTGGGGATGGCTTGGAGCTCCTGGGACAAGCTGTGTCATCGCTTGTGGGATCCCTGCACCAGGAATGAGAATCCAGAATCCAGTGGGAAGCCCGTGGATAAGACAGGCCGGGACACAGATCTCCCAGTCTGTGCTCCAAGATGAGATGAGACAGACCCCCATGTCTGCTGAGAGTGGGTGCAGCCTCAGAGCTGCCTTTGCAGTGAGCAGGATGCGGCTGTGCGTGCACAGATGGAATTACGTTAAGATGAAAATGAAGCTTTGATGGAAAATACGAGTGATTAGTTCTAATACTGCAGGAAGTTAAATAAATATTTAGTGCTTGATGCTGCAAAACAGCAGTGGCCAGGGCTCCCAGGAGCAGGGAAATGCAGGTCCAGCACCCACAGGAGGTTAACAATATGAAGTGTTTCCTTTTTTTAACCTGTGGCGCTTTCCCAATGCTTCAGGTTGTATTGATGGAGGCTTGGCCTGAGCACAGGGCTGCACCCCAGTGCTGGCAGCTCCAGGACAGCCAGTTAGAGGAGAACCACTGGAAGCAAAAGGAAGGAGCAGGCAGGAACCCTGGCTCCCAGCCCAGGGCCCTATCTTGGGGGCTGGCACCCGGGTGTCCTGGCCTCCCTCCCAGGCCCTATCTCCCGGGCTGGCATCCAGGTGCCAGCGTGTCACCCCCGAGTTATTCGCTGGCAGCACCTCTGGTGTCATCCCAGCAGGACCTGACCCTGTGCGCTGGCAGGATCAGGCCACTCCGTTGAGGCTCTTCCTGTGGGGCACTCCTGGGTGGAGAGGGGCCACGAGTGGTGCCAGGTCTGGGTGCAAGTCCCCCCCTCGAGCTGCTGCAGGGCCTGGCTGGAGCCCAGAGCACGGAGACACAGGGAGAAGCGGCACACGCCGTCCCCCTGCTCCCATCCCAGTGCCGTGGCCATGCACTGGCTGTGGCAAGGACAGCGTGTGCAGCCCTGCTCCATTTCCTTCCTCCCTGCCTCAGGATAGTTTCCCATCCCATCCCTGGGGACTACTTGCTTTGTGAGCCTGATCCATCACCGTGCTGCTCCCTGCTTTGAAGCATTCCTGCTGGGCTCACGGGATGCTCGCTGCTGTCCTCAGAGCCCTGCTCTTCCTCTAGGCCACGGGGAACTCTCATTGCAGCTCTGTGCTGCTTTCTTCTCTTTTTTATTAAAAAAGAGGGAAAAAAAAAATAAAAACGCCCAGAAGCAAACCCTTCATGTCTATTTTTAAAACCCAACCCCACCAGCAGCATGCTTTCCAATTGTTTCCCCCCAGCACTCAGCCTGCGACCGCTCGGCCCATTATAAATGGGTCTTATCGGCGAAGAAAAGGCTTTTGCATTACAGGAGCTGCTGCTTAATTAGCCGGCGGAGCTCCGAACCTGCCTGTCCTCTTTTTCATACCAGCAGCACCAATCTCCAGCCTCGACCTGCTGTTTATTACTGCGGTACTCCCGGCTCTGCAGCTCGCGGGATTGTTTCCTCGCTCTCCTGGCTGACAGAGGCGATGTCACACCCAAAATGTGCCCCGTGGAGGCAGCCAGGCAGGGCCGGGGTGGGATGGGGGCAGGTGGGTGGGACGGGACCACCCAAGGGTGTCTGGGTTAGCGGGTTCTGGGGTCAGGCAGGATGCTGAGTGACGGGGATGCGTGTCCTTGGGGACAGCCTGGCTGCTCGGTGCCCACCCGGATGCCCACGCTGTCATCACCTAATTATAAACAGAGCCAAATGAGCCAGGGGTGCCAGCAGTGAGCCCAGCTCCAAAGTGGAACCAAGAATGGAACCTTCCCGTGGGGGATGGCAGGGCCAGCCCAGGCAGGGCAGTTGTCCCTCCCTGCCACAGCAGCCCCAAAAAGGCCTTGGACAGAGGGAAGAGCCCGCTCGCAGCGCGTGTGGGCTCTAATCCTCAGCTCAAAGCTGGGAGATCAGTGCAAAGTTAATTTCCTTACAAGATGCTACACAGCTGGAACTGCCCCAGACAGGGGGGTCAGCACGGGATCAGCTCCTGCCGCAGCCAGGAGCAGCCGTGGCCTCCAGCCCTGGGGACACACTGGCCACCGTGGCCAGGGTGAGCTCCAATCCTCCAGCATCCCCCGAGGAGCTGGTGGAGCTGAGCTGCACCCAGGGTTGGTTTTTCCCCTCCCCAGGGGTGAGGTGCTTGCAGTGAAGCCACTGGCCAGGGCTCACGGGGTCCCCACAGCGGGAGGTGGCCGCAGGTGCTGAGTGCCACAGTGCCAGCGTGGCCTGAGCAGCAGCAGCTGGTGGCACTCGCTCTGTTAATCTGCGTGGATGTGATGCTGATGAATCTGAAAGGGGAGCTGTGGCTGTGACAGCTGGAGCAGCTGCTGGGGCAGCCCCAGCCCCTCCACGCTGTCCTCTCCTGGGCAGAGCCCACAGCTTGTCCCCTCCAGCAGCAGCAGTTCGTGTCAGTCCCCTTGGAACTGGGATTAGGGACTGGGATCAGGCCAGCAGACCCATAACACTGCAGTGGAAGGCAGGATTTTCCCCTGGGGGCTCCAGGAGAGTGACTGGGGTGCCCCGTGGCACTCAGCATATCCCCCCAGCAGGTCCCACAGGGGGCTGAGCAAGCAGCCAGGCAGAGGCAGGTGGGGAAGTGCCACCACACCCAAAGGGGGCAGGGACACTCAGGTGACATGTCCCCTCTGTCCCCAGCCCAGGGCACATCCATGGCACTGCACCTCTCCAGCAGCTGCTGCCAGGGAGCCTGGCTCAGGCAGGGGGATGGATCCAGCCAGGATTTCTGTCCAGCTTTGCAAGCAGCAACCTGTGAGGTGCCCAACGGGCACACTGGGAGCAGGAGGGCAAATCCCACCTGCAGCTGCTGGGTCCTGGCACCGACAGGGATTTGGTGCTGGCAGCCCCAGGGAGCCTCTGTTCCTGCCCCGTGGCGGGGTCCAGGCAGGGCTGAGGGCACTTGTTGGGTCTTGGAGGAGCAGGAAGGCACAGCCAGCTGACAAACCCCAACCCCGAGCTGAGCTCTCGGCTTGGACAAACCCGTGGGGTTTATGCCAAGCTGGGGCTGTTTGCTGTTTGCTTTAGGGGTCAGTTTGTGACCTCGGGAAAGGGATGGACAGCGGGGCCCAGCTCCAGATGGGAACTTATAAACATCCCTCCTCAGCATGGCAAAGATCTGCTCCCAGAGATCCTGTGCCCATTCTGCCAGCTCTGGCACGGCTGTGCTGCAGCTCCAGGCACCCCCAGGGCCACTGTGGCTAGGGCAGAGAGCTGGAAGAGACACATCTTCCATCCTCTGTTGCTCCACAGATGTTGTTTGCTTGGACCTGATATCCCAATGACAAAAGGAGAGGCCCAGGTCACCCCCAGCACCTCTAAGAATGCTGCCTGGAGCAGGCTGTTCCCTGAAATCCCTGTCCTGGCAGAGTCCCTGATCCCCACCCCAAGCTCTCCATCCTCATCCTCAATGGCTGTTGCGTCCCCAGTGGGGACAGGGCCCTGGGGTGGCCGGGTGGCCCCAGGGAAGGCTGCCAGCACTGCAGCTCTGGCCCCACAGCCCCGCTCTGAGCTGGAATAATTCCTGCAGCCGGCGGGATTGAGCGAGGGAAGGACTGAGGGCTCAGGCACGGCCACTCACTTGGCCTGAAAATGAGGTTTAGGTGCATTTTACCAACCCACTGCATTGATCCAGGTCCTGTATTGATCCAGGACCCCTTTTGGCTCCTGGGGATCAGAGCATCCTTCCCCTGCACCCAAAACCGCCGCTAGGCTCGGATCTTTCTTGTGGCAACGTTTTGGTGGGTACCCCCAGCCAGCTGACACCCCTGGTTTTCCTTCTCCACTGCTGCTGCCAGGCCTGTGAGCACACAAATCCCTGCCCTTCCTCACTGTCCGGGGAGCATCCATCCTGCTGAAGTTTCTCAATAAGATCATTTCTGCTGGCCTGGCGGGTTCCAGGCTCCTGGTGCCCTCTCTGGGTGTGGGGAGAGGGCCAGGGCAGACCCTGTGCTGCACATCCCTCCCTGTGCAGGGGCTGCAGACCCCACCCCAGTCCCAGGAGTGACCCATCTCCCACCAGCTCTGACTAAATCTCCACTTTTTTTTCCATCCCACCGCAGGGATTTGCTGTAGGGCCTCGCAGCAATCTGCGCTTCCCTTTGAAGTTCTCCCCAGCCCCGACACTGATTTATCCCAGGGTGGGAGCACAGCTGGGTCCTCCAAGCTTCTCTGTGTCCATCCCCGCAGCACAGCCCTGTCCCCGTGCCCTCCGTGCCCTTGCCAGCCCCTCTGCTCTGCTCCTTTATATAATGCATTTATAGATCTGTAGATTTAGCCACTCTGCCATGAGACCCTGCAGATTAAACCTGCCGGCCGGGGGGAGGGCAGGCCTGGCTAAGAGCTCCAAGCACAGATTAATAACTCTCTTTTTTAATATTCATAACAATGCTGGCTCGTGTCCTGCGCTCGGAAACCCCCGTGTCCCGTTGATTAGTTTAATACTGATGCCACTGACAAATGCATTAACCACCAGAGCCCGAGGGGATAAGAGGGTAGGGAGGGGGGGCCCCAACAATGACATTTTTAATGTTATTAAGTGTTGGCTTTTATCAAGGTCAGAAGACACGGTGGGTCAGAAAGCACCAAGCTCCAGGCGCTCACACTCAGCTTGGGGGAGCTGGGCTGGGTGCTGGGAGGTAAAACCCAGGAGTTTAGGGAATAATCTGGTTTTCCCAGCCCGCACAAAGCCACCACGTTGGCTGGGGGACCCTTCAAGCCAGCATCTGTGTCACAGCCCCACCTGCCAAGCCCTGCCCGCAGCCCCCGGGCTGGGGTTCACCCCAGATGGGCACAGGCAGCCTCGTGCTGGTGGCCACAGAGCACAGGCAGGTTGTGAATGCCCCCAGGGCTCCTCCAGGAGATCGTTTTGGTGGCTGGATAAAATTAGATGGATGGAGACAGATTAGCCGAACAGCTGAAGGGAAGGGACAGGCAGAGGGATGGGGACAGTCACAGGGATGGAGGGCAGGCCTGAGGCTCCTCCTGGGGCTGGCTCAGCAGGTCTGGGGTGCTGGTTTTGGGAAGGAGGATGAGGAGGTTCAGCGTTCAGCAGAGCCTGGGCTGGCTCACCACAGGGAAACTGAGTCAGGGCACAGAGTGCCACGGCTCTCCCAGCTGCAGCCTCTCCACAGAGCTGGGGGTACCCCAAATCACACACCCCAAATCCTGGGGGATGCCCTGTCTTTGAGCCAGGCTTAAGGGAATCTGCTGCTCCCATCCCTGGCCCTGATACTCCCCCATTCCCCTGACACCTCCATGTGAGTCTGAGAGAGGCTCTGAGCGGCTGCCATGCAGGGCTGTGCCTGCTGGGGCCACTTTTGGGGTGATTCCCTGCTTTTGGAGGGGGATTAACTTTTGGCCAACCCCGAATTGGCCAGGCAGTTGGACTAGATTATTGCTGCAGTTCCCTCCCAGCAGAAATAGTCGATTTTATTTAATTTAAGCAGGGATCAGCAAGGGGCTCGCAGTGACATTGGCCAGGGCTGCTCAAGCTCAGCACCTCCCAGATTTGCAGGATCAAACCAGGCACCAGCTGCCACCCAAACCCACCCCCAGCCACCTCCCAGCTGCTCCCTGTATCCCTCCAACTGGATGTAACTGGGCCCAGGTTTCAGCTGTTCAGCACTGGCCATGGGATTAACCCTTTCCTATGCCTGCGGGGCCTGCCAGGATCCCCTGAGAACAGCTCAGAGCCCATCCCCTGCCACTGCCATGGAGGGAAACCTGAGGCAGTGAAGGAATGCGGGAGGGCAGAGCACCTGAGCCAGGATTGGGATGTCTGGGTCTCAATTCCCAGTGGATTTCTGGATCCGAATTCCCAGTGGATATCTGGACTGGGATATCTGGATCTGCATTCCCAGTGGATCTCTGGATTGGGATATCTGGATCTGAATTCCCCATGGATATCTGGATTGGGATATCTGAATTCCCAGTGGATATCTGGATTGGGATATCTGGATCTGGATTCCCAGTGGATATCTGGATTGGGATATCTGTATCTGCATTCCCAGTGGACATCTGGATTGGGATGTCTGGATCTGGATTCCCAGTGGATATCTGAATTCCCCGTGGATATCTGGATTGGGATATCTGGGTCTGAATTCCCCGTGGATATCTGGATTGGGATATCTGGGTCTGAATTCTCAGTGGATATCTGGATCTGAATTCCCAGTGGATATCTGGATTGGGATATCTGTATCTGCATTCCCAGTGGACATCTGGATTGGGATATCTGGATCTGGATTCCCAGTGGATATCTGAATTCACCGTGGATATCTGGATTGGGATATCTGGATTGGGATATCTGTGTCTGAATTCCCAGGGCAGGGGGAAGCCTGAGTTGATGGCTGCCCATGCCAACGAACCGTGCAGGTTCCAGGAATTGATGCGTCAAAATCACCCCTGGGGGGGAAAAAATCTCATTTTCTAACACACTGAAGGAGAAAGCAGCCATGAGTGGGCTCCCCTGGGCACAGCCCCTGCACACACCAGTGCCAGCACTGACACTGTGGCATCCAGGGGGTGGCACCGTGTCACCCCCCGAGCACGTGCCACCTCACTCACTCACTCAGCGTCACTTACAGGGCATCCCTTCAGCTAAAGATCCCTGAAAATCCTGACAGAGACAGGGAAGAGAGCTCACCTCTCCCTGCTCCACACAGAGGTAACCTGTCAGCCCCCAAACAGCTTCACCTGCCAAAAATCCACTCTCTCCTCCCCAGCTCGCACAGCTGACTGGATTTCCTCTCCCTTTGGTGGACAGTGGGGAAAGAGAGAGAGAGAGAAAGAGAGAGAGAAAGGAAGAACGAGCAAATCACGGCTGCTGGGGTCTTTAAACAGATCCCAGCACATCCATTTCTTTCCTGTTCTTGCGCCTGTGTGTGTCCGTGTGTGTGCACATCCCTGACGTCAGGGCAGATTTTGAAGTTGCCCGATGCCGGCCATCTGCTCCTGATTACGGGAGGCCCTGAGCTCCTTAAAATCACCCGCAGGAAGGCCGGCGTGCCCCTCCCGGCCGCGGGCGGGGCGGCAGCGCTGGCTCGGGCTGGCCGCGCATCCCCGGCGCTGCGCTGATCCCCGGTGAGCAGAGCCTGGGGAGCGGCCAGGACGGGGATCTGCACCCGCCAGAGGCTGCCGGGCAAGGAGCTGGCTTCGCTGGATGGTCCCCGGGTGCTCCGTCATCTCTGGGAGATTGGGGATGGGAGCCTGGGGGTGTTCAGGCACAGGGACGGTGACAGTGGCTGTGGCTCGGGGTGTCCTGCTCCCAGCAGACAGCTCAAGGAAGGGGCTCGGTGATTATACCCTCAAGTGGGGTTTTTGGAGGATTTGGTGGGAAACCAGCTGTGTCCTTCACTTGGTGCCTTGGAAAAGACCTGCAGGTGTTTCCAGTTGCAGGCTGGTGCCCGGCTGCTGCAGAGGAGAGCCACAGGGCCCAGCTGACTCCCAACAGGAAAATCCCTCTGGGCACATCTGGGATGCTCCTCACAGCCTCCATCACTCCCAGGACACTGAGCCAGTCCTCGTGCCCCCTTTGTGCCTCAGTTTCCCCGTGGCAGGATGAGACAAGGCCATGCTGGCCGCTCCCTGCCTTTAGGGAACGTCCCTGGGGACTGTCACACCGATGCCACCCGGCCCTGCTGCCCACGTGGGCTCACCCCCATCGCCTGCATCCAGCCCCCAAAAACTGCCTGGTGATTGCAGGGCAATTAACTGCAGCGTGGTTATTACAAGCAGGATGCTTAATGAGGTTAAACCACTACCTGGGACTTCCTGACTTCTTAATTACTCACTCTTTAATTGCTGCTCTCAAGTACATTAATATAAATGACTGTCTGGGACAGAAAAAGGAGATGTGATCAGTGTGAGTGGGATGCTTCAGGGATACTTCAGCCTTTCCCAGGGCTCAGCTCGTGTTCCACATCCCCCACTCCCCACCAGCAGGGATTGCACCCATCAAAGTGCTCCAAAACCCCAATTTTCTGCCAGAAGTGTTGGTGAGAGAGAGAGCGGGAGGTCGGAGGGGGAGGTCGGAGTCTCCCCTGAGCTGTCTCTGCTCGGCAGCGTCGTGTTTCCGCTGTCTGGTGGACGTGGTGCCCGTGAAGAACGAGGAAGGCGTTGTCATCATGTTCATCCTCAACTTCGAGGACCTGGCTCAGCTGATCGCCAAGAGCACCGGGCGGAGCCTGCACCAGCGCCTGTCGCACAGCTGGAACAAAGGTGCGTGTCCCGGGGACCGGGTGGGGACCCGGGAGAGCAGCGCCCTCATCCCAGGGTTTGGGGAGCACCTGGGGGCTGCAGACACGTCCAGGCAGGATCCTGCACGGGAACTGGTTGGTGTTTTTGCACAGCCACAGCCCTGCCTGCTAGAGGACCGGTCCAGGCAGACCCCGGCTGGGTGGGAAAAGGCTGTTTGAGCCAGATGTGCTGCCCCTGCCTCCACAGCTGCCTGCACACGCTTCCCGAAGTCCCAGAGAGCTGGGGTGCAGGGCTGGGGGCTGGGCCCCTGCAGGGATGGGGAGTTTTGAGAGGAGGTCTCGCTGGGAGTGGAGCCGTGGGGTCCCCTCCGTGAACCCCCCTCATTGCTGGATCTTTGCCATATTTAACACTGGCTTGGGCTGGAGGTGCTGCTGTGGGGCAGGACCTGTGTGCGGGGTCACCAGGAGGGCCAGTCGACATTTGGTGCCACCAACAGCACGGCTGTGCTGGGGGGTGTCACTGCAGCCAATGGCACAAGGATGGCTGCACTGGATGGCTCAGCCTGCCCCAGCTTCAGGCTATTCCCTGCTCTCCTAGGCTCATTCCAGGGTTCTGGAGACAGTGGAAAATTCAAATTCCCTTTTTTGGGAAGACAGGATCAAAGGGAAGCTGTGCTGAGGGTCTCGAGGGGATGTGGATGTTCAGGGATGCAGATGTTAGACCTGACAAAGAGCTGCGATTCTAAATCTGCTTCTGCCACACTGCCCTCAGTGCTGGGCACTCTGCTGGAGTCAGGGAAACAATCCCACCTCTGTCTCCATGGCCACATTCCCTGGGGGTGCTGCTGGGAGGATTTGGGCAGGTCTCTCAATAAAGCTGTGGGAGCAACATGGGTCTGTCCCCCACGGCACACGGGGTGCAACAGCACGATCAGAGCCAGGGCCACATCAGGGAGCCATGGGGACACCTGCCTGTTGAACTGGAGTGTGTGAGTACAGTGCATTCCCACTCGGTGCAAATCCATGTCCTGGAGCCATTCTGGTGTCTGTGTATGGCAGAGCAGAGGTTTACATGGATTTTTATATGGGTTTTTATATGGATTTTTATATGAGTTTTTTGTATGGGTTTGTGTGTGCTCAGGCCAGACATGCACACAAGGGGCTCTGGATGTGTGTGTGTGAGTGGACAGATCACTGTGCATGTGTTGGGAGGTCTGTGAAGCGATGAGATTCACATTTTTGATGGATTGCTGTAGGACCAGCTACCCTCTATGCATGACCTGCTGAGGAAATCCTCAATTCCAGCACCAGCGTTGCTTTGCAGCCCCACCAGCTCTCAGGATATCTCAACATATTGCACCCATTCCTCATCCCACCAAAGACATCCCTTTGGCAGAGGGCACCCACATCAAACCCTGCACGTTGGGTGTTGTGCATCCCAAGGGATGTTGTGTTTCTTGGGTTTCCAGGTGTGGAAAGGCCAGAGCTGCTGGTGCCTGTCCAACTCAGGCTCTCGTGCACAGGTTTTCTGACTCTGTCTTTCATTGCATAGCCACAGGTGGCTGCGTTGCTGGTCGCCAGCTCACTGGTGTGCAGGGAAAGTTGGATTCTTTGCTTCTTCCAGCTGGAAAGCTGCTCTGGGCAGAGGGGATGGGGTGGGCAGAGGCAGCCCGTGTGGTACCCCATGGGCAGGGGCATTTTGGGACAGCCGGGACCCTGCCCAGGCAGCTCCGTGGTGTTTTGGGGTGATGAGGGAAGCTAATCTTGCCAAAAGAGCTCCTCAACGTGCTGCTTTTTCCCAGGGGACAATGTCTTTGTGGACCTTATGCCACATACCACGTGCCCCAGGAGTTAGGACACATTTTGTGCAGTTAGGGAGCAGAGTTGGTGCTGCTGGATGAGCTTCAGGGCTGGCCCTGGCCCCGAGGGTGTGAACCTGGCTGCTCACATGAACTCTGCAGTAGCAGGTGACCATGGTCTCCTCTAGAAGAGACTTTGCATTGAGTGTCACAACCAGGGCCATTGGGCCCTCTCCACATCTGGGCTCTTCCTCTCCTGCAGCTCTCTCACAGCTCCTAGCAGCCCTGGCTGCCCTTGTCCCAGCCCCAGTGCCCGGTGAGATGTTCTCCTGGTCACCTGTGATGGCAGGAAGGGACCTGTGTGGCCCAACTTCCCTCACTGAAAATCCAAAACAAATCCATGAACAAAATTGCTAGAACTACTTTTCTTTCCATGCCTTTTGAAATTACCATCTCTATTGTGTGAGAGTTTTTTTTTCCCTAAAGTTCCACCAAGGAGATTTAGAGGCTCGATTTCCTCCGGGTCCAAATCCCTTAATTGGCTTTAACCTCTTTAATTGGCTTAGGGATGCTCTGCACCTTTCCATCTCACATCCACAGTCGTAGGGAACTCTTCTCCAGCTCAGAGGAGCTCGCTGCCAGGTCAGGGCCTGCCTTGAGCACGTGGCACTGTGATGGCTTGGGAACAGCAGGTGCTTTGGAGGAGGAAGGGCCACGCAGCATGTGCGTCCCCCAGAGCCACCCAAAATTCTCCGCAGCCTCTCCCCCGTCCCGCCCCGCTCCAGCCATCACGTGCAGCTAGGTCACACCTTTCTCTCTTGTGTTTTGTTTTTCTTTTTTAACAAGGTGAAGGTAGGAGTTTGAAGTTTAGTCTCCCGTCCCTGCGGCGACTCAAAATCCAGCGGAAATCTCTGCCCACCAGTGAGTTTGATGGAGTAGCCATTGACTATGGAAAGGTAACCGTAGCCTTTGTCTGATATCGGCCCACGCCTCAGGCCAGGTCCCAGCGCTCTTCCTCGCTGTCCCCATCCCGGTCCCCCTCGGCTGCTGTGGCTCGGGCCATCTCCGGGGTCACTGCTGAGCCTGGCCCTGCTGAGGGCTTTGGCCGAGCGGGCTGGAGCTCGACCCTGCTGCTCTGCACACCCCGTGGCTCGTGGGGGGAGCGGGACATGTGCCAAAGCGGGGAGGAAGGTCTGGCTCCATACTCCGAGCTGTCCGGGATGGTGCAGCTGCAGGGAGTTGTCCCCACCTCGAGGAGGGGACGTGCTGGTGGCTGTAGGAGCATGGAGCAGGTGTGCTCAGAGCAGGGATTGGCAGGGAGCAGGCAGCACAGGCAGGTCCAGCTTCTCAGCCCTCCAGCAAAGATTGTACTCCCCGTGATGGAGGGTGATGCTGTCACCAACCTTGAAAAACTGTTTAGAGATTGCTGTTCTTGGTGGCTTCCTGACTGTCAGCAGTGCTCAGGGTACCTCCAGTCAAAGACCTGTTGTTTTCTGAAATGCTGCAGCTCAAGGCTGGGAGCAGGAGGCTTCTGCTCTGCTAAGGCATCCCCAGGTGCAGGCTCTTGCTGTGCTGGGTGTTTCCAGGCAGCCTGGATAAATCTGCTTCCCCAAATCATAGATGTAATGAGATGGAAGGTGCCTGTCTTCTCAGAGGTTGTGCTTGTGGTAGGTTGAAGATGTGTGTAGGGTTATCTGATGCTTTGGGTACATCATTCCTATAGGCACCAGCACTGCTAGAAGCTCTGGGTACCCCGTGGCTGGAGCTGCACGGGGCACTGCAGTGTCTCAGGAAAAGGAGCATTGAGGACAGCCATTGATTCACCATTTTGCTGGAGCTTGGTCAGGTGGGCACAGCCCAGAGGTGCAGGGCCAGCCAGCAGCCAGCCTCTCCAGGCACCCCATCCTAAAACCTGCCCTAAAGGGCCTTGGGGATGGTGAGAAGTGCCACGGTTCCTCCTGTGGGTGTTACTGGAGGCACTCAGTCTCGTGGGTTGCTGCTCCAGAAGGCGGTTGCTTTGCACACCCCATTGCAGAAATTAAAGCCTGGACACTCTTTGGGTCTCCGGGGAAAAAGGTTTAGCCATGGTTAATGGTGGCTGTAGGAGAAGGAGGAGCAATATGACCAAATTTGCAAACCCAGCAGCTCCTCCAGTGCTTCCTGGTGCAGAGCACATCCTCTCCCATAAACACCAGCACAGGGCCTGGGCGCTGACCCTCGGCCATGAGCTCTTGCAGCAGGGGAGGGAAGGGCAGCCCCAACGGTGGGACACAGGGACATCTCAGAAGAGCGCATGGCACAGCAGATGCTCCAGGCAAGCCTGTCCCTAGGCCTCCTCTTCTCTTGCTCTCACCTGCTTCCACCTGTGCAGCATCGCCTTGCAAACCTCCCCGGGCCGCCCAGCCTCCGGCGGGAGCTGGTAGGAGCCAGGAGCTGCCAAGTCCCCAGGGACTCGGTCGCCCCACTCCAAAGCAGGTCCTGGTCCAGGCTGGAGATGACCTCAGGAGCTGCAGTGCTTCCCAGCCCTCTGCCTCTCCTCTTACCTACCCCGGCTCCCTCACCTTCCCCCACAGCACGCGGGGACTCCTTCTAATACAACGCTTTCTCCTGGCTGTCTTAAAGCCTGGTGGTGACTCCCTGATTTTGAGGGACTTGAAGACATCGCCCAAGGAAAACTGTATGCAGTCAGAGACCGAATCCCTCCTGGAAAAGGAGCGGAGGCCAAGCCTGGAGGCCGACCCCACCCTACAACACTCGTCCCCGAAACAAGAGCCTCCCGTGCTGGGCCCGCGAGGGTCGTACCCTGCGTGGGGTTTCTTTCGGTCTCGCCCTGGGGGCAGCTTCCACAGCCTCCGCAGGGTCTCCTCCTTGGACAACTTTGAGGCTGCGAGGTCTGAGTTCCAGAGAAAATTCAGGGAAAGGAGGGCAAACTCAGGTAGGGAAAACCCCGGAGCTGTCGGTTCTACTGCGGGAGTCAGGGTTCTGGCAATGGCCCCAGCACATCTCGGGGGGAGGTCTTGGTCTCTTTTCCCTCTGCAAAGTGGAGATTACTTGGGTCTTCTCCCCAAAACCCACTGGTCTCCGTGTGATTCCCTGCATAGGCAGGTCCTGCTCTGGAGGTAGAGCTGTCCATGGTTTGTGTGTGAGATGTGAGACCGTGTGAGATTGTGTTGGGCTGCCCCACACAGGGGGCACCCCGATGCCATCCCACCTTCCCTGGAGGGAGGGGAGGGGTCTGCAGGCATGTGCAGTGTGAGCTGTGTCCATGTGCTGGAGGTGGGTGAGACACTGTCCAGGCCACTCTGAAGGGCTGGAGGGAACGATCCTTCACCGTGCTATCCATGTCCAGACCTCTGGTTCTCATGAGAGTGATGAGGACAAATTAGATGGAGGTCAGGAAAGAGAAGCCTCTCAGCTAGGGATGAGAGAGACTGGTCTGTAGATCTGGCTGTAAAAATGGGCTGGGGGTTCATGATCCTGCAATAGTCACAGGTTATGGACCCTCAGGAGGAGACACGATGCAGAGGGAGGGAAGGGGCATGAGCAGGATGGCTGGTGCTCACTGGGCACCCTCACCTTCTTCAGACACCTCCTGCCCACACCACCCCTTGGGTCAATGTCAGAGTGCAAGGGTTAGAAGGGGTTAAAAAATTGAAAATACAACCCTGCCCTGCCTGTAGGAGATGGAAAGGTTGGTACACACTGAGTGCAGTGCCTGGGGATCTTCCTGGAGCTCTGGGTCTGGGTCCAGGCTCCTGCTCATGACAACACGTTGCCACAAGCCTGGCCATGAAATGACCACCTACACAGCTTCCTCCCTGGTCCTGCCCTGGGCTGACCCAGAGGCAGGTCCCCAGGGAGAAATATCAGGATCCACTCCCACTACAGCTCTTCTTCCAGAGAAAGCTCTGACCTCCCTACCTGGAGCTGGGGTGGAGGATACATCTGAGTGGGCGTATCATCCGACTCCTAGTTCAGTTTGGTGGCCAAAAACCAAGACAGCAGCTCAGGAGCTATGTTTGCCAGTCTAAAGCATGCAAGGGTGGAGGAGAACGACCTCCTCCTGTCTGTTTTCATGCCAGTTTTGGCATCTCTCCCTGGTGAATCTCACTGGGTTGGTCCCCAACCCACTGCAGTCATCAGGAGTAGCAAAAGGACACTGAGTGGCTCTGTGTTTTGGCAGCTGCTCTGAGCCCCCTGCAGGAGGTTTAATGGTGAAAAGATGGGTGATGTGTGGGAAACCCAGCCCTCTCTCAGGCATCCCAGGTTGGGCACCCCACATCTGAGCCAGCCTGAAGAAGTCAAGCCTTTATGGCCGAGCAGATTTTGGCACCTTCTGGTGGCACCTTGCGGTGCTCCCCAGCTCCTGGAGGTCCTACACGAGGTCAGGGCTCTGGGGATCTGTTCCTGCTCTCACTGCCCTTCTCAGTGCTCCTCTCCATCCTCTTTCAGAGGCTTCCCACGTCAAACCCAACCCCCCGAACTCCACCTCGGACTCGGACCTGATGAAGTACCGGACCATCAGCCAGATCCCCCAGTTCACGCTCAACTTCGTGGAGTTCAACCTGGAGAAGCACCGCTCCGGCTCCACCACCGAGATCGAGATCATCGCTCCCCACAAGGTGATGGAGCGCACCCAGAATGTCACCGAGAAGGTCACACAGGTAAGGGCAGTGAGATGCCACCCAGGCAGCGATGGGGTGCTGCTGCGGGACAGTCACAAGCGCTCCAGTGGGAGGAGAGAAGCAGAGAGGGCGGTGACGCCTGGAGATTCCATCCCAGGAAATGCCAGCGTCCCTGTGTTTGATTATGCCTTCCTCTGAAAGGCTGGAATTCTCATTTTAGTCCCCTAAATGAGTATTTCTGGTGATTTGTGGCTGGGGAAACACCAGCATGAGCTGCTCCTGATGGTGGCCTTGAAGGGGACACGTGTTTGCATGTTTGTGTCTGCGTGTGGCTTCTTTTGTGGGGAGCTCTGGCCACTGTTCCTGCCCCCCAGCGCTGGGAATGGAGCCCTGGGTGCCCGAGGTGCCCAGCCAAGGACCTGGCCCGGTGTCAGCATGCTGAGGGCCACAGGATCCCCTGGGAGACAGCAGGTGGCACTGCACTGTCACTGCAGGGGACACTGTCACCCAAAGGGCTGCGCATGGAACCGTACATCCCGTGGGGAGAGCAGAGTGCGTGAGAGATGCTGATGTATCCCCCAGTCCCGAGTAAGGAGCTCTTCTAGCTGTGGGGAAACTGAGGCACGGGAGAGCCTTAATGTACGAAACACACCTAAGGGCACCTCCCATTGCTGCCAGCAGCAGCCCAGGGCAAATTTAATGAAGATGCAGACATCTGACCCCAGCAAAGCCTCCAGGCTTGGGAGCTGACTCCATCAGAGTGCTGTGCAGGATTCTCCTTCTATCTCAGTGCCAGCAAACCTTTGACTTCAGAGCCTCTGTGCACAGGGGATGGGCTCCCCACTTCACACACCAGGGAGCAGTTCTTAGGCTTGTTTTTGCCCTGGCTCATCCCCTTCATTAGTGCCTCTAATCTGGGGGTGACTGCAGGGACCCAGGATTAGCTCCTGAGTTCCCCAGTGGGGCAGTGAGCAGCCTCCATCCCCAGTCCCCGTCACCAGGAGCTCACCAGGGATCGATGGTCATGCTGGGGTGACTGTCACAGTGGTGCTGGCCACGCAGTGTGGGGTCAGTGGCTGCTTGTGGAGTGATGGGATCAGAGCAAGGCCCTGCAGTGCAGCACCCAAGAGGTCAATCTTCACTTTCAGTCTCCAGATGGGGTGGGATGTGTTGGGACAGCACAGGATGGACTCTCCTGCCTGTCCTCACCCAGTGTCCCCCACACCTCCCGCCCAAGCTACAGCTCCCTGCTCCTGGCTGTTAAATAATTCATGGTGAGGCAGAGACGGCGGCGAGACAGGGTCTAAAAATACCGGCGGGTGGGCAGGGATGGAGACAGGGCCTGCCTGGGATGGTCTGGCCCTGCACTGAGCTGGGAGGGAGGGCAGGCCACAAGTGCAATGAAGGTCCCAGGCTCAGCCTCGCAGGGTTGTGGCTCTGGAGCACAGCTGGAGGCACGTGGGGATGCTGTGGGGTCGGTGGCAGCAGCGTGGGGTCCTGTCTGCAGGTGGCATGTGTGCCAGTCCCCTGTCTGCCCAGCTGGGGACAGGGATGGGGGGCTGAGCTGTGTCAGGATATGTGCTGGGAGTGCCACTGGGTCACTGCCAGCCTACAGCCAACACCATGGGCCTGATCCTGCCCAGCCACTTGTGTTTGAGGCTCTCCTGGGGATTCTGGAGTGGCCCCCACCTCAGCTCAGTCCCCTTATCCCCGGCACCGGGCAAGGGACACTGGGGGACAGCTGGGAAGGTGATGGGTGCCGGACACCATGGGGCATGAGCGATGGCCTGGGTTAGCCAGGGTCATGGGAGCCTCCCCCCCTCTGTCACCCACAGCCCACACACACCCTGCTCCCTCCTCCTCCTCCTCCTTCTCCCTCCTGCACTCCCTCGCTCACTGCCAGCACCCAGCACCCCACGCCATGAGCCTGCAGCTGCGGCTGAAGCCGGTAAGTGCAGGAGGAAGGGGACAAAGGGAAGGGACACCCGGAGGATCACCATGAGGAACACTGGCACTGCCATCTTCAGGGCCACTCAGGCCACCCAAGGGTGACCTTCCCATCCCTTAGGGGTAGAGAGGAACAAGGCTGCAGCTGCTCCCTAGCTCTGTGTTGTTCTGGGGGTTGTTTCTTTACCCTTTTGATCTTTGGAGTTGTGGTTTTTTATTCATTCTTGACTGGAAAGCAAGAGTGCTTAACCAGTTCTTGCTTCTGCCACAAGAGCTAGGTGCCAGAACAGGGACGAGGGGCAGGGCAGGTGCCGCAGCATAGGGAACAGTATTTGGTGGCCTGAATTCAGGACAGAGCTGCCTCCAGCCAGGCAGAACAAGCACTCAGCTGCTGAGGGTGGGAGCATTGCTGGTTTTCCCAGACACAAGGTGAAGGATCCCATCTCCGGCCTTCCGGGTGCATCCTAGTTTTGGGATCAAGCATTTTATCAGTGTTGCCTTGCTCCCTTCCCCACCATCCCCACAGCAGCCGGTCCCTGAGCCCAGCTAGTGCCTCATTCCCTCCACAACGATTGCATTCGGGTCACTTTTTCCAATCCCTCCCCTCTCCGTCCACCAACGACGTCGGCGGCTCCCGCCGCTCCATTGGCGCTCTGTCCCCACGGGGGCCGGCATCGACCGGGTTTGATTAACCCGCGCCGGGCTCCCCAATGCCCTTCCAGCCGCATGTCTCCCACCCGCCTGGCCGAGTGCCTGCGTGCCTGCGTGGGCAATGCCACGGCCCGAGCCCTGCGCCCGCCGTGCCGGACGCTGCCGGGGCGCGTGGGGCTGGGGGCCCCCATGGTGGACACCCGGAGCTCGAGGGTCAGCTGCCGCCTGGGGCGCCGGGCGAGCTGCAGGCAGGTAGGAGCAGGGGGCACCTCTGGGCCACGGGACCCTGCGGTGTCCTGGGGCTCTGGGATGTGGGAGAGGCTGCTTGTTGTGGGATGGGGCTACAGGGATGGATTGCTTTGGGTGGCAGCAGCAGGAGGCACAGCAGCAGGCGTTTTCCTCTCTGCTGGGTCAGAAGGACATAAAGCAGGTAAGAAGCTGCCCCAAGGGTGCTGTGACCATCAGAGACAGACAAGGACCTTGGTGTCAGCCACAGTGGGAACTGGACAAACACTTATGCAGCCAACATAGGTGAAAAAGCTGTAGGAAACCACTGTGTGCTCCTCAATGCTCTACCAGCACATGGAAGTCCCGTGCCTGGTTCCTGGCATTATCCAGCCTCTCTCCTGGTCTCACACCCCTCTCCTGGCAGGTGCTGTCCCTGGGTGCTGACGTCCTTCCCGAGTACAAGCTGCAGGCGCCGCGCATCCACCGATGGACCATCCTGCACTACAGCCCCTTCAAGGCCGTGTGGGACTGGCTCATTCTCCTGCTGGTCATCTACACTGCCGTCTTCACCCCCTACTCGGCCGCCTTCCTGCTCAACGAGGAGCAGGTGGAGGAGAAGCGCTGGGACTGCAGCTACTCCTGTGACCCCCTCAACATCATTGACCTCATCGTGGACATCATGTTCATCGTGGACATTGTCATCAACTTCCGCACCACCTACGTCAACATCAACGACGAGGTGGTGAGCCACCCCGGCAAGATCGCCATTCATTACTTCAAGGGGTGGTTCCTCATCGACATGGTGGCTGCCATCCCCTTTGACCTGCTCATCTTCCGCTCTGGCTCTGACGAGGTAAAGAGCAGGGTCTGTCAGGACAGGAAGGAATGCGTGGATGGATAGGGAGAGATGTATGAGAGAGAAAGAAAGGGATGTGGATGGTTTGATGTAAGTGGTGGGTGGCTAAATCTGTGGGTAGAGGGGTAGTTGGTCACAGGGTGGAGAAGGGTGTCTTTACAGGTTTTTAAGCAGTTGGGACCTGGGATTTCATTTTTTAGGGTCAGGCAGTCCCTGCTCTAAGTGTTAAGAGTGGATCCACTCCCCTTGTTGAGGCTGACCCAGCAGAGCAGGCTGGGGGATCAGTTTAAGGGCTGACCCCACACTCCAGTGTGGGTGAACTTGGAGGTGCATTGCCAGCCAGACTCAAAATGTTGGCAGTGGGGATCTGGGAATGAAAGGCAGCTCATTTGGGAGCAATGGCTGGCAAGGTGAGGACCCCTCAGGAAACACAGCCTTGGCCTTGCCTCTTCTCACTTGCTCACCTCTAATCCCAGAGCTTGTTGCCTTTATGATCAGCAGAGGCAAACTGCCCTTCCTGTGCTGTGACTCATCTGACCTAGTTCAGAGGTCACCTCCAGGACAAGGTGATTCACACTCCAGAAATGCATTTTTATCCTTCAAAGGAAGCGCGGCTCAGCTGGGAGCGTGCCTTTGGGACATGCCATGTTTTCCCTTTGCTTGTCCCTGAGGTCTCTCACCTCTCCCCTGCAGACCACCACCCTCATTGGCCTCCTGAAGACTGCCCGGTTGCTGCGCCTGGTGCGCGTGGCGCGGAAGCTGGACCGGTACTCGGAGTACGGAGCGGCCGTGCTTTTCCTGCTCATGTGCACCTTCGCCCTCATCGCCCACTGGCTGGCCTGCATCTGGTATGCCATCGGCAACGTGGAGAGGCCCTACATGGAGCACAAGATCGGCTGGCTGGACAACCTGGGCGACCAGATCGGCAAGCGCTACAACGACAGCGACCTCTCCTCCGGCCCGTCCATCAAGGATAAATATGTCACTGCCCTGTACTTCACCTTCAGCAGCCTCACCAGCGTGGGCTTTGGCAATGTCTCGCCCAACACCAACTCTGAGAAGATCTTCTCCATCTGTGTCATGCTCATTGGCTGTGAGTGCCTGCACATGTCCCGCTGTCCCCATCCCTGCTTTGGAGGTTGGAGCATCTCCCTCTGCCTGTGCCTCTTCCACTCAGACAAATGGATGGGGTGATAGAAATACCTGTTTTCAGGTCCTGGTAGATATGGGGTTTGGGAATCTGCTGGTTCCAAGTCCCATGTAGCTGGACACGCATCTCGCCATGTCCCGCTGAGTCCTGCCCTCTCATTTCAGCTCTCATGTACGCCAGTATCTTCGGCAACGTCTCAGCCATCATCCAGCGCCTCTACTCAGGCACAGCACGCTACCACACGCAGATGCTGCGGGTCAAGGAGTTCATCCGCTTCCACCAGATCCCCAACCCCCTGCGCCAGCGCCTGGAGGAGTATTTCCAGCACGCCTGGTCCTACACCAACGGCATCGACATGAACGCGGTGAGCACGGGCAGCTAGGCCCCATGTCCTCACAGCGCTTTGTCCTGAGCAACACGGCATCTAGATCTGGGTCCACCCGAACATCTCCATCCTTTTGACCAGGATAGAGGCTGGAGACAGACTCTATCCATACACCTCCTGCATTTCAATCCCCCTTTCTCCTTCTCTCCTTTTTCTGCCCCTTCCTTTACATCTGCCCAGAGGTTTTCCAGGATCACGAGCATATTTCTTGGCCAGACGGCAGGTTTGGTGGGGAGCTCAGAGTCCCTCTTTGCACTGAGCACTTTTTCAGGCTGGTGTCTGTTGGTGTCACAGGAGTGGAGCAGGTATCGATCCAGCTCCTCTCCACACCACCGGTTGCTAAGCAAAGTGCATCCTGCTCTCGCAGCAGGGAAAGGAGGGCATTTAAATAAACCTCAATCCATTTTAATTAGAGCCCAGAGAGGCAGCTGTTTGTTAGCAAAGGGGGGATCAATGGCGGAGCCGTGCTGGAGAGGCGCCGTGTCTCAGAGCCTGGCAGGACTGGGGCTCCGTGGGGATGAGGATGTGCCTCGGCCAAGGTGTTCTGAGCTGGGGACTGGGCTTACAGCCCTGGGGTTCAGTGCACAGACATGATGGCTCGGCCAGCAGCAGGGCAGAGGAATGAGAAAGAATAAGGCAAAGAGAGACATGAAACCTCCTATTCCTGGTCTCTTGGCCCTGGGCAGGTTATCAGCTCACTCATTCCCAGCTGATGCTCCTTCTTTTCCTTAAGATTTGATCCTGAGCAGCATCAGGACACAGATTTGTATGAATTCAGCATCTCCCTCTAAATCTGCTGCTGCCACATGAAACAACTGGGCAGCATTTGGGGGTTTGCTGCTGAGAGATCTTTGGGTTAAACCTCTCTGATGGAGGAGAGACCCTGGGCTGGACATCAGTGGCAATAACAAGAAGCAGTGCCACAGCACCCTACCAAGCACAGGTGCTCTTGGCTTAGTACAAGCCCAGGTCAGAAATCCCCAGTGAGAGCTGAGCTTGCAGCTCAGCCATGCCGCTGCTCGCACCGATTCCTGCTGGCCGCTGCAGAGACACAGCGTGATCTCATCAATCACCCCACAGCCTGATCAATTCATCCACCCTTCATTTCCCAGTAGGGAAACACTCCTGCTAGCATGGGAGATCAAGACGAAGCCAGGAACAAGCCGTGCTCACCAGCCCCAGCACGGCTGTTCCAGATTTGGCCACCAACGGGATGTGAGCAAAGAGGACAGCAAGGAGGACCCCAGGGCCATATGCTGCTCTCCAAAAAAAACCCAAACCCAGGTGGTTTTCACCTTGGCACTGTGAGTCATTGGTGGCAGCAGTTTTCTCCATATTGTGAGTTTTACCTTGATGTCACCTTCAGATTCAGCTTTTGTTCAACATGAGGTATTTGCACAGGTATATTTAGCTGTCAGTGCACACAACTGTCCCGTGCTGCTGTTTCTTGGCATTCAGGCAGGTGCTGTTTAATTAAGGTTTTTGTGCTCTTTCTGCCAGTTTCTGCTCTCATTCATCCAAGATTAGTGGGTGTAAAGATGAAAAAGGGGATATGCCACCAGTGGGTATAAATAGATTGAACTGGTTACTTTTATTTATTGCTTGGGAGTGCTGTTGTCCCCAGCCACAAGCAGTAAATGGCAGTGACATGCAGGCAGGGATCCACCAAGGGAAGATCAAAAGATCACGGAATCACAGAATGGTTTGAGGTTGGAAGGGACCTCAAAGCTCAAACTGTTCCACTCCCTGCTATGGGCAAGAGCATCTTCCACTAGACCAGGTTGCTCCAAGTCTGGCCTTGAACACTTCCAGGGATGGGAAAATGTCCCCACCTTTGGCTTTCCGGGTGCACAATCTCCCTGTTTGGCCCCACTGTTTCATGCTGAGTGTCACACAACCTCTCAGTTCTGTCACAGCCTTCCCTCCCAGGGACAGTGGCGTGATGGCATCTCTCCCTGGCTCTCCACAGGTGCTGAAGGGCTTCCCTGACTGCCTGCAGGCTGACATCTGCCTGCACCTGAACCGCACGCTGCTGCAGAACTGCAAAGCCTTCCGAGGAGCCAGCAAAGGCTGCCTGCGCGCCCTGGCCATGAAGTTCAAGACGACTCACGCGCCTCCTGGAGACACCCTGGTGCACTACGGAGACGTCCTCACCACACTCTACTTCATCTCCCGCGGTTCCATCGAGATCCTCCGCGAAGACATCGTGGTGGCCATCCTAGGTGAAAAAGCCCTTCCTTTTCTGAGGGGTGACAGGCAGTGAGCAGTGGACAAAGGGTGGCAGGTGAGGGTAAAGAACTTCCCCACATACTGGGGAAGGGAAGGTTGTTCAGCATCTGATGGGTCCCCACACCAGTGGACAGGGAAAGGAGGATGCCTGGGAGATGCCAGGGAGAAGCATGGCTCAGCAGTCACCAGCCACCACTGATGACCCACTGGCCTGGCTTGGTGTCACCATCACTGGTGGCTTTCACAGTGTCATCCCCAGCACACACGATCAGGGTGGGGGTTGCTGGGCATCCCCTTGTTCACAAGCCCCAAAGTAAAAGGTGCTGGACCAGAATAGCTGGAGCAGCAGTGGGTGCCCACCTCTCCATAATGAGCTGTCTCTTGACACAGGGAAGAACGACATCTTTGGGGAGCCCATCAGCCTCTACGCCCGCCCAGGGAAGTCCAACGCTGACGTGAGAGCCCTAACCTACTGCGACTTGCACAAGATCCAGCGCGAGGACCTGCTGGAGGTCTTGGACATGTACCCAGCCTTCTCTGACAACTTCTGGAGCAACCTAGAGATCACCTTCAACCTACGAGATGTGAGTGCCAGGGCTGCCCCAGGGAGCCAATGTGGCCAATGCTTAAATTTGGCAAGTGGGAGGGCTGAAGCAAGGATGTCAGCAGGTGCAAGAGCCACATTTCCCAGAGCATTCTCCAGCGAGTTATGATTCCCCCACAGCAGGATGCGTCTGCTTTTATAGTGTGTGACTGAACTTTGTCCTTACCTGACATTTTTTCTTCAGAGACCTGAAATATAGAAAAGAAAGTCAAATTCCCTCTGTGTCCTGCCACTTTTCAGGGTGCTCCTTCCCTCCCCATAGCCCTGACACACTTACCTCAGCCTCAGGAATCCCTTGAGCTCTGAAGCCAGTCCAGGAGGCACTGGGTGGGACAGGGCAGTGAAGAGACAGAGGTAGCTTCACCTTCAGAGGACCTGGAAAGGGCTGCAGCCCCCATGGCAGGCATGGACGGGACATGACACCGTTTCCCTGGTGACCAGCCCCTCTCCTCCCTCAGGCAGACAGCGTTCCCCGCTCACCCCTCAGTGAGGAGTACGACTGCACCTACCGCCGGGCTCGCCGCCGCAAGCGCTCCCTCTGCCAGCCCAACAAGCCTGGTGAGTCCCGGTGCAGAGCCCGGCCTGCAGGGCGGGACACGGGGATCAGGATTAATTACCACCCCAAAGCAAAGTGCCTCTGTCCCTGCACACCATCCTGCAGGCACCCAAGCTGCCTTCCCTCCCTCCCTCCCTCCCCTGGGGTGCCCCAGCCCTACGGGCATCCTGAGGGAATGGGGGCTGGATTTTTCACGTGTGGTACTCCCCAAACTGACCTGTTGCGCTGTCCCACAGACCCAGACACGGGCATCTCTGATGCAGAGCAGTATCACACCTACTCTGAGCTCACCAACCCGCAGGACCCGCTGAGTAAGGACCAGTGGGATGACCTGGGCAGCAGCACCTCTCCCTGCTCCCAGGCCAGTGACGATGAGGCCAAGACCGGCAGCCCTGTGAAAGCTGAGCCCTCCCCCACACCCAAAAAGGATGACTTTGCTCTGCCCTCGCTCAGCCTCATCACCACCAGCGCTGGCAACACGGAGGTCGGCAAGCAGGCAGCAGAGAGCAGCCAGTCCTACACAGGTACCCAGGGCTGCAGGCAGAGCTGGCAGGAGGGTGCTGAGAGATGCTCGGGTATGGTGGCCTTGTCTTGGAGCAGGGCCAAGCTGCTCATGTGCACTGGAGGGGAGCCACACTCCAAGGCCAAGGGTGTAGGTACAAAGTTTATGGTAACTGGGAGTGGGGCTGTGGCCGAGCCTCATCCCCACTGGGTATAGGTGTGAAAAGCAGGTGAACAGCATTGAATGCAATGAGATATGGAGTGCCCAGGTGAGCTGGCCAATCACCAAAGGGAACAGAGGGCACACAGGTGCAGTGCATGAACAATGAGGGGTATGAAAGGTTGGGCTAAAGAACAAGGGCAGATGCTTGAAGCCTTCTGATATTGTACGGTGACACTCTGTGTATTGTGGCAGTCTCAGCTGCCACATATGCTGTGACACAAGGGTCTTTGCTGCCTTTTGTCCCCAGCTGGATCTGCTCTGTCCCTCCTGTGCCTCTCCATATGTGTGGGTGGTGGTTCCACGTGTATGTTGGTGGTGGCTCTCCATGTCTGTCAGGTGACAGAATCTGCAGCACCTCCATACCAGTGGGGCTGGAGGATGCAAGACAAGTGCTGAGGTGTCTCCTCTCCTTCCAGCCACTCCCCTGGACATTCCCAACATGTTCACCTTCTGGGAGGACCGGCAGCCCCACCCTGCAGAGCCTCTGCAGCACATCTCGCTGGTGCACAGCTCACAGGACGTGCCCCTGCACACTGACTACAGGCCAGGGCAGATTGAATCCAGGCTGGAGCTCCTGCAGGCCCAGCTCAGCAGGTGGGCAGGGCTGGAGAGGGCCTGGGGAACTCTGGGCCACCACCTTCTGCTTTCTAGAGGTGGCTGAAGTGGGCTCTGTGTGCAGCAATGTCACCTCCTGACCCCTGGGACACTGCATTGCTGGGGAGGGGGTGGGAGTGCTTTGCAAATGCAGTGGCTTCTCAAAGGGCAAGTCCTGACCCTGACTGCAGCCCAGCCCCTCATCTGCTGCTGTGCCACCACCCTTGGCATCTGTCACCAACCCCAGGATCTCCCACAGTGCCACCTGAGATCTGTCACTTTGCCATGGCTTCCAAACTCAGTGCAACTGTAGATATTAAACTGTCCCCAGACACGACTGGAGCCCTTTGCAGGTCCCCTCTTCCTGCTGCAAAGACCTACAAGCATCCTCTTGCTTGAGCAAATGAGCCTCATGACCATCATTGGTCTCTAAATAAGAAAAAATACATGATTTTTCAAACTGACAGAGGGTAGGCTTAGATTGGACATTAAGAAAAAATCCTTCCCTGTGAGGGTGGTGAGGCCTGGCACAGGGTGCCCAGAGCAGCTGTGGCTGCCTCATCCCTAAAGTGTTCCAGGCCAGGTTGGAAGGGGCTTGGAGCAGCCTGGGATAATGGAAGGTGTCCCTGCCCATGGCTGGGGATGGAACTGGATGAGCTTTAAGATCCCTTTCAACCCCCAATGTTCTGTGATTTTTGAAGGACAGGGAAGAGCCCACGCTGGAGGTGCAGGTTTAAGGTCCCCAGGCAGCACCCACATGAGGGGCTGACACTGTGGGTGCTGCTGCCCTTGGTGAGCTCATTTCACCTCACATTCAGGTGTTTAGGTGTCTCTCCAGTGCACCATCCCTAGCACTGGGGGACAGATCTGCCCACTCTCTCAGTGATGCTGTGACTGTGTCCTGCAAGTGGGGCTGTGCCCTCTCCTGCCAGAGCTGCTCACTTCAGTCAAGGACAAGGCAGAAGGAAGAGACTTCTACTTTGCTGTTTCCTTCTGTTCCTGAGTTAAAAGTGGTTGGCAATAACCTGCCTTACTCCATCTGTCAGCACAGGCAGCTGGCCTGGAGAATTGATCCAGATTAAAACTAACCATTGCAATTTTTTCCCCCCTCCAGGGTAATTTTAGCTTTTTTTCAAATCCCCGCTCCAGATCCCAGTTTGGCTCCACATAAAATTGGGCAGAGGATGATTGAGTGTGGCAGGAGAGAGATGGCAGGATTGATCTCTCTCTGGCAGTGCTGGTTTGAAGCTCTCTAAAAACCTCAACAAGCAGCAGGCAAAGCATCACCGCCCCGGGGTAGCGGGATCGGCACCTCCTCCCAGTGCCTCCCCTGCCCAGGCGCGGGATGCAAAAGGGTTCTCAGTGCTGACGCCGGGCTGCTCTGTCCCCAGGCTGGAGTCCAGGATGTCGTCAGACATTAATGTAATCCTCCAGCTCCTGCAGCGCCAGCTGTCCCAAGTGCCGCCCGCGTACAGCCCCATCTCGCCGAGCTCCCACAGCCTGGCCATGTACGGCATCGTCCCGCGGAGCCTGGAGCCCCTCGCCCCCTGTGCGCCTCTGGAGGACCAGGAGCTGCCCACCCAGGAGCAGGTGAGGTCACTCCTGCTGGCTCAGCACCCGCCAGGGTCCTTCTGCCCCAGTCCCGAGTTCTCTCCAGGCAAAGCACAGCTGAACACTCACGGGTCCCAGCAAAGGCATGGGGTCTTGATTTAGGAGCAGATCTGCCCAGTGCATGGCTGGTTCTGGGGCACAGCTGCCATCCCCAACACTGCCAGGTTGCCCCAGCAGTAGGGAAGGAAGTGGGTTTCTCTGCTCTGAGGCTTCCTCAAGTGAAAAATAACATTTTGGGGCTGGGCCTTGATGAGGCTCCTAGGCTGATGAGGGAGAGCGTGGCTACTTCGTTTTGCTTCTACCATAACCCACACAATTCCTTGTTTCCCACCAGAGCCCGAGCTACACGGAGGTAGAAAAGTTCCACTTGAAATCCAGGGACTCCTTGTCAAGCGGGATGCAGCTGTCTGCGTCATCCGACAAAACCGTGACCGTCTACTCCGAGCAGGAGCAGCACTCCCCACCTCTCCCGAGCCCAGAGCCTCCCCACCAAAGGGCACCAAATAGCCAGGGACTCTTGCGGGGCTCTCGTTTCCCTTCCCTCCCCGAGCACCTGGAGGCGTCTTCTGAGCACCAGGACATTCAGAGACACCTCTCCGACCCCGTGCTTCCTGGAAGTTAGAGACGTGGGGCGAGTCAAGAGGAACCTCAACTGCAAGCCCGGCCAGTTGATGTTGATTTTTGACTGCAAGGGTAAGACATTGGACAATGCCATTGGCTCAGGGGTATAATTTGTAGCTATCTTCTGCCACCGTGACAGGAAGTATAGAGTGGCTGGCTTTCAAGGTCAACGTTTTCCAGCGGCTCCCATAGAGTAGGTTTCATTTGCACATTAGAGTGAAGCTAGAACAGTTCTTACAGCCACCATCGAGCTGGTTAGGCCACGTGGTTCCCACCACCTCCTCCTTGCCAAGGCTTCCTCTCGAGAAAGGCATGAGCCAAGCGAGCCACAGCGACCACAGGAGAGCAAATCCACGGCTCTGGGCTGTGACGCCGCTGTGCTGGAAACCTCTGGAGCAGGGAGCACGGTGTTGGTACAAGGCTCAGCCCAGCAGAGCCCGCAGGTGTTACAGAAGGGTGGTCACCAGAGGAGGAGTGTGACATCTCCACAGTGGGGAAACTGCAGGTGGCAAGCCCAGGACAAGGACAGAGGCTTGTCCTACTTGATTGCCACTGAGAAGTGAAGGGCCACCAGCCCCTGCCACCTCAGCCTGCTTCAGCACGAGTCCCAGAGCACTGACTTCTCCAGCAAGGCCGATCACACCTTGCAAACCCCAACACGCATCCCGCAGCTCCCCAGGTAAATCCAACTTGTCACCGGCCTGGGCACAAAGCACAAAACTCAAAAGCACAATCCCAGAAAGCTGAAAAGCCCCAGACACGCCGTGTCCAGTCCTCCCTCCCAGCCTCTCTCTTTTGATAAAGGTTCAATAGGTGCTTCCTCCTGCCCAGCCCTTCTCCCAGCAGACTCCGCAGCATTCCCTCCCGTAGGAGAAGCCCACGTAGCGCTGCCGCCTCGTCGCTCGGGTAGATGCTGTGATAGTCCTAGGCTGCCAGCTCAAGTCATGTATCGAGCTCCCTCCGAGAGTAGTCGAACTGTGAGCATCTCTTTCTCTGGAGTTTTAGTGTACACTTTGCTAATAAAGATGTTTTTGGCACCTAACATGAATTAGAGCTGTGTTGGTTGGGAGCATCCATGAATTCATCCCATCTTCACCCCAAAAAGGCTGTGGTCAAAGCCTGGTTCCTTCATCCAAGGAGTGTGGGGCTGACAGAGCCTATGTGCACTCAGGCCAAGGCTGGAGCCTGCGGGGGCTTCACCGAGCAATCCCTGACCCAAAGGACGCACTTGAGGCCCCGCAGTAATTTGGAAAAGCTTTTCAACAAGCCCAGGCAGCTGCGTACGAGAAATAATCTCACAAGCAGCACTCAGGCAGAGCTCAGAGCGGAGTCCTTGCAGCCAGCAGGACTTCAAGGAGCACAGCGCTGCCCAAAGCGGCCCTGCACCCGCTGAGGGGGCGCGGGTCTGGAGCCGATCCCGCACCACCGAGCCCAGCCGGCCCCACAGCTCCGCCGGGTATTCGGTCAGCCTCGCTCGGCCTCCAGCGGGATACCGGGCTGCACCCCTTCTCCCAGTAAGGCGCCGAGTACTCGCCAGGGCTGCTCCCAAAAATAAACACCATAATTAACCGCTTGCTAATTACAGACAAAAACGGGCCCGACCGCCACTCGGCCGAGGCGGGACTCGAACCATCGGCACCGTCGAGCGCCTGAAACGGCCCCACCCGCCTCGGGCTAGCGTGACTGACATCACTTCCAGCCAATCCATCACCGAGAAGGGCTCAAGATCCCGCCTCCAGTCACTGCGACCGCGGGTAGCCAATAAGATGTCGACAAGGAGCGTGCCCGCCCTCCTGGGCGGGGCCGAGCGCAGCCGTAGGTTATCCCAGCCAGAGCGCGAGCGTCCGTTTGGAGTGAAGGGCAAATCGACCAATAGAAAAGCGCAGCGGGCCGAGCGCACGGGCAGACTACCCAATAGGCAGCCGGTGCTCTAAATGACAGTCAAGGCATCCAAGCCGCGCGCAGTGGGCGGGGCTCCCCGCGTGGCTTCCGTTCCCGTTGTGTGAGAGGCCGAGTCCCAAACGGCCTCAGCGCCGCTGCCGCCGCCGGGTCTGGGCCGGGACCGGCGGCCGAGCCGGGGCCTCCCCGTTCCCTGCCGCCGTCCCGGGGGCTGAGCCGCGCCTCCTCCGCCGCTCCGAGAGCCGAGCCGAGCCTTCCCCGCTCCACGACACCCAGGGGGCCGTGCCGTGCCGTGCCGTGCCGTGCCTCCTCCGCTGCCCGTCCCGGCGCCCGCGCTGAGCCTCCCCCGGCCCGCTCCGCCTCCCCGCTCGCTCCAGCCGGGTCCCCCGCAGGTTCCCTGGGCCAGGCCCGCGGCCCCCCCGGTCCAGCCATGTCGCTGCACGGGAAGCGGAAGGAGATCTACAAATATGAGGCGCCCTGGACCGTGTACGCCATGAACTGGAGCGTCCGGCCCGACAAGCGGTTCCGCTTGGCGCTGGGCAGCTTCGTAGAGGAGTACAACAACAAGGTGGGCACGGGGGCTGGGACACAACGGGGGCTGGCCCGCCTCATCCCGGCCTTGGGGTGGGCGGGGGGCGCCTGGACGGCCGGAGCTGTGCGGAGCCCCCCAGGTCCAGGCTGCTCCCCTTCTAGCCAGCCCGGGGGAGAGGGGACGCTGCGCTGGGGAGAGCCCGGGGTGCCGCAGGGCTTCTCGTGACCTCTGATCTTCGGGAATAACGATTGTGTTGACTTCAGTCACATAAGCACCGCGTGCTGTGAGTTCTTTGCGGTGTAAAGAGCTGGACGCTAAAAGTATGAGTGTGAGATGAGTCTGGGTGCTGCTGCTGTAGAAATAAAACAAGGTTCCCTGGCTTGGGCATATCTGGCTTTTTGGTCAACACAAAGGCAGGTTCGTGGCCAGGATTGAAGTTTGTACATATATATGCATATAGATATAAAGAGGTTCCACCTCAATCTGAGGAAGAACCTCTTTTCATAGAGGGTGGCAGAGCAGTGGGACAGGCTGGTCAAGCAGCTTGTGGAGTCTCCCTTTCTGGTGACATTGCAAACCCACCTGGACGTGTTCCTGTGTCACCTGCTCCAGGTTACCCTGCCTAGAAAGGGGGATTGGGCTGGATGATCTTGAGAGTTCCCTTCCATCCCCAGTGGTTCTGTGATGTACAGGGTGTCTGAGACCGTGTTGGAAATGTGCTGTTCTCATTGGACTTTCCTGCTGTGGAGGACTTCTGTGTGATAACTTGTTTCATAAGTATATAAACCACTCTCAGTATTGATTCCTCAGTACTTTTCCTTGAGAACTGGGGTGTAATGAGGCATGAGATTGTATCTTCAGTGTTTCCCTGCAGAGTGTAAGTGAAGAATGTCACACCTGTAATAGAGACTGGGTGTTCATCTCTCAGAACACTGGTGCAGTCACTTCTGAACAGCCTTCAAGGTGCTGCTCTGGTGTAATGAATTACATAGAAGATGTAATTTATTATACCAGATACATAGAAGAGAGATGAGAATATGGATGAAGTTATAAAGCATCCTGAAATTTCTGTGAAACTGAAGGTTGGGTTTATAGCACATGGCTTTGTAGCCTTGTCAAGGCGTTTAATGGAGATTGTGGAAAACACAGTCAGAAAGTTGGTGTTGGGGATGGGGCTCTGTGCAAGGGTATGGTGACAGGGGTGACATCCCTTAGAGTGGTTAGATCACTGCCTTTGCAGCAGCCCTCGACATGGGCTTTGCTGGGCACATTGTGGTTGAGGCAGCCTGAGCCCTGTGTGAGTTGTTTCCTTTTCCTGGACAGTGTTGTGCTTCCAGGAATGCTGCTGGGGACAGGCAGGGCCTGAGCTTGAAAACTTCCAATTTGTTTAAGGACCAACTTGGAAACCTTTTTGTAGTCTGTACCCTGAGAAGGTAAAATAGCAAATCTGCTGACAGTTGTTGTTTAGAGTGGCACAGTTGGTTAATAAGGGGCTGTACGTTTATGTTGCCTGTACCTCTTTAATTCTGGGGCATTCCCTGGGATTGCTCTCCCTTACAGTGTGGTCAGATCTGCTTCTCAGCTCAAGTTTGCAGTGTAAAACCTCTGATGGATGCCTCTCTTCTACACTTCACACTCACAGTTGTTGCAGACAGAAGTCTTGTAGGACTATGTAAATTATCACTGTCTGTGTAGTACCCAGGGCTTCTCTTGGCCTGTGAGCTCCAGCAATAATGATTCTGTTGACTTCAGTCCGCATAAGCACCACATGCTGTGAGGTCTGTGTGGTGTAAAGAGCTGGGAACTAATTGTGTGAGCCTGGGAAGAGTCTGGATGCTGCTGCTATAGAAATAAAAATGATGTATGATTAAAAATTAAACCTGTACAGTCATTGCAATGAAATGTAACTTTCATTTGCTGTGTCTCAGATATTTCAGAGTGGGTTTTTTTCTATTTTTGTTCTCTTGTTTGGTGCTTTTTGTGGGAAGACTGTTAGAGAGCTGTCTTGGCTAATTGCAATGTTGCTATTGCTCAGAGTATTGATGTTATCCCCTTTACTTTGGGGACCAGAATACCCTTGGGAGTGGTGTTTCATCTGCACTGTTTTAATGGTGCCTTGCAATGACTCTCTCAGCTGTGCTGAGCCCTTTGGAGGGTGGTGAAACATTCAGGGAATAGTTTCATGCTCCAGATGGGAAACTCTTGGATGGGTACTGTAAAACTGTGCTACCTGCACACTAGTTGTAAACTCTTTGAGCTCCTGTCCCTGTACATGATATAACCAAAAGAACAAAGGGGAAAAGCCAGAAACTCCCATTTAAATAATCCATGATGCTGTGCAGCAAAGGGCCTGGAGCAGTGGGGTTTGTAGCCTGATTTCTGGAATTAACAGAAATATAAGATTTTTTACAGAGTATTTGTGAAGTTTTGTCCTTCTGCATATAATTTGTCCTTCATGGTTGAGGTGTTTTATATTGCAGCTTCTGTCATCAAAACACCCTTACAGGTATAGTTGGCACTAATTAAAAGGATAATGAAAACTGATTTTCATTTTGGCTTTTTCTTTGCACTCTCCTCTTCAGAGGTTTCTGACAAGGTCCCAATAACATTTCTGTTCCTGATATTGCAATGGTTTGTTCCAAATAACTCTTCCATAGTAACAAAAATGGTCTGGAACAGTGTAGCTTGCTTAAAGTCCAACCAAATAAGTGACTGTACCTTTTCCTTATTACTCATTTAGGATTTCTTTAAAGAGACTCAATGCCCAAGTGCTGTTTGTTGCAGAAGTGCTCACTGGGAGGGAATTAAGTGAAAGAGTGGGAGATTTTTGTCTCATTTGTCTCTGACTTTCTGTTTCTATAGAAATTACCAGCATTTGAGGTACTACAGGTTACATGAACTGTCTGTTTACACCTCTCCTTTGTGGGGAACTCAAACCTCTTGGCTGCCAAACCCTAATTTACTGTGATCCCCAGTCCCCAGCCACCTCTAACCTGTCAGCCATCACATTAAAGGGCTCTGGGGCACAGACTGGAGCTGCTTGCCAAGACCTGTTTGAACCCCAGTGAGTTTTGTTTCAGCTTGTACACCTTCACTGATCAAATCACTGCTGCAAGAAGACAGATGCCTTGCTCTGGATGGAGGAATTAAATAATTTGAGTGCTGTTTCCTGAACATCTTGGATTGGGAAACTGCAGTCAGCCAATGTAATCCCTCATGGATCAGTGTCGTGGTGGGAGGGAACAGCGTTCATAGGTCTCAAAATTTAATATGCTCCACATGCTCCTGGCTGTGGCTTCGTGGATCAGGAGGGATCTGTGGAAAACACCAGGAAAGGCTTATTTTTGGGATCTGTTGTTGGATTAGGCCTTTTTCTGACCCAGAGATGGGGCAACTGAGAGGCGTTTTAAAAACTTTTATTCCACTTTCAGTCTCATGTGAAGGGTGAGACAACACACATGTTACAATTAACCGTATCACAATCAGAAGCCAACTATTTCTTAATTGATAAGAAATATGTTATTATTTACAATGATTTATTAAGTTTCTCCAGTTTAGGAGACAGTAGAGGTTGTGCTGTGCACAGCTCGCTCCAGGCACTGGAGCCGACAGACAGGTTCTGACAAGGTGCTTCCCAAACTTCCACCTCCTCCCAAGCAGTGCCTCAGACAGAGAGAATCAGAGCAGTTCTTCTGCCAGAAGGTCATTTGTTCTGTAAGATATAGCACTGCAAAGAAAAATCGATTGAATGCTGGAGATTAATTGGTGCAGTGACATCTTTCTGATTGTACATGACCCTAAAATAATTGTGAAATGTCATTTTGGGTAGTTACTAATTAGATTAAAGGGTTGTAGTTTTGGGGGTCTCCAAACCACTGTGGATTTACTTCACTGTTCCTCCAAGAAAAAGAAGCTGTTACCAAATTCTGCATTGTTTAGTTCTGTCTGATTCTTTTGTATCAAGTTGGAGATAGGATTTTTTTAGAAGTTAAGGAATGCTGATTAAACGCAGTTCTTTACTGACATGCACTGTTGCAATTTTGCTTTATGTTGATAAGTGCTTGGATTATAATATGCTAAAATTAGATGTGGATTTTCCTATCTTGAAGTGTTGGAGCAACAAATAAATATTTAGCATTCCTAGCTACTGTCATGGCATAATCACAAAACTAGTTGAGACTGAACAGGCTGATCCTTGTTTTCTCACTGGAAAGACTTACAGGGAGATCTAGAATGGTTCAAATTGTATCCAGATTGACAGGTACTTTCCCACAGGCATTACCTCAGTCTTATCTGGGCTGGACCTCAGGCACTCCTTTGTGCAGCAGCATTCTTGCCTCACTTGCAGGGAGAAGAAGGGAGAGATAGGGCTCTGATATAATCAACATCCCAGAAATAATTCTATGTTCCATCCCCTCGTGTTCAGCCTGCACGAGAGGATGAGCAGAGGGGGTCTGTGATGACTGTGTGTGATCGAGGGCCAAGAGAAGAGTCACAGCTCTGAATTTGCAGAGCTTCTCAGGCATCCCTGGTGCTCCTGCTGCCCCTGGAGTTACCACCAGCTGCTCCAGCTCTGAGAGCTGGGAAGGAGCTCTCATGATGATAATACAATTTCTGTTCCCTGACCCAGCCTGCACCTAAACACGTCAAAGATCAGAGATGCTGCGTTGCTCAATTGCTTCATCTTGAGGTCTGAGGAGGGGTTAAATGGGAATATGCAGTGCAGGAATATTTGCATTAACAGCAGTGAAAGGGGATCCTTTGCTGTTTGAGGTTTGCTTCTGGTGATGAGGATGTTGATTGCTTTGTGTAGGATTAATACACTCATGTTGAGTGGAAAACAGCATAAGCAAAGGAGAAATGATTAGAGGTCATTTGTCTTCTGATCCTAACCTTGCCATAAGATTTTCTATCACCAAGGACAATTTGCTTCCTTTGTAAAATCTGCTTAGTATTTCTGATCCCTGAAGGAGTTAGGAAGCTATTTGTCAATCACTTCAGAACTCTGGGAGATTTTTGACTGATTTATACTGGGGTGTGAAGGATAATAAGGAGTAGTTGTAATAAAGAGAGGGCAGGACAAGGCTGTATTTCAGTTTTTGGAAGCATACTTGGCTGCATCTTTTAGTGTTTGTTATGGGATGGAAAGGATAGAGCTTCTCATTGTTGGGGGGGCAAGGCTTTGCATTTAAGAGAATCTCTAAATGAGCTCATAAACCTGCAAATTAATTAGATTTTAAGATCCACTGAAGCATTCATTGGTTTTCTGTTATGGGGGGAAAATATGATAAATTTCCCATGTAGCTGAAATGTGTCGTTTATTAGACAAATTGCTTATCCCAGGCTAAGCATAAATTTAGGATTTTTTCAGATAAACATCTTCGAAAAAGCCCATTAAGCTACTATTCCCAGGAGGAAGCTGCTGTGTGGAAAGTACTAGGAAGTTCCTACTGTGAGCAGCTTACAAATGAATTGCAGTGAGTCGTCCCCATAATGTTTGTGTTTGAGCAGCATTTCACACAGTGGGACTTTCATCCTGTTTGGGTCCTGTGGTCACTGCAGGTTAAACAAGTCCTCCCAGCACCTTTTGTTCTCTGCACACTTTCTGACATGTCAATATTTTTCTAATAACATCATGTCTGGGACTTCAGGAATTACTTCAGGTGTTGTCATGACCAGGCTGTGTGGAGATTGATACAAAACAGAGCAAACAAGAAACTTTCTCACAGTGGGGCAAGTTTAGCCCTTTCCCTTGACACATCATTGTGCAAAAATTCTAATTTGGAACTCAGTTACCTAGAATCTTTCATCAGACCTGCTTTCTTGGTCTGTTCACACAAAACATTGGAATAATTATGTAACCATTTTAGCTCCCCAGTTTTTTTTTAAAGTTTGAATTCTGTTTTACTTTTTTTCTTCTCTGATGTGATTAATTTATGAGTTTTTCATGCACTTGTGACAGAACATTTTGGGTCATGATTTGCTGAAAAAGCTTGCCAGCTACCTGAGATGATCCATCACAGCCTGCAAGGTTATGGCCAGGAATTCCATAATATGCACTTTAATTGTGCAAACTACAGCTTGTTTTGCTCTCTGAAGATGACATTGTCAGCATCAGTACAGTTAAGGATGAATTAGAATAATGTTTGTGCAGTTTAAGTCTGTGATTTAAACTGGGCTTTGCAGTGTGGAAAAGAGAAGGGTGGTCTTTAATCCTTCAGGATTGGATTTCAGTTCATTTGGGATCATCTCTTCAAATCAAAGCACTGTGTGATTATGGATACTTCTCTTTACTTATGTGCTCCAGCAGCCCTTGAACAATTCCTCATTTCATTGACATGATGATCCTTTTATGTTGTCCTTGAGGTGACAAAAAATGTCCTGAAACACACTCAGTCTTATTGCTGTCAGAAATTAGTACTTTGATAAAATGCTTTCTTTTAAATCTGCTTTCTCATAGGTGCAGCTTGTTGGTTTGGATGAAGAGAGCTCAGAATTCATTTGCAGGAACACCTTTGATCACCCCTACCCCACCACAAAGCTGATGTGGATCCCAGACACCAAGGGAGTCTACCCAGACCTGCTGGCCACCAGTGGTGACTACCTGCGAGTGTGGAGGGTGAGTAAATCCTCCCTAGGAAAAGATGAGCCATGAACTGAGTTGTGTTACATATTGATCTCCTTTTCACTCAAGATTTTCTTCACTGCAATAATGTGGCTGTATGAAGACTGTAAGAGAAACAGAATTATCATGGCAATTGCTGTTTTAATCAGCTTATTGAAAATGGAGCTGGTGGCTGTGTTTTCCAGAGCTTTGGGATGTAAAGCTGAGAGGAGAGAAACCTGGGATTAACTCCTAATGTTTTGCGCCAGGGGAACAAGTCAGGTGGTGTTGGTTTTTAAGTCAGATGTTTCATTTTCTCTGAAGGTGGGTGAAACCGAGACCCGGCTGGAGTGTTTGCTGAACAACAACAAGAACTCAGATTTCTGTGCTCCGCTGACATCATTTGACTGGAATGAAGTGGATCCTTACCTGTTAGGTGAGACTGACAAAATGTTATGGTTTTGGCATACTTTTGAGTTGAGTCTGATGAAGTCTGGGCTGTAACTGCTGCTGTGTCACTGCATGCCCACTGGTTAATCTGATAATCACCACAGACTGCTGCATCGTAGAAACTGCTGTTGTTTTACATTAAAAATAAAAAAATCATCTCATGGGGAGGTTTTTTTCATTGAAAGGTGCCCTGTCCAGTGCAGAATGGGTCACTCAGATTGGACTAGGGACATTTGGGAATAGGGAGTCTTGGCCTTCAGGGCTGGTGAGCTGTTGTTGCAGTTCTGAGTAAAGATGTCCATCAGCTCTGTGACTTATTTCAGTGTTCTGGAGTGGATTTAAAACTGTGCTGTGTGTTGTGAAGCTGTGTGTTTTGTGAAGCCATTCAGCAGCAGGAGGAGAGCCAAGAGTCCTTAATTCAGTTGGAGGAGGGGGCTGAACACTTAAGGTTTAATTATAGCCTACGGGACAAATTGTGAATCCAGGATGACTGATGCAGAGGTTTGTTTCCCAGAAGAGAACAGCCATTTATGTCAGGGGGATTTGCCCAGAGATTAACAGTGATAATATGTCCTAGTAATTATTTACTACGTTATTTATTTTCTGTGTGTTACATGTCTCATCTCTTAAGAGCTTTACTGCTAACCCCACCTTCAGCCCACATCAGCAATCAATTAATAATAGCACGCCAGCAAAACACTGATTGAATTTGGGGTTTGGCACGCACAAGAGACATACAGGATGGGAAAGCTGATCTCAGACTTGCATCAGGTTTTGGAATAGATTGAAGCAGACATGAGCTATTTACACTTTATTCCTGTGTGGAAGGCTATTTCTGCAGCTAAAAGGTTTGGGTCATTTAAATGCATGGAAGACTGCTGGCTGTTTGACATTCTTGATTTTAGTTCTATGTTGTTCTCATGGCTGTTTTGATCTGTAGATGTTGGGAGGTGTTACATTAACCCAGGAAGTGATTAAATAATTTGAGACAATATTAATTTTGCTAATAGAAGTGGTTTTGTTTCAGGTACCTCTAGTATTGACACAACCTGCACTATTTGGGGTCTGGAGACAGGACAGGTTCTGGGAAGAGTAAATTTGGTGTCTGGCCACGTGAAGACACAGCTTATTGCACATGACAAAGAGGTGATGGGGGGTTTTGATTGTTTACATTGCATCTTTTAAAAGCAGTATAAAAGGAACAGAACTTTCCCGTTTTCCTCCTTTTTTTTCTTGAACAGTTTAATGATTCAAGAAGATCATTTATATAAGTCTGTATACAGTTTTTCCAAAATAATATACACTTTTGAGTACCTAAATACTGTTGGCTATTGAAACAATTCTTCCTACTCATCATAGACTCTTAACTTAAGAACATGCTTCTTTAACAAATTGTGCTCCAGAATATTGTATAAAAACGAGGTAAAACATCAAATTAGACTTGAAATCAACTTCCTATCAAAGACAATAAACAGCTTGCAAAATCCTTTCATTTTACATTAGTTGCCGAAAAGTAAAATGTTAGAAAAACCCAAAGTCTGGGAAATGGATAAGTTTTATTTTCAGTGAGCGATACTATAATTACATAAGCCCATATTCCCTCCTTTCGGCGAGTGAGTGACTGAGCAGTTGCAGGGCCATGGAGCAGAGGGAGGCTGTGCCAGGTGCCAGCTGCGCTGTGCCAGGTGCCAGCTGCGCTGTGCCGGGGCAGCGTGCAGTGCCAGCTGTGCTGTGCCAGGTGCCAGCTGCGCTGTGCCGGGGCAGCGTGCAGTGCCAGATGTGCTGTGCCAGGTGCCAGCTGCGCTGTGCCGGGGCAGCGTGCAGTGCCAGCTGTGCTGTGCCAGGTGCCAGCTGCGCTGTGCCGGGGCAGCGTGCGGTGCCAGCTGTGCTGTGCCAGGTGCCAGCTGCGCTGTGCCGGGTGCCAGCTGTGCTGTGCCCCCAGGTGTATGACATCGCCTTCAGCCGCGCGGGCGGCGGCAGGGACATGTTCGCCTCGGTGGGCGCCGACGGCTCAGTGCGGATGTTCGACCTGCGGCACCTGGAGCACAGCACCATCATCTACGAGGACCCCCAGCACCACCCGCTGCTGCGGCTCTGCTGGAACAAGCAGGACCCCAACTACCTGGCCACGATGGCCATGGATGGCATGGAGGTGAGGCAGCAGCTCCTCTCCCCCAGGTGCTGGTGGGGATTTTCTGGGGCAGTGGCTTGATGTCGTCACACTCCATTTTCAGGAGGCTTCAAACTGGTTTTATTCTAGTGTGTATGCTTTTTATACATTTTTACAAAACTCAAAAGTTTGCACTTTACTCATTGCTCACAAAATGCAAACAAAGTGCTCATTGGAATAGGCAGTTGCAGGTTTCTCTTACTGATCCTTATTTCTTTCTTGGTTTCTATGTCAGCGACCTTGGTAGAAAATTCTTTCAGGGGTAAACATGGATCCTCTTATCAGACTTCTCTCTGGCTCGCAGAAGTCACTGTAAAACCTCTTCCACAGATTGATATTAATTTATACCCAGGTATTTACAGTAAGGGGGCAGTGTCAGTACCCAAAGTATGATTAAGGGCTGGTTCTTAGTGCACTGAGGAGTTTATAATGCCAAAGTCACTTCTTTAACTTGAGCTTTATGGCTTGTATATATTTCAGCTGGTTTTTAAGGGAAGTCTGTGAGCAGTTGGGCAATAATTTTCGCATAATATCTTAACTGTAAGTGTTTGAGTCACTTTGTTCTTTCGCAGTCCAGTTTTAGTTTGTTACCAAGGCTGCTTCAGGGAAGCACACTTCGTTTGCCACTGTGGCCTAACTCACAAGGCCCCTGTGAGGTCTGACTTCTTTTGAGACACATGACACACTGACCAGCTGGAAGCTGTTCTTCAGGGCTTGCTTGCCTACCACATCCTTTAGGAAAAAAACGTGTTTATAGCCTTACCTCAAAATATTTCATATTTTGAATAAATTAATTTTAAAAATGCAATTTATTAATGTGGCTGGTTTTTGTTTCTGAAGGTTGTGATTCTAGATGTCAGAGTTCCCTGCACCCCTGTTGCCAGGTTAAACAACCACAGAGCATGTGTAAATGGAATTGCCTGGGCACCTCACTCTTCCTGCCACATCTGTACAGCAGGTAAGTGTGACCTACAGGAGCATCTGAGAGTCTTCTGCTGCATTTGCAAAATCTTCCTCATCCTAAAGTATATGCAATTCTCTGCCTGCCTTTTGCTAAAGAATACTTGCAATTTAGAAGCTCTTTATTAGTGACTTCTCTAAAATGTTACAGAAGTAAACACCTACTAGAGTTTATTGTGTGGAGGTGGTGAGCCCAGTACCGAAACTGTGCATCAGCTCTGGCTAAGCTCCTGTTATTTTAATACTCCTTAGCTTTTTTGTAATGCAGTTCTTAAATGTTTTCTACTGTTATGAGTTCCGCTGGTCATTTGTTTGTCAGCTCTGTCTTGGATAATGTATAATGATCCAAGTTTATTTTGTTGGAGCATAACTGTGCTGTTCTATCTGGCTTGAAGATGGATCATGACTGGAGCAGCCATGTCCTACCTGGCTCCTTAAGCTGTAGGAGGCACCTGTGGAGATACTGTCACACTCTGACTGTGCTTGCATTTGTTGTCTGTGTGCAGCTGATGATCACCAGGCTCTCATCTGGGACATCCAGCAAATGCCTCGTGCCATTGAGGACCCCATCCTGGCCTACACAGCCGAGGGAGAGATCAACAATGTACAGTGGGCATCCACCCAGCCAGACTGGATAGCCATCTGCTACAACAACTGCCTGGAGATCCTCAGAGTCTAACTTTGCAGCTTCATGCACAGTGAGGCAGGGCTGTGTCCTTCCCCCTCCCCTCTAAAGTAAGAACCCCACCAGTCAAGTGGCCAGTATCTGTTGTTGCTTTGCATCTACTGTTACAAGAAACTGTTACAAGGATGGATGGCAGGGGTCTCCTGTCTCTCAAGACTCTAAAATGCAGAGACGTGCTGAGCCTCTTGGAACTTCTGGGTTCTGGTTTTCTTGTGAAATTCTTTTTCCCTCAGTAAAAGTTCTGTATATTTGTTTGTTGACTGTATTAATAAGCTTGCAGGCTTTTAAGTTGCTGCATATGTCCATGTGTTTGTCAGCCAGCTGAGGCAGCACATCCCCCAGTTTAATAGATGCAGGTGCAAAACAAGGTGGGGGGAAAAAGACGATGATGTTAACAGCCACCTTGGCAGGAATCTTTATCATTCCTGTTGTTGCTGCCTCTGAACTGTTTAAACGTTTGTATGTTTTTTATATATTGGGCTAACTTTCTATTGAGTAAGGTTTTTCTCCCGAATTCTTACTTTTGATATGTGATCCACTTCCATATGTCCAAAGCAGGACCTGTTCATGGATACAAACCACAGTAACACTGCAGGCTCCCTGGCAGTCAAGGCCTGCCAGAATTAACTGTTGCCTTGGCTCCCTCTATCTGGTGACCTGGGCAGAATTTTCTGGTGCTGTGAAGTACAAGTACTTGTTGCACAATTTCTTTACACTTTTCTGATGCTCAAGGCAGTTGTTACTATGGTAGGTCTTATTTTAAACTTCTGAGTTTGTGTGTATCCTGCAGTCGTGTTAGCAGACAGAGCAGTGATAGGTTGAGAAGGAAGATCTGTGCATGACGTGAGCTCCCAGGAGGTGAACAACTCCTGAAAAAATGTATTTGTAATGGCCTTGGGATTGACACTTCCAATCAAATGATTTCCCCTTGGAAGACTTACCTTATCTAAATCAAAATAAAATGGTCTCACACTTTGTAGCTTGCTTGGTTGGCAAATAATACGAGCAAGATTTTGTGGTTAGGCTGTACTTTGGAGGTTGTGTTTGGCCTGTGTTCCTGGGAGGTCTTGAAGGGAGTGCAAAGCAATTTTTTTTTTTTGTGAAGTGTATTTGCTTTGTACTGCAAATGAACGAGACAAGTCAGAAAAGCTGGTCTGCTATCCAAAACAAAGCTGGTTTTGTGAAAGAAATTACTCCCTAATGTGATGAACAAAGGTGGATCTGGAAGGAAAGAAACTGTGCCATTGAGGCCAAGGTTTGGCATTTGTCATCCTCCTGACTTAGGGGGCTGTGCCAGAGGCTTCTGTTTGGAATAGTGGATCACTCTACAATAATACTGATCAATGAAAGCTGAGTGGATTAGGCAAGATAAAAATCTTTGTTGAAGTCTTACCATAACACAGGTCCTGTGCTGAAGGCTCTGCAGTGCTCTCCAGTGAAGACATGACAGCCAGAGCTGCTCTGGAAGGCTGTGCAGCCCATTTTCTATGTAAATGTCAGAAACCATCAAAATTCTTTCCACCTAGTGAGTATTCACCTGCAATTGGAGGCAGATGATAAACAGTAGGACAGTGGCAAACTTGCATCTTGTCAGTTTATGCAGGAAAGGCAAGTTGGGAAAGCAATTGCTGTGGAACACTGAAGCTGACACTGAGAACACTGTCAAATACAGAACAGAATCTGCAAAGTTTTGTCATTCTGGACGTAGAGAAATACTCTTCTGCAGGCTGCTTCTCACCGTGGAGCTCAGAAAAGCATTGCCTCAGGAATTTGATAGGAATTCATTAGGGACAGCTGGATTCCATCACTCCTCCTGATAGCAGAGAACCAAGAGACCAATGCTGTTCAAGCTGATGTTTTGTCAGTGTGTTCAGTTGGGGGATTTCTGACAAAGCTTCATTTGACTTGAAGGTCAATTTTTCTTATTAGCAGCAGTACTGAGAGTAGTGTGTTCCACAGACAGCTTTAGCTAGATGTCAGAGCAGTGTTAGCCAAACAATTAGTGATCACTTTTTACAACAGCACTTCATATGAAACTGGAAAAAACTTACGTAGAATGAAGCAAAAATTGGGATTTTCTTAGCAGGAGCAGCTAATGGCATTCACAGCTTTAGGAGCCATCTGAAACACATTCACAGGCTTGACATGCTCTGTTTAATTACAAATGGCAGGCACAGCGTGCTGTTACTAAGAGGGAACTACCTGCAATGTTAGTATTTCCCTGTCTCCTTTTTGCTTCTAAGTTTAATCCTGTGCAGGTGGCATGAGTCAAAGATGAATGCTAAGATGGTGAGAAGAGAGCTTGTATAAGGAACTCGTGGTCTGAATAGCCAGGTAGATTTCTGCTTCTGTTGGAAAACAATCCTGTTAGGGACCTGAAGAGGATCCAGTGTCAGTTTTTGCATCCATGAAACTGATGGAAGTCTGTCTGTGGAATTGTGTACTTATTTCAAATGCGTCAAAGGCAAGTGAAGGAATCTTGGAGGCTCCAGTGGATTCTAAATAAAGCCTATATCCTGTTTTTTTAGCCAGTTGGGATACCTTCTGGATCTACAGCATATTGCTTTGGACATGATCCGTTGTCATTCTTCACATGAAATTACATTTTAAATCATTAGAGACTGTTTTGGCACAGGGACATAATACTTAAAATAACTTCAAAGATGTCACCTGAAAGGTTAATGAGTGAAAAGACATGAAAATCCTCATGGGTGAGATGTTCTATAGTGCAAATGGCACTTCTGTATAGACAAGGAAGGGAAGGACTTTGCTGCCTTTTTGCCAGCAGCTGCTGACCCAGTGGCAGGGAGGGAATGCTCTGCTTGGTGTTTGTCTGCAAGATAAAACAAGCTCTGACACTTGTCACTGCAGCCTGTGAATTGAAATACACAGTTTATCACATTTCCCTTGTTTGGCATTCAATTTTGTTGGGTGTAAAACCCCCACAAGCATTATTTTCCCCAAAGTTCATGAAAATAAATACTTTGATATTCGATTTCTGTTATTTGGTGCTTACTGCACAAGCAGAGGATGCAGAGCAACTGCTTGCAAATACCTCATGTTTTTTGAATGGAAAGTAACATTAAGGGAAGAGTGAACACAGGTGAGGTGAGCAGAGCAGAAAAGCATGTGCTGCTGTTGGTACAGGCCAGCCTGATTCTGGGACAGAAATACTCCTGAGTTAGGTAGTTCTGTATCTCTTCTCCAGTTAATTAATTCAAGAGACTAAACTGTTGTTTGGTTGTTATGTTCTGTTTAAACCAAGCTTTCCACAGATTCCTACTATTATGTGGGCAACCTGCTGACTCTCAGCCAGGAGCTGTTGATGATGTAAAACTTGTTAGTGAGATGAAAACCTGCAGTTAACAAGTTGAACACTGAATTAGTGTGTAGTGTGCCAACTCTGAACTCTCTAAATGAGGAGGGCTGTGGTAGCTTCCATCTGTGGGAATTGTACTTGTGTGTGCAGGGATTTAAAAGGCAAGGATTTGAGTGCTTTGACAATCTATTTAGAAAGAAAACACAGTGGTTTCAAATAGTATGAAAGGAGACTGCTAAAACAGGTTGTTTCTTATGGAACCCTGAAATGTATTTAACGGGGGAGGCATTGCCTCTCAGAAGTCAAAGTTAATGATCCTTTCAAAAGGTAGCAGTAATTACTCTACTGAATGTTCTGGATAATAGTAAAAAGCTCTATTTTTGCCTCGTGGTGCAATGAGAAGCTGCCTCAGTCTCAAGTGTAGATCACAGCCTGCCAGAGACCAGGTGAGGGGAGGAGTCTGATGTACGGAATTCACAGATGTTCTCGTGCTTGTTGTCCATGGAAATGAGGAGCTGAGCGTGTCCATTTTGTTCTCTTGCAGATGGCACTTTAACAAGTATATTTTTGGTGAGATTAGGAGGAGAGCCATCTTTTCCTCAGCCCTTACAGGGTAGGCATTTGTCTACATTTGATATGTAGAAAATGTTAAATAACGACCCTCACCAAAATCCTGAACTGGGGATGTAGCGGGCCCTCACTTGTTTTTACTGAAAGCCAGAAATCTGAGCACTTGACAAAGCTGTAAATGTTAAACTGAAGCTTCACGTTCTGAAAGTGACCATGTCCTGTAAGGCCAACCCAAGGGACGTGCTGCTGGTGTCCCCCAGAGAGTCCTTTAGTTCAGGAGCTCAGTGGTGTTTGGGAATTCTTTACCATCAGAACGTGATGGTGGCAGTGCCGGGTTGGCTCTGTAGGGACATGCCTGGAGTCTTTGGATAACTTTGGAATTTTGTGAGAGAGAAACTGCAGCTGCTGCCTGTAAGTTCACACAGCCTGAAACATTGAATTGAGCAGCTTGTTAGTGGTGTTTTAACTCTTTCCAGACACACTGGAAGGAGTGGACAGCAGCACAGCAAGCTCTGGGCTCAGCAGGCTGCACAGTTTCAGTCCCCTCAAAGTACTAAAGGCTTGAATTTTCCCACTGCTCACAGCAAAGGGGTTCCACCACCCCAAATGCACACTGTTATCCTGTCAGGTAACACAAATTCTCTCTAACGTGTTTCCTGCTTTCTGTTCTCAGACCAATATTTCAGAGCAAGCCTGTACCTGCTGTCCTGTGGACATGGAAAGCAATGAGCAAGTCACTGTCAGCTCTGTCCCAGTTTCTCTTGGTCTTTGCAGAGAATCCAGGGAATTCATTGTATGTGGCACTTAAAGAGCACTTTCTGATGCAGCTGTACTTCCCCTCCTTGCCCAAGAAGAGTCAGGAATGTTTCATTCTTGAGGATCTTGAGGAGAGTTTAGGACGCCCCTGACTTGGTTTGTTTTCTGGAGGAGATCTCCAGAGCTTCCAATCAGCACCTTTCACCAGCAGTAAAAAGAACAATAATTTAAAATGCAGCTAAATAGCAGGCACTGAAGGCTCATCTGGTGATTCTTGTGAGACTTGCTGCTGCCTGTTTCAGGTGACAAGTGTCCTCTGCCAAGGACCTCAGTGGCCTTTTGTGCAGTCTCTGACACTCAGCATCAAGCAAGAATTTCCATAGTCATAAAAATAATTAAAGTTATCTCAGTGGCTTCCATCAAGCTTGTTTCTTTATAGGAAATCTAACAAAATTAAGGAAAAAAAGCTATTTCCTGACAAAATCTTGTGGCCATGTGCAGCTGTAAACCTGTGGTCCAGCTCCCATTCCTTGAAGTTTGCTTTCCATGTGCAACAAATGCAACTCTAGCCCCCTCTTAGTGCTGAGAGTGGGTCTGTGGGATCTTACCAAGGCAGAAAGGCAAGAACCAGAGCAGGACAGAGCCCCAGTGCAGCTGGAAAAAGGTATGTTGGTTTTTTTGACAACTTGGGGAATAGGAATTATGAAATCTACTATTTAAAAAGAACCTTTTTTTAACCCTTGGGTTGCTAGCAGTGTAAAATGTAATTTAAATCCATTGCATTTTTGTTAGCAGTAGCCGAGTAGGAGATTCTACTTTTAGCTGTGTTTTCCCTTCTGCTCTTCCCATTCACAGTCCCGTTGTGGTAATTTCCTGAAGGTGTAATCTTTGTAGCATGATTGTACAAACATCCATATGAGATCCCTGACTCCTTGTTCTCACTAGAGTATGTTAAAGCAATAGTAGTTTTACTTCTGTCCTTTTCTCCACCTGCAACTTTGCTACTATTCTGTCCTAGAGGAGTTCCAGTATCCTGCTATTCAACAGACATATATTGTTGACATGGATAACTGCAGTGTCCCTATATTCCTTTATTTTTATGGAGAAAATATAAAAGGGTTTGTTACAATGGGTTTTAACACCTGAGTCATGGAACCATGTTGTTGAAACTGTAAATTTTAAGGCAATTTTCTGAACTCGCTTGAAAGTGGAATGTTGCATCCTTTTATGCTATTTCCTGCTTCCTATGTAGTTTTATTCCAATTTTTTAACCTTCTTTCTAAGTTTCGGCCTCCTGTGTATTAGGTACGGTATTTTCTGCCTTTCATACTTTGTAATAAAAATGGAACATTTGTAGATTGACTGCAGTTCCCTGTGTGATGAGTGAAAACCTGGGGGGAGCAGGGAGCTACGAATGAACTTCATTTCTTCTGTGTGGAGTTGGCTGCTGTAAGAGGAGGCTGATTGCTTTGCCTTGTCTCTGCAAAGCTGGTGAAATATATTGATCCCTCATCCTACAAATACCCAAACAAACTTGGTAATTCCAGCTACTCTTAAGTTGCAAGTTTCCCCAAATAATTACATTATTAGGAACCCAGTCACGACAGAACTCCAACAGAATGGTTAATGCAGCTGTACATTAAATATTTGCTTTCTTAAAAGTCTGCTGCAGGGTCTGTGTATTCCAGTGTTGTTTCTGCTCATGTTTTCCAATGCTTTGCTTGTTCCCTGCACAAAAAATAGGAATTACCTGCTGTGTGGTTTTGTTTTTAAGATGAGGGGAAGAGGGATTTTCTTTTTAGAATTCAAATAATTAGTCTCTGAGGGATTTTGGATATAGGCAAAGTGAAAACAGAGTAATTGGGCACTTCTGTAGCTTTAAGGCTTTCCTGGGCAGGGTGACCTCTCTTAAAGGGTGTTTTCTCCACACACTCAGTCACTGCTGTCGTGTCTGGAATTGGGGCCAAGAGGAGAATAGGGTGGCAGAGCTTGGAAATTTGTACCTTAGGCCTTGGCAAGCAGGACTGATGACTTCCTTAAGTATTTAGATTAAATCTACTTCAACCAAACTGTTGGATTTCTTTCTAATGCTTTGTGTACTGGCTTTGAAATAAAAGCTTATTAAGCTTCATGACCACAGTGGAAAGAGTTGCCTGCAAAGATGCTGCAGTGGTTTTTAAGCTATATATGGACTTTGTGTTAGTAACTCTGCTCAGAAAAAAGACTGTTTTCTAGGAATTGTTTGTCTTTCACCCTAGAAATGTATTTGCATCCTCCTAGATTATTTTTGCCCCTGGATTTGTGGTTTGGAATACTCCAGAGAAACTTTCTCAGCTGCCGCTATGGTGGAAGGAGGCAGCTTGTGCAAAAAGTGGTGGACTGGTGGATAATGGGTGAAGCTGTCAGTGTGGCCAGACAAGTGCCATGAAATGATGTAGAGGAACGTAGATAGAAAGAAAAAAGAGGAGAGGGGTTCTGCCTTTTGTAGATATTATGGAAGAGCCAACATCTGGCACAGCTGTCTTGCTCTGTGACTGTGGGAAGGCCCTGCTCTGGTACCAGCTCTAAGTGAAATGCACATTATTAATCAGCAATCAGTAAAGGGCTCCAAAATACCTGAAAGAAACCCTTCGTGTAACACAAAGCACAGCAAAAGCTGTAGAGAAAAAGTGGTCTCTGAGATTATTCTGGGGCCTGTGGCTGGAAGAAGCATTTAATTTTGAGTTTTTTTCATTCGTGCTGTTTTAGAAACAGTCCAGGCTGTCAGCTCCGAGGAAGTAATGATCTAAAAGCATCTAAAAGTAATATTTTTAACGTTCTTCCTCCCCTTCCTTCTCTAATTTTGCCATTCCAAAGGCAGAAGAGCTTCTGGTTTTTAACCAGCTTGAGAGCCCCCTCTGCTGGAATGCTGTTGGCAGCCAGGCCCAGCCCTCCCAGGACAGGTACAGGTGCCCACCTGCCCCTCCCTGCTGAGAAGGGCTGGTCCAGGTGTGTTTCACAGGAGTTCCCCACGATTTGTGTCTCTGCTGGGGCAGAGATACATTTGGGCCCACATACATCCTGTCGTGCTGTCCTAGAGTTGGAAAATGATGGTAGTGTTCCATTCACTTTGTTTTCAAAGCTGAAAACACAACAAGAAGGTTTTAGGAGAGACAGAACTGCCTGGAATTAATGAGGTTACTCTTACATCTGCAGAAGAATCCTTTGAAGGTTGGATATCCCATCCCTGGCACTGTCCCAGGCCAGGCTGGACAGAGCTGGGAGCAACCTGGGACAGTGAAAGGTGTCCCTGGATGGGCTCTAAGGTCCTTCCACCCCAAAGCATTCAAGGATTCTCTGGTTCTGTTTACAGGGTTTCTCCTCCTCGCCCCCTTCTGTGGCTCTGGAGTCCAAGATGTAGAATGAGGAAGTTTTGGCACGGGCCAAGGCTCAGCCTGGAGCCTGCTCAGCTCCCCAGGAAGGATGTGTCTACCTAAACAAGAAGGGAAGCAGGAAGGAAAGAAGAAATAGTACATCTGATAGCAAGGAAAAGGGGCTCTTTGAGTCAGGTATGCTTCAGAAATTGGAAATCCTACCAAAATAGAAAATAAGATGATGGCATGGTGATTGAGACACTAGGAAAAGATGCCAGGAGTTAAATCCCAAAAGTCTGCTCCAGACTTCCTGTGTAACTTCTAACAAGTCACTGTCTCTCTGTGCAATGCCCTTAAGTCTCTAAAAAAGGGATTACACTTCCTTTTCTTAGTCAATGCTGCCTGACAGCATTAAACAATTCAGCCTTATAAAGTTCCTTTGAAACAAATGGGCAGACTGGAAACACAGGAGCTCTTGGAGGGTCTCTGAATATCTTTGCTGATGGTTTTACATTAAATGGCATTAGACTATCTCAATAAATTCAAGAATTAATGTCCTGCGGTTGGTGTTTACAGGAGAGAAGCTTCTCTGCTTCACTTTTTTCTCAAGTTACACAAAAAAGGGGCACTCATTTTGGTAGCAAGTGTGATTCCAGTTCAGGAAAGATTTACCAGCTTGTTGGGGGAAAAAAAATAAAGTGTGAAGGTCTGTAGTGGTCAAAAAAAAGTATTGATGGCACTTGCATGTAGATAGTGATGTGAGAATGTCTGTAAAACAGGGAAGCCACAAACTGTTGGTTTGATAAACAGATAAAACTGTTGGTTTACACATTGGGCTCGCCGGGTGGGTGAAGTGACGAGCTGTTAAGGACAAATCACTCTGTTTTCAGTTTGGAAAAGGTGCAGGGAGCTTCAGTGGAATGCAGACAGCCCGGGCAGCTGGAGATGGGAAGAGCCAGTGCCACCAGGGTGGTGGCTCCTGCCATCTGCCACGCGCTGCTGGCTCCTGTCACAAGCTGCACTCGCCAGTCCAACATCTCCTGGGCTCCGTAAACCAAATTTCTGCACAAAGGACACGGAATCCTTCTCATTTAGCAGGACTTCAACTGAGAATTTCCCATGCAGACATGTGGGAACTGTGAGCTGGGCAAAAATAACAAAGGGTGAGGTGGTGATGGAGTGGTTTGAACTCAGGGCTGGTGCAGTGGGGAATTGATTGTAAATTTCTGCCTCCTAGGGCATGGGCTGGGCTCTTCCCTCTCTAAGAAAAACCTTTTTATAACGATCCTGGCACAAAGAGCGAGCATTAAAATCAAATTTGGTGATGAACAAACGTGGGAGGCTTCAGTAATATGAAGGGACTGGAGTATCTTGGAGACTGGATGACTGAAGAGTGAGAAGTAGAGATGAGATGAAATGTGCAAGGATGGGAATTTATGGACAGGGAGAAATCTGTGGAGGACACCGAGAGTGTTTTATTGGAAATTAGTGAGGAAAGGAAACTGAGATGTAGTGGTTGGTAAAGGATAGTGATGAGGCTGTGAAAAAGCATGTCAAAAAGTGGTTCCAAGATCAATAATGATGCTGTCAAATGAGAGAGGAATTCAGATTGGAACAGGGAGAAAGCTACCAGCTTGATACCACAAATACAAGCCTTGTATTAAGCAGGGAAAGTGGCTGGGTCTGTGCACCCCTTTTCCTATTTCCTTGTCTACCTGGTATGACACTCTAAGAGCTTTTTATTACCTAGACAGTTAAAAAAATAAAAATATCAATTATGTTACAGATAATGTTGTCATGTTTTGACTAAGTCCCAAATTCCTCCTGACGTGTAGGTTCAGATTCCTGCACTTGTTCACACTTTGGAGCAATTTCCCTTTCCAGCCTAGTTTTTCTTCGTGTGTCTTCCCCAGGTTCCACAACCCCTGTGACGTTGTTTGTGAGCAAAGCCACTCTCAGCCCTCTGAACAGACATCTGGCAGATGGAAAGGCAGCAGCTGGAACATCTGCTCGAGGTGGCTTTCCCAGCAGCAGGGTGGCCCTGGCCACCACAGGGAATCAGGGCTGGGCTTTTTTCTAAAATAACAAACCCCTTCTGCTGTTCGTTTTGTGGAACAGACCCTGTGAAAATCCCGTCCTGCAGGTGGAAGGGACACGAGCAGGGGAGAGCAGGCTGGGTGCTGCTGTAAAAGGGATGATTTGGTTTAAATCGGGGAGAACGAGACGATCTTTAAGGTCCCTTCCAACCCAAAGCATTCATGATTCAGAGTAGAATTCCTGGCTTAGTTTGGATGATGACACAGTAGCACTCGGCGGAGTGTGAACGGAGTTACCCAGCAGTTGCATCAGACCCAATCTAGCAGGATTTTTTTGTTATCATTAGTTAATTTTAAGGGAACATTTCTTCTTATTAGCTCTGTGGATTGATTCCCAGAGGTGCTTTACTGCAGGTACAGCACGGGCAGAGGGACAAAACTCGATTTTTCCTTTCTATTCTTTTTCCTTTCTATTCTCCTTTCTGGACCGGCCCCGCTCCCAGCCCGTGGGCGGGGCCGAGCTGCCGTCCGTCACTCTGATTGANCCGCTCCGGGCCGCTGCTGAGGGGCGCTCGGGCTCCGGGGCACCGGGCGGGCCCGGGCATCGGCAGCGCCGCGGGGAATGGTGGGTGTTCAAGGATTTGGTTATTATGGTTAAAATGGGTTTTACCGGAACGTGCGGANTGTTGTTTGTGAGCAAAGCCACTCTCAGCCCTCTGAACAGACATCTGGCAGATGGAAAGGCAGCAGCTGGAACATCTGCTCGAGGTGGCTTTCCCAGCAGCAGGGTGGCCCTGGCCACCACAGGGAATCAGGGCTGGGCTTTTTTCTAAAATAACAAACCCCTTCTGCTGTTCGTTTTGTGGAACAGACCCTGTGAAAATCCCGTCCTGCAGGTGGAAGGGACACGAGCAGGGGAGAGCAGGCTGGGTGCTGCTGTAAAAGGGATGATTTGGTTTAAATAGGGGAGAACGAGACGATCTTTAAGGTCCCTTCCAACCCAAAGCATTCATGATTCAGAGTAGAATTCCTGGCTTAGTTTGGATGATGACACAGTAGCACTCGGCGGAGTGTGAACGGAGTTACCCAGCAGTTGCATCAGACCCAATCTAGCAGGATTTTTTTGTTATCATTAGTTAATTTTAAGGGAACATTTCTTCTTATTAGCTCTGTGGATTGATTCCCAGAGGTGCTTTACTGCAGGTACAGCACGGGCAGAGGGACAAAACTCGATTTTTCCTTTCTATTCTTTTTCCTTTCTATTCTCCTTTCTGGACCGGCCCCGCTCCCAGCCCGTGGGCGGGGCCGAGCTGCCGTCCGTCACTCTGATTGACAGCACCGGGGCGTGGTCTAACTCGCTCCGCCTCCGACGGCAGGGGGCGTGTCTGCCGCGGCGCAACGGGCCCCCGTGATTGACAGCCGGCTCCGCGGGGAGGCGGGGCGGGCGGCGCGGCTTCTCGCGCGCCCATTGGCCAGCGGCGCCGTCGGGTGGGCGCCCCGGCGGCGCCGATTGGCGGGCGGCGGCGGGTGCCGCTGTGATTGGCAGGAGGCGGCGGGTGCGCGGCGGCCG
>VWZV01012931.1:94103-140383 GCA_013397155.1 Irena cyanogastra | reverse complement strand
GTCGGGCTGAGCTCGGGGGGCTCCCGCAGCCTCCAGGAGTTGGCTCTGCTGGAGACGGAGATTGTGGTGCTCGAGCTTAATCGGAGAAATTTTTAGTAATAGGTGCAGCTTGGGAGTCCATCAAAATAGATTTTCCTTTATGGAGCTCGCCCCGAGTTCTGGTTTGCCATTCTTAGCCCAGACAGCAACATGTAAAAACAAGCAAAGGAGTTGGAAGAACTCTTTTTCAAGAGGAAAACGTTGTTATGAGGAGTTGCCATGACTGAATTTGATTGATTAATTTAAATTAATTTGGATTTGGACTGTATGTCCTGTATAAAGAACTGCTTATAGAGGGGGTCTTGTGCTTCCTAATTCCTTTTTCAGCTTAAAGAGAGGTGCTAGAATCAAACTTTTAATTGCTCTAAACGAGAACTTAACTCATACTTGCATATTGGCAAGGAAATTCCTGCTGTTCTAGGTCTTGGAGTTTCATGGCTTCATGGGCTGCAACTTAAATGTTTCTTCCCTACAACCAAGTTTAGTTTTCTAAGACTCTCCTCCATTAGTCTGTATGCATAATTAGCTTTTATACTTTGAATTCAAAAAGCATTGCAAATGTTATTCTACAACTACTTCAATATCTCTTTACACTGTTTTGATTTGGTAAATACGACAAATTCATGCAAATCCATCACTAGATTTCTCTGCTCCAAAGAGAGGAATAGTGTAATCCACTCTGTTTAGAGCAGCAGGGTGGTTCATAAACTTAAAATGGTTTAGAAGTAGGAACTTGGATCTCCGTGGAAGTGTTTTCCAATGGCAGTTGGACCTGTGTTTGTAAACACGTGAGCACAGAAGGAAAAAATACAATTTCATGGATACTCCACCATAGCATTGTGTATGCCATGGCACAGCTGCAAGCAGATCTTCTCTTTGTGATGGGAAAAACCTACGTTCATCCAGCAACTGTGATCCAGTAATCTGATTAATGGTGGCTATCACGCTCTGATTCTCTTTAGCCTGGTGTTTCCCAGCCCACCTGAGGGACACGTGGAGTGGTTGATGTCAGAGTTTGCCGGAGCTCCGGGGGTTCCACCGGGGCTCACCTGGAGCGGTTCCGAGCCAGGACAATCCCTGGGGTTTATTTCCCTCTGGACACTCCTGGGCAGGCTGGAACACGGGGATGTGTGGCTCTGGGCTGTGCAGGGTGCTGGGTTTGGGGAGTGCAGGCCCTGCTCCCTGCAGCCTTCCCTCGGTTCGCTGGCTTTTCCTGCCTGTGTCACTTCCTTCCCTTGGCTCACACGCACCCAGTGACACCCGCGAGGGAGCTGGGCTGAGCCTGCAGGTTAGGATTGGCTCAGATCCCAAATCCCAGTCCTTTCCTCTAACTTGTCAATGAGAAGAGGGACCCTGAATATATCCTGCAGGGGTATAAGCCTCGTAGAGCTCTCTGATTTTTCCTCTCACTCTACAAACCAGGTCATTTGTGATTTCCTAAAGCTTGCACGCAGCAGCGTTTTGGTACCACTAAAACTGCCCACAGCACAGGACTCAAAATGAAACTCTTTCCGAGGCTTGAGGCCTTTAACAGAGACACAATTTGTCTGAAATTTCCTCATTGCCCCCAGATCTGCCAATTACTCACCCAAACCAGCTTTGTTGTTGTGGTGGTAGATAACAAATACACAGATATGTTCACTTCTTTCTCTTTTACACCAGTATGGCATCGTGTGTCCCACTGTGGCACCATATAAAACATGATCCTGAGTTGGGGGGATTCACAGGCTTCCTGTTTTTATCCATTTGCTGTTCTAACTTTGTGATTTTTTTTTTGTTGTTCTTTTTCTAAACTGTTTCCATTTCTGACTTGTTCAGACCTGTGTAACAAACCACGGGTTGGTTGAAGTAAATGCTTTGTGGAGAGGAACAACTTTCTCTGTGAGCAGAGTTCGCTTTTATCGAAGTTATAAAAATCCTTGAGTGTAGTTTTTAAAACATGAAAAGCATTTCCTGGACAACATCTTTCCCGCACAAAGCAGAACTGTGTTTCCCAGACCTACTGGAGACCAGGCAAAACAGGGTCTCTCAGTGCTCCAAAAAATTGCTTCGTTTTCATTTGTAGCAGCTTCTGCATTGTGCCATGAATGTAACGCTGCTCCACGTGCTTCTCCAGGTCAGTCTATGGAAATCCTCTGTTTGGATGGAAATAAAGAAGCATCCATGCTTCTCAGCATTAAATCCATCACCATGCTGTCCTCACCAGATACAGTTTTTCTCTACATAATCTCAGATCAAGATTTGACTTTATTTTATGCTTTTAAGAGGTAAATACTCTGTCATGTCCTACCTCATCAACATAGGGATATAGGGATGAATTACAGGATGTATGGTTTAGCAGTAGGGAGCCAATAGCTCAGTGCAAGACTACTAAAAATATATAATAAGATTCAAACTCACTTGAAGTTGTTCCATGCCCTTTGTTAGAACATCAACTGTTCCTGTTTTATGGAGATAAATAATATTTCAGTGCTGGAATGACTGCAGTGAGGAAGATACAGATCTTGCAGGGCACTAAGTGGGGTTTACAGAATGTCCTGAGTTGGGAGGGACCCACAGGGGTCATCCTGGTCCTGCTCAGGACACCCCAACAATCCCACCCTGTCCCTGAGAGTGTTGAGCTCTGGTGTTTGTGTTGTAAATTCACAAGTTGCCTCAGCTAATAAATAAATTCTCTTCCTAGCTGAGCTACAATCTGTAATAAAGAACACACAGTTGGCTGGCTGTGTCCTCTGTGCCACCAGTGAGTGACTGCTGACTCCACACAGCCTGGAACCTGGGCTCAAACACCTGTAGCCAGCCACTGATCTTTGTTTCCCAGTGATAATCCTGTTTAGAGGAGAATTCTTATTCCCAGACATATTCTTTGATGGACTTGATTTCTTGTCAGGAGCCCTCATTATAAACTGCTTTCATAGCTCCTTTGCTTCTTGCCCAAAGGAGCTCTGCCAAGACAAGCTCTTCTTCATCCTCCTGGTATCTGGCCAAACCCAAACTGCACTGTAGTGGAAAACTTGTATCCCAGCACTTCCCTGAGTGTTTTGGGTGGTAGGAGCCTCAGGGATGTTCCAGGCCATAGGTTGGAGTATTTTGTTGTGCACAGTTTCAGCCTTTTGTCTGCAAGGTGACTCCAAGGCTGTTCTTAATGCCATCAAAATGAAAGAATACCAGTAAATTGGAGACACTCCAGTAAAGGTAAAAGGTTAAATGTTCAACTGTAAAGTTGGAAACTTTAAAAAAAAAAAAAAAAGGAAAAAGTTGTGCCATTGCCTACCTGGAACTTTAGCTTCATTCACAGCTGTTTCTTCACATTTTTGTCCCACAAGGGGTTACTTAGTGCTGAGATAGATCCCAGCACTTATTTCCTTTGGCTGATATGCTTCTCAGAAAGCAGCCTCTTGCTTTGGTTGTGTTACTTACACCCCTTGCTTCTTTCACATGCAGTTGGAATGTCAAGGAGTGCTCTCTCTTCTCCACTGCCACAATGTGGTTATTGTCTCATTTGGCTTGTCTTGGACAGCAGAGGTTTGGTGGGTTTTGATTTGGATTTTTTTATATTCTCTGCATTCCTTTTTAAAGATTTTTTTTTTCTGTGATTAACACCTTGTGCAGATGCATTGGGGTAGTGCAAGGTGTCCCTGCCCAGGGCAGGGGTGGCACTGAGTGACCTTTGAGGTCCCTTCCAACCCAAACCATTTTGGGATCCTGTGAAAGCTAAAACAGACCTGGGCAGAAGCTATTTGTTTTAGCAAAGATAATCCTAGTGTGGCTTCTGTTCTGACTGGGACCTCTTCAGATGTTTCTGCCTTACAAAGAGGTGTATTTTTCCCATTTTGCTTTTAACTTTCAGCAGGATTCACTCCCTGCAAGCCGTATGGGTCCCACATCTGTCATCTTCGAGCATTGCGAAAATCCAGTTTGTTATTCAGACATTGATTAATTATGAAGCCAGTGTTCTGCGTAAAACACAAGCTGACTGCTTTGGAGACTCGTGAACAAATGCACGACGTGAAATTGCAGAAACAAACAGTCCCACTGAGTCTCTTTTACAGAGGAGCACCAAAGGGAGCCAGTCCTTCATTTGATGTTCAGCAGCTGTTCCCAGGACAGCTCTTCCAAATGCAAGTGATTACCCATCAAACCAGTGCCACCAGTCAGATGGATTCTTAAAATTAAGTTTCAGTTATTTACAGATCAGCTTCAGAAATGCTCATTTCAGTTCAAACTCCTCAAAGTGACAGAGTGAGGGAAGAAAGGAGGAGCTGTGAGTATCAGGCACTGCACACCTGATACACCATTGTGTGAGTAGGGCTGGGATAACCTCATCTGGTTCACATCACTTCCAGAAATCCCAATTATCGAAAAAAAAAAAATCTTTACTTTCAAAACTATGCTTCAGGCCCTCTCAGGCTCTTGTAGAAAGGGCAGATTCTCCTGGGCATGTCCAGAGCTGATCAAATCATTGCTTCAAATTACCTAAGTAATGCCTTAATATCAGGAAGGATTTAACTGAGTGTATTATTCGCCAAGGAAACAACACTTTATCCCTAAAACCTTTTTGAGCCTTGCTGTGTGAGACAGCAGGCAGGCAGTGCCGAGGGCAGGAGTGTGCCAGGAGCAGTGACAGCACGAGGTGCAGCTTTGTGAGCTGTGGCACAGTGCCAGGTGCCCAGTGCAGTCCCATTTTGGGCAAAACTTCACTGGGCAGCTTCCTTTACCTTTTGCAATATCAAGGAATTTAGGGCAGTTACCTTTGCTCAAGGAGAGGATTCATTTCCACAGCTTTTAGACCTTCATCTGCCATCATCACAGCCCAGCTACTGTGCATTTCCTTTTACATCTTTGGTTTTTCTTTTGCATCTTTGGTTTTTCTTTTACGTCTTTGTTTTTTCCTCTAAGCACAAAGCTCTGCCAAGCATCACTTCTCAAAACTACCAGGCAATGGGAGAGAATACTTTAAATTGATTACATCAGGAATCTTCAGAAAGTAATTCTTAGTGGAACATACAAGAAAAAAATCTGTGTGTGTTTTTATCTTGCTGCAAGGCAAGAAGCCTTGAATTGAAGCTGCTGTATTGTATTTTGCCAGCAGACAGTGTTCTTAGTGCTGGACAACTTGAACCTGTTCAGCAGATCTTGAAATCTCATAAAATGGTTTGAATTTAATTCCATCAGCTTGTTCTGAGGGAAGAGAGGAACGTGTTGGGGCAATCAGTGCAAGTGGATTTGTGTTCACAGATACTCCAAGATGAATCTTTGTCCAGATTTTAATTTCTTTTTCTACTGGCCGTGGTTTGTTCCACTAGCAGGCAAGAATTCAGAGTTAACAGGATATAAAATGGGAAAGGACAGACTTCTACCAGGTTTTCCTTGGCAGAAGCACATCAGTTTGCCCTTCCTAAATGACCTGTGGTGGTCTAGCAAATCTATCCAGGTTTTACTGTTTGCTGTGAAGACTTTTGGACAGAATTAGGGGCTGGAGATATTCATTCTCGTCCGTACTCCGGCCAGATCCTTCTGTGATACTGGAAAAGTGACTTAGCATTTATCTGTCAGTTAAGTTTGGGCTTTTTAATGACTAAATTAAATCACGGTGTGTTTGCAAAGATCCCAAAAAGGATTGGTGTTCTATGAGCCAGCAGAAAACCAGTGTAGGAGTGTCAGAGGTGCAGAAATGTCGTGGTTGGTGCTCACCCAGACAACTTACTCCTGAAATTCTTGTGCATCACAGATGAACAAGAGGCCTTGAAGTCCATCATGAAGGACCTGGTGGCACTGCAGATGGGCAGGCGTCACCGGCTGCCAGGCTATGACACCATGAAGAACAAGGACCCTGCTCACTCCAACAAACAGGTAATGGCCACGTGGTGACCCCTGAGCTGCTCACCTGGGGCACAGCAGCTGGGCAGAGGATCTGCTGCCCTGGCTCTGTCCTGTGCTTCCAGCAGCCAGAGCCTCAGATGTGAGTTAGCTCCTTGATCCTGCTCAGGCTGTGGCAAATATGGTAGCTTTTCTATTTTTTTTATATTTTTGTATAAGATTAATTAATATTATATCATAATATATTGTTATCATTAATATAATTGTTATGATTAATATGANTATTCTTTTTGTTTAAAGAAAAAACACAATGCCAGCAGTCCCCCCCTCTTGGGCAGCCCTGCAATAATGAACCAGTGTGCCTCTGCAGTGGAAGAAAAAAAAATTCCGGTGAGAAAACTGATTTCATTTCCATATTAGCAATTCTGAATGAGGAGTGTGTCTTCAGGTTGTGTGCAGTGACTTTATAGAATTTCTTTGAGCAGGTGGGAGGTGGGGAAAGCTTTTCTTCCCTGAGTGTCCTGGTGCAGCAGAGTGTGCACATTTATTGTGGGGTCAGGACTAGGGGGAAAGGCCTTGAGCTGCAGGGGCAGAAAGGACAGAATAATGCAGCTCTGTCTGGAGATGCTGAATGTCATTTAAATGAAATGCTCAAAGCAAAAGCAACAATTTTAGTCAGAAATTGTTTGTCCATTACTGTCGTTCAAAATTAAATCAAGTTACTGGCAGCAGGACTGATGTGAACAGGAGAAGTTTCCTGTGTCAGTAAAATAGCTCTCCTCAGTTTTATTCCTGTTACAGGTTTAAGCTTTTTGGAGCAGGCTTTGAAGTTCATGTCTGTCTTCTTTATGCTTTGCTTGCTCGTAATCTACTTGTGCAGCTGGATCTGGGATTTCCTTGAATGTGTTGGACAAATCCATAGATGGAGTAGTACAAAATCCTTTCCAAATCACTTTGAAACAGAAACTCAGAGGTGCCTTAAATCAAAATCTGTAATTGTGATTTATGATACCTGTCACAGAACTGGAACACTGGAGTGCTAAACTTGGATTTGCCTTTTTGATCATCTCTGAGGACAGTTTGTGTGAATTGCTTTAAGGAGTGATGGGGTCACTGCTTTCCAGGGAACTGAAAGCACTGGATGCTTAGCTCCTCTAGGTTTTCTTTGGAATGGGAGCACCAAGATCACTCTGAACACCTTTTCTTAGATCTTTGAAAGCAGACATGAATGGGCAGTGCCAGGTCCTTCTGGAAAAATCAAGCAATAAATGCCAAATTCCACCCCTTTTTCCTCTACTCCAAAGTACAGGTTTCAAAGCAAGCAATGGAGTTGAGAAAATGGTTGGAGTTTGCTTGAGTAGAGCAAGTTAAAGAGAGGTTTCCAAAGAGCCCTGGGGATCCTTTAGTGTTGTCTCATTTCATCTGCTGAGGGCTGTGTCACTTGGCTGCTCGAGGGCCTAAATCACATCTTGAGGTCAGGAATTTAACCTGAAAAATGGTGTGAATTCCATTTCATCCAAACTATCCTTTAGACCAGGCTACTTCAAGTAGTGTAGTGTTAAAACAAAACCAGAGCCTTGCTTTCCTGAAAATCCTCATAGATAGCAACCATTCCTCCATGCGATGTCTGAGAGCAACTTTTTGGTCAGGAGTTGGCTGGTAAAAATCTCTTACAGGATGTTATTCCTGTGCTGTTTGCTGCATTGTTCCTTTACTGATCAATTCAAATGGGTCCTCTAGAATTTGTTTCATTTTGGAGTAATTCTAGGATTAGTAATTCTAGACTAAGTTCTTTCTCTTCCCACATGTAGAAACCACTCTTTGAAGTCATGTGTGAGTGACCCACCTGCAGCTGGTCCTTGCTGGGCTTGGGCAGGTCCTTTTCCCTGCTTCATGCTGGCCCCCCAGCACTGCTGCAGGAATTCCATGTGCTCCCAGGGACTCTGGGTCCTTTTGAACTGCATTCTTGACCACTGGGCCTGCCAGAACTTCCTCCAGCTAAAGAGCATTTCCTGGCCACGTTTTTTTGAAGTTCCTAGATGTATGATTGCCTATTGTCTGAGGCTTTCACAGATGGCTTAATCTATTCCAATCACATAAATTGTGCAGCAGAAATGATGGAGTCTTATCAGAGCAGATTTTTTTCCCTTTTATTTTTATCTTTCTGACCTAAATTGGGATTTGATCTTCGATGTCCAGAGTTGAAAGTTCAGCTTGTTGACTCTTGCATGCCACCCAGCATCTTCTGAGTTTACAGTGACTGCACAGGTTGCACAGTCAGTGCTTTTAATTAGCAGGTGGTGGTGATGACCCCTTTGATTAGAACTTAGAACTTTAAAAGGTGACACAGAATCAGCCTGTCTGTAACTCTGAGTTTCAGGGGCTGCGTTTTTGCAAAAGCAGAAATTTAGTCCATGTCTTAAGAATAAAGAATAATAAATAGGAATAAAAATTCAAAAATAGGAGTAGAAATAAAAAATGTAGCACATTCCCTCTCTGTTTTCTGCCATTCATGCTTTGAGCATGCTTAAAGAAAATTGCCTTCAGATTAATAAGCAGTTAGGACTGAATTTCAGATTTTTCCCATGCAGTGTTAAAGATAGATTAATATTTTTAAAAGTTTATTTCAATGTCCTCTGTTTAAGTGTCAGTTTAGAAAAATTGCAGCTTAGTTTTTACCCCTTTCCTTCTCTTTCTCCTTCAGCAGTTTCTCCATTCCTCACGTGCCGTGTTCATCTAGCAGCCACTTGTTTCCACAGCCTGCTTCAGCTTCCACAGAGAAAGCTGAAACACTAAAATCGTAATATGATGCATTTGTGTGCTGTTGTGTGTGACAGAGTTTGATTGTGAGCTCACCTTTTGTTCTTTCTCCTGCAGAATGATGTCAGGATAAAGTTTGAGCATAATGGGGAGAGACGGTAAGTTGGCCTTCACTGCTTTGATTCTTTGCTTAGGAGAGTAATTTAGTCATCAGAAATTCAGCTTAAATATTTTGTTGGCTTTGCTTTCCTTTTTCCTGAATGGAAATCACACAGTGAAGGCAATAGCAAACAGCTCTCACACAACTGGGTTATTTTTAGAGATCAGTGTGTCATAAAACACTGAATTATTTCCATAACATTTCTTTGTCAGTGAACTGTAGCATTTTTAAAAGCTGTCCAGCCTGAAATAAGTTCAGCCTGAAAGTTTTATTTCAGATATGTTCCCATTTTGTTTCATTTAACTGAAACCAAATGAAGCTGACCAAATCAGCATCATTCTTTTCTTGTTTCTCACTTCCTGATGCCCTGTCACTATCACTGCCCTGCTGTGATTGAGCAATAGATACAGCAAGGGAAGAGGTTTTTTTCATTGGTGTAAAAACTTCTTTGTTATTTCCTCTGGTACTTGGTTTTGAGAGACATTCTTTTACAAGAAAAAACCAGAAATAACTGAAATAGCAGTTTCAGTTTTTACAGCATTGTTTAAAATGGATAAAATTGCTGAAATGCTTCAAAGTAGGTTCCAAAAAGCCTCTTATACACCATCAATTCAAGAGGAACTCTTGAAACATTTGATGACTGTGTGAACATCAGGAGGGCTCCAGGCTTGTCTGTGGTGTCTGGGTCTGCTCTCTCTGAGGGAAAACATGATCTTGGTGCTGGGTTAGTGTCCGTGTTTTGGAAGATATTAATTGGGTTGGGAGCATGAGTGTATGTGCCATCTTCACAGCCATCTTGTGGGAATCCTTTGGTTTCTCCCAGGCTTCCAACATGAGATAGTTCATGATTTCATGATAAAATGCAGATTTCATGTCAGTGGCACGGGAGGACAAGTTGTGTGCAGTGATCCTCACAGTCTGTTCTAGCAGAGCTTGCTGGCTGAGCTGTTGGAGCTCCTCCTTTGTCAGATTTGGGATTTCTGTTAGGAAAGCAGAAGTGTTCCTGGTTGGCAAAGCAGGCTGTGGAGAATAATTTCTGCTCTTCCTCAAAACTGGAACTGTTTCTTTCACTGAAATCCTGTGTGATGAATTCTGTCAGTGACTTCTTGTGCTGTGGGAGAAATTTTACAGATAATCACCACTGGGATTTGCTTCCTCCTTTGTCAGCCAGGTCTGCTCAGCACTTCTGTGTCAGGGGCTTTGTGGGGACAACAACAGAGCCACAGTGGGACGTGTCACAGAAACTTGTCACACTGTGTCAGGACAGGGGAACTCAGCAACAAAATCCTGTCACCACAGGCTTATCATCTTGCCTGTCTGCTGGGTGCATTCCAGGGGGCAGAAGGGTTTTCTCCTGGTTTTTTTTCCCCTAAAATGAAAAGGTTGATTGTGTGTCAGTGTAATTATGCAGTTGTGCTTGCCTGAATTCCCTGCTCCCAGCACAGTGTGCAGTTCCAGACAGGGAGCTTGCACCAGAATGTCAGTGTGTGTGCTTGGTTTCACAGGAGCTGCCAGATCCAACCACAAATATTTAAGGTGGTCAGGCAGGAATGGGCTCCCTAAACCCTGCAGTCCAGGATTTTGTGTTAGAGGAGTGCACAGAGTTTTTAAACTAATAAAATTTGTGGCACCTGAGAACAGCTCTGCTTTTGAAAGCATTGAGTGTAGAATGGGAGCCTTTATAAGGGACTGAGAGCCACAGTGCATTTGTGTGGTGCCAGAGTACTGTGATTTCATGTATGGCTTTCTTAGGAATATGTAGAAAATGTTATTGTGGGCTGCTTTTTAGCAAGGACAATTATTCCCAAACAGCTGAGTGTTGTAGGTCTGGTAGCAGAATAACCCTTCATGGGAAGGGGCTGAGGAAGCCAGCTAGCACAAGGGTTATTTAAAATAAAAGCTAACACAAGGGTTATTTAAAATAAAAGCTAACACAAGGATTATTTGAAACAAAAGCTGCATCTCTTGAAAAGACACCCAGGGCTGCTGAAGCTGGATGGATGGATGGATGGATGGATGGATGGATGGATGGATGGATGGATGGATGGATGGATGGATGGGCGGGCACTAAGCCTTCTCTCCAAAGCACAGGTTCATCACAGGGCCAGAGAATCCCAGGGTGGTTTGGGTTGGAAGGGACCTCAAAGACCCAGTGCCACCCCCTGCCATGGCAGGGACACCTTCCACTGTCCCAGCCCCAATATCCAGCCTGGCCTGGGACACTTGCAGGGATCCAGGGGCAGCCAGAGTTTCTATCCATGGCCCCTGCAGAGAGCCCCTCTCCCTCCCTTTCCCCACAAACTCATGTGGATAATTCAGGGTCTCACTGTGTTCCTTCTGTGAGCAAGAACAGGTCTTGAGCTTCCACTCAGTAACTTTGGAAATCCAGACAGTGCCTTGATCATTTGTAGTGTGCTGATGTAGCAAAAGAAATAGGAGGAAGATAGATGTAAAAAACCTGAAAGTTCTGTCGTTGGAACCGATTTCTTTTTCTAAAAGTTAACTAGCAAAAATTGCATTGGAAAGAACACTAATCTTCCAACTGAGGATAAAAAGTATAACCAGATATTATAATAGTTCATGTGTGAAGAGGATCTTGGATTGTTTAGCCTGGAGAAGAGTAGGCTCAGGGGAGACCTTGTTGTATCCTGTTATTTCTGCCTCGTGACAAGTTTGCTAATTGGTGCTCACAATCCAGCTCTTTGTGGCAGTGTCTCATCTGTGCCAGAGCAGGTGGTATTTTTTAAGCCAAGGTGCACAGGGCATTCGTATCCTGTTATGTGAAAGATATTTATTCAAAAAAAGGATACTTCTCTGCCCAGGGACAAAGGGATTCTATTTGAAATCTCCAGCTGAATATTGCATTTTGACAAACTGTATGGAAGTGGGCCAGAGATCAATAATTCCTTATTGACATAATACATACAAATTTAAATTTGAAAGGTTCACTGCTTGCTCGAGGATGAAAGGAGACCATTCAAAGGTGGTTTTGATGGTTCAGCCCTGTGATTTGATTGCATTATCAGGTGTATCTGTGCTCTGAGTCAGTGCTCTCTTTCCTCCCAGGATTATCCCATTTGTCCGCCCCGTGCGCTACGAGGACGTGCAGCAGAAAGTGAAAACAGCCTTTGGGCAGCCCCTGGACCTGCACTACATGAACAACGAGGTACTGAGCTGGCAGTGCCCTCTGCATGGCACCTCCTTTCCCCATCACAAATCCCATACCCAGAAATGTAATATTTGGGTCTTTCTTTAACCCAAACCATTGTTGAATCCCTGATCCAAAGGTGCTGATCCTGATAAAGATCTCACTGGTGGGTGTGTTGTACAAACATCAGCATCGTGTTCCCTTGTTCTGCTGTTGCTTAGGACACTCTCTTTCTGCATGAAACCCAATTTTCACTTGATCATTAGTTCTGGATTCATAAGTATTCTGAGACTGTTTTCTCATCAGGGAGTCGGGGGCTGACAAGTCTCTGTTCTTTGCAAACAGCAAATCCAGGTAGCAGTTAATGCTTTTGTGGGTGATGCTTTAGAGGAATTTGCATTAGGGTCAGCCATTTCTCTGACATGGGAGGAAAACCTCATTAAAAAGGACAGTAAGACAGTATAGGAACTGAGCAATCAGAATCCTGTTTTGTAGTCTGCTATTTTTCTAATTTCTAATTTCATTCTAATTTTCTAATTTTCTAATTTAAACAAATACCTATTGTAGAAGTAGCCTTTTTTTTTGTCTTTTCTAATGATTTTTTTTTTTTTCATTTTGCAGCTTTCTATTCCTTTGAAAAACCAAGATGACCTGGATAAAGCTGTGGATCTCTTAGACAGGAGCTCGAATGTGAAAAGCCTGAGGATACTCTTGCTGTCCCAGGACAGAAACCATGTAGGTAACAACTTCTGGGACTGCCTCAAAATCAAGGGGTTTACCCTTTTTCTTCAGAATTAAGGTCATGCAGCTTTTCAAACCAAAGACCTCAATAGCTTAGATATTTGATTTGCAAATTACCACATTCTCCTGAAGAGTGTGACACAAAAAGCTGCTCTGTTGGTGGTAGCTTGTCACTCTGGAATGTTCATCCCTATTCAAGTTCTGCAGGCTGGGAGCTCAACTCTTGAAATAATCACATCAGAAATTCTTGGCACTGTCATGATAACTTAAATGTACTTCTCAGTATTTTTTAATTTAATAATCCATGGTAATGGAAATACAAATAACTTCAGTGTTAACAGCCCTTTCCCAAATGTCTGGGAAGGTGTAGGAGGGGATGATGCTGTTCCTTGTCCTGTGCCCTTTCCCTGAGCAATTGTTGCTGCCTGTTCTGTAGACAATACTTGGCAAGAAGGTCTTTGGTCTGACCTGGTGGAGTCACACCAAAGTTCTGTGTTGTCAGGAAACATCCTGTGAAAGGTGGCCTCAACTTGTGGTACAGCACAGTCAGACAATCCTCTTTCCAGGCCTCTGTTCATGTCAGTGCCTTCAGGCTGCAGCCAGGTGTCAAGTGACACCATCTAACTTTGCACAGCCAGTAAACACTTGGTAAATCGCACCCTGCCCCAGCCAGGAGCCACTGCTGGTGTCCTTTTCTTGGCTGTTTTTTCCTCTTTTACTCAAAGCAGAAACAAACAGCCTTCAGTAAGTGCCACTGTTTCCCCCCCTCTCCTCCAGCTTCCTCTGCTGCTCGAGTTGCCTGGCAGGAGAGCCCTCCATGGGATAAAGCCCACAGGGCTGAAGGAGGTTTCTTGGCTGCATGATCTCATCCCACTGAGGGAGCGGGAAGCATTATTTTTCCTGAAGTACAGGATGCAGATTTTGTTTTGGCTGTGCTCTTCTTTTTCTGGGGATGGAAAGGTGACTTTGGCACAAATATGTACAGAAAGAAAATGGACTTTACAGCAGTAGCTGGGCCCCTTGTACCAGGAGCCTGTGTCTGTGAGCAGCACTCAGATTCATTTTCTCGTGCCTCTTTCTGCAACTCATTTTTTTTCTCAGCCAGTTCACCCCTTGCCAGTCTTTTCTTTGTGATTAGAAGCTGGTGGGGAGAACTGGTGAAGTTGGAAGACCTGTGGTACCAAAGCCAGGCTGTCCATCAGCAGGGTGCCCTCTGCCCCCTTCATCCAGCTGCCATGGACCTGCCCATGGGGGAGTTTGTGACTTAAACCAGGCTCTCTCCCTAATCCTTTCAAGCATAGGTACTCAATAAATGTGCAACCATCCAGTAGTTTAATGTTGAATTAATGTGCAACCATCCAGTAGTTTAATGTTGAATTAAAGTATTTGAATTGTTGCACCGTGTTTGCCTGTCATGTTCAAATAATTTTCAGAAGTCAGAATTTATTTCCTTGAGGTGTCTTTGGTTATGTTCTTCTCAAATAAGATAAATTCTGTAACTCAAGAGGAAGGGAATATTACAGCTCCTTGTAAAACTGGGTGTGTTGGGTCAAGGTTAAAATGGAAAGTGTCTGCAGGTATTGAGCCCCTGCTTTAACACAGGATCTCATTGGCTTGGGGGAGGTTTCATGTGTCTCATTCCTCTGTGGAAAAATTATCTTTAATTAGATAATATCGATGTAAGTTCAGGGGAAGGATGAATAAATTCATCTTGGCATCCCCAGACTGTTGGTGCTATTAAACTCTCCAGAATTTATTTTTACTTAGTCTGAATTATGAATTTACTTTTTAAAGGCTGTGGGGAGTCAGGTTGCTTCTGAAACAGTGCAAGATTCAGAATTTATCTCTGCTGGCCAGGGTGGCTGATGGAAATTTTTGGTGCTTCTGTGTTCTGGTCTCAGGGGTGACAGGAGCCCCTCGTGTTTCACAGGTACCTGGTGGTGTCAGACTGACACCTGCAAATCATGCACTTGGGTTGAGCTGCTCTTCTTCTGGCTCTCTGACTCCTGCTTTACACCATAATTGTAAACCTGGCTCTTCTGTTGTCTTTTTGTTTGAGTTTTCTGAATTAATAAGATTTCAGGCTCCAGAACTGTTGCTCAGCACTTGCTTGGTACTAAGCATTTTTTTTTAAACTGTGGCCAGACTGCTTGAGCTCCTTCATCTCACTTTATTTCCTTTTATTCTTTTCATTTGACCCAGCAGACCAGTTCTTCACCCCATTCTGGACTGCCCAAGCAAGTCAGGATTAAAACTTCCCAGTCTGTGGGGGATGTGAGCACACCCTACCAGCAGCCAGAGCCCAGAAGCAGGCATCTGTCTGTCAGTGAGTATTTTTGCCACTTCTCCATGGTTTTGTTTGTTGAAATGTATCTTTTGGGCACCAGTGTTTATGGGCACAGCATTTAGGAGAGCCATGAGAAATTGAAAGGTTATTCTGGGACAAGGCCGTTCATTTTCAAAAGCTCTTAACATGTTTACAGTAGAATGTTTCAAAGTTCCTTGCTAAGTTGTGGAGCAGCTGAGGAGATGATTTAGGGGATGTCCTAAAGTGTCCTAAAGCCAGAGCCATTGTGGTTAGACATTTGGAAAGCTGATGTGAGTCTATTAAGCTTTTTATTTAGATTGGCAATTTCAGTTCATGTTACCTAGATTTGATTTTTTTTATGTCGGGCTTTGGAATCTGTCCTGACTCCTGTAGTCAAGCATTTTGCTAGGAATTACTATTGCATATCCAGCTAGTGTCCTACATTCTGAGTTGCCTCAAGTTTCACTTCTAGAATTATCAGGTGAGTAGAGCACAACACAAAATCAGAGATGCACAAAAGATAATGAAAAAAATCAGAGTAATATGTACCTTTGTCTCATTTCTTTGGGTTTCATTAGCTCAGTGAACTCCTGTTTAGGGGAAAGGTTCATGTAAGACTTCTGTAGTTTTTATGACTTCCATCTCTGGCAGATTTGTCTGATTTCTCCCAATTTCTGTGTCACAACCTGCAGCACAATTCAAATCTGTTCTTGAACCATGCTCAAAGCTGTTAACCTTTATATGAAAAACTAAAACGTGTAGAACACCTTCAAGGATTTATGGGCCCAAAAAAAACCCCCAAAAAAGTCTGTGGCTTAGGATTTGGCTCCTTGGTGTGAAGCTCAATGATCAGTGAAAGTGCAGGAGGAAGGTGAGAGTGTGAAGGCCAGAGCCTGAAATGCTGCTCTGCATAAACTAGTTCTGCTTCAGGAATGAGAGAAGGTAAATTCTGCTGGAAACAGAAGCAGAGGATGACTCTGTTTGTTACAGCAGCTATTTTGGGGCTTGTCAGAGCTAATACCTGAGGGCAGGTGATGCAAGTCACAAAGGGCAGTAGCAGGAGCTGGCAAAGGCAGAGTTGTTTTGTGTGCAAGTTCTTCACTGTAGCAAAGGAGTGCTTCAGTTTCATTAACTCTGCAATCTTGAGGCAGAATTATTGCATGATTTTAGATCAGTATTTGCAGTGCAAAGTATCAAATAATAAATCAGCTTAAACCACAGCAGTCTCCACACTGTGGGGTCCAAACCAGAGCTGGATCCACAGTGTTCTGAGCAGACATGACTGGGAGAGTCAGCTCAGAGGGAAAGACTTATGAACTCAGTGTGGGACATGTCTAACAAACCTGCCTGTATCCTGTGGAGAGTTTGCTGATCCTTTCTGTACAATTTGCTTTTATGAAGCAGCAAACAAGCAAAGAAGCTCTGAAAGCTTGTGAAGGACGTGACTGAAACGGGGACAAAGAGACTTTTCCTATCCTTCCTAGTTTGAAGTTATTATGCATGAAAAGAGCAACATTCCTTGGTCCTGAGAAGTGGTATCCATGCTTGTCTGAACACCACGTTTCTTCTATAACAGACAAATTGAATGCCAAAATTATTTTATTTAAAATGTATCTATATACATACTTCTCTTTACTGACGTTCTGAGTATCCAGATAATGGTGCCAAAGCCAACAGACTGTAGAGAGTGTCTGTCATGGGTAAACTGTAGTAAGGGGCCCCTTCTGTATCCCAGTTACTCTTTCCTCTTATCCCAGCTTTATGGATGCTTTCTGAATAGCTTGTCATTCATCAGTCAGAAAACCTTTGGCTTTATTTTCTGAACATGTCAGTTATGAAGAGGTCCAGAAGAGTTTCAGTTCTGTCAGAGGTCTGCTGGTAATTTGGCAATAGCTGGGTCTTGCATCAATTTCTTCTTCCTTCTCTTTTCCTGCCTTTGGTTTGGAAATGAGTGTGCCCTGTTTGCTGGTGTTTCAGGCATAGAGACTCTCCAGCTCGTACCATGTCATCCAATTAAAGTCCAAAGTGTTCAACTGAAGCTTTTTGCAAGCAGGAGAGGGCCCTGTGTGGTTCCTGAGCCTGTTGTCACCAGTTCAGAGCTTTGGAAGTAAAGATAACTTTTATTTAAAAGAAAAAAAAAAAAAGTTACTAAGCATTCTGGCAGGGCTTGTGTTTTTTCCACTCACTTCCTTTGATACACATGGATTTAGTGCCGACTTCCTTTTCCTGCCCAGGGATGGGGCCTTTCCACAACAGCAGCTGGGCTGCTGCCAGCAGGCCTGGGCTGGCTCTGGCCGTGGCATCTGTCAGAAGGGAAGGAGTGAAAGTGCTCCCGGGGCTGGGGCAGCCCACACACTCCCAGCCTTATCCCACCCCTCCAAACAGCTCCAGAGGGCACGTGAGCCCTGGGAGCTGCTTGGGACATCAGCTGGTAGCTCTGAGCAATAGATGGTGGGCTTTGCAATCTTGGAGGTCTTCTCCAACCTAAATGATGTTATGATTTTGTTAATCCCTTTTTTTCCATGTAATTCAGCCCCCTTGCACTCTAAGCCATGCCAGCAGTGTTCCTTTTCGTTCTGCAGCTCTGTGTGCTCTGCTTTTCAGCCTCCTCAAAGCTGTGTGCTCTGCTTTTCAGTTCCCTTCTCCCAGCTCTTTGCCTTCACTCTTTATTACAACTTCTACAGAAAATATTTTCCTTGGGAGGATATTTGCTGATCTTTACCCATCTTTCCTAGCACCTGAGTACACACAGTTAATTAAAGACAGTGTTGTAAGGAGCACAGCTTGAGAGCTGATCTCCACCTGCTGCCTCTGGCTTCATGTATGACCTCGAGCAGATTGGCTGGACCACAGCAGTTCTTGGAGCTCACAGTGGGAATTGGTGGCAGCTGCAGGTGGATAGGTCACTGCAAAATGGGTTTTTTTTTTTTCTTCCTGTATCTAAAGTTTCATCTTCTTTGAAATCTGCAAGGAAAAAATAAGCCCTAAGGGTGAAGTTTCTCTCAGTAGGTAGCACAAGAGAAACTCTTTAGGTAGCGCCACTAAGAGATGATTAAACTGCTCAGAAAGTTGAGCAGAAGAGGTTAGAAATAGCTGACTGCTTTGTCAGGAACTTCAGCAATAATCACTTCTCATCAGTACAGGCGCAGATCTGACAGCTTGGTTTTCCTGGTTGCACCGTGGAATCACTGTGGAATTACTGGGAACACTGTAATTACTGGGGATCACTGGGATGAATGGGGATAGAGGTTTGGTGTTGGAGGATACAGGGTTGGCTGTGTGCAGCAGCTGAGTGCTGTCCCTGTCACAGGCTCCCAGAGCACGGGCCGGAGCTCGCCCCCGCCCGGCTACGTCCCCGAGCGGCAGCAGCGCATCGCCCGCCAGGGCTCCTACACCAGCATCCACAGCGAGGGCGAGTTCATCCCCGAGACCAGCGAGCAGTGCGTGAGTACAGCCACAGCAGCCTGGCAACCTGTCCTGCCGGGGTCTGGGCCCTCTTTTCCTCTCCCAGACATCCCCTGGCTGTGGTTGCATCCATGCGTTTAAGTGAGGCACACCAAGAAAAGCCAGTGGGATGACATGAAGTGCAGGAGTATTGCCCAGCTGGTCCTCGTTGAAGTTTGCCCAATTAATCCTCATTGAGGTTTACCCAATTTATCCTCATTGAAGTTTACCCAATTGATCCTCAGTGAAATCACAAGATTTCATTCCCTTTCCTGAAAGGAAATTCAGGGAATTTTTGTCCAGAAAGTTGTGGCTGCCCCATCCCTGGAAGTGTCCAAGGGCAGCCTTAGAGCAGCCTGATCTAGTGGAAGGTGTCCCTGTCCATGGCAGGAAGTGGAATTGGATGACCCTTAAAGTCCTTTCCAGCCCAAACTGTTCTGGGTTTCTAAAAGTGCTGCTTCGTGCATTTAAACAGCTTCAGATTGTTCAAAGCCTTTGTTGGGCTGCCAGAAGCAGTTCCCTGTTCTGGGCATTGCCCCTCCACCTCTGACTGAGCAGTTTTGGTGCTGTCACACGTGTGACAAGGTTTCCTATTACCAGGTTTGTGTGACCCTCTTGCTTTTGAAACTCTGCTCTCCATTCAAAAAAGTGGGAAGTGAGGCCAAAGGGCGACTTGCAGGTGGAGGCAGCAGCACCAGCAGAGACTGTTCCTGGAGCCAGTTCACAGCAGAGTCCTTCAACAACTAAAGCAGTGCCTCAAATTTTATATGAACCTAATTTCTGTGGGACATAAAGGAAAATTGTACATTTAAATAAGCTTAGACTCCCTTCTTCAGCTGGATATCCTGCAGGCAAGCAGTCGTGGGCTCTGCTCCTCTGTCACAGCCTCTCCTGGGCCCTGGGCTGCACTGATGTTGCTGTGTGGCTTCTTCTGTGTTGCAGATGCTGGACCCTCTAAGCAGTGCTGAGAACTCGGTGTCAGGAAGCTGCCAGTCCTTGGACAGGTGAGCAGCCAGGTACAAATGTACAAACTGGTGAGAACGTGCGTGCTCAGATGGAAACGCCAGTTGTACTTACATAAAATCCTGTTTTCCATCTCATACATTTTCTTGGAGGGGAAACAAGAACTTACTTGCTACCTATATCCCACTGTATTTCTTAAAGGGCATTAACCGTGTCTTAAGGCTGTGTTATTTTCTGGCACAACCACAGACCAGCAAACTTGTGCTTCAGTAGCTTTGTGTTATAAATGCAAAGTTCTGATGTGAGCAGCCTGTGTGGAGCCGCCCCTCTGAGAACATCTGGCTGCAGGGTATTTGAATCTCTTTTAGACAAGGCTCTACTTGTTCATTTAAAAAAATAAAACAACAAAAAAATACCCCCAACAACAGCAAAACTTACTCTTGGCTTCTTTCTGTAACAGCCCTTCCTTTCGGAAGTCACGGATGTCAAGGGCACAGAGCTTTCCTGATAACAGACAGGAGTTCTCAGGTAAGTCTTTGCTACAAAGGTTATTTGACCCAGACATTTTCTGCTCTTGGCTGGTCGCCCTCCCTGCTTGCTGGGATTGTATAAATAGAAGAACTGGAGTTACGTTGATGGGAAAGCTATGAAGTTATTTATTGCCTCTTCCTAAGAACCTGCTGTCACAGGAAAATTAGAAGTTACATTTTTTGAAGGAGCCTCACTTTTGTCTTTGCTTCTCCTGCCAGACCGGGAGAATCAGATCTACGACAAAGCTGGCAAAGGTGGCACCTACCCCCGGCGCTACAACGTCTCCATGCAGCACAAGGACTACAACGATGGTGAGTGGGTCCCAGACCTCCCATTCCATGCTGGTGAGGCAATGGCAACCTCTCCACAAGAGTAACTCCTGTTGGAGAGCCTGGAAGTGCCTTGCATTTAGTGCTGAGGTTGATGCTACTGTGCATGGTGCCACATTTTCATGGAAACCAATGGTTGTTGTTTGTAATTCTTTGTTTATTTGTAATTCTTTGTTTACTTTGTCCTTTCTGGTGTTATTCAGGCTGAGCAGGGGGTTGTGGACATAATTGTTAGACTTGGCCCTATATAAGTAGTTTCCCACCACAGAGTTTCATTATACTTTGCTAATTTGCATTGCAGACTTGCTTCTGGATCTTTTAAATATAGCAGAGGCTTAAAGAATTACATCTCTGCTCATCAGATGGCTTTATGCAAATTAATCTCTCAAAATTTCACGAGGTGCAAGTTGGCATAATCTTTGTTTATGGTTTTTATTTGCAAGTCCAGACACGTTATCTACGAAGTTATTTTGTGTGTAGTTGTTAACAAAACTCAGAGCTTGTGCTCAGAGCCTGTAAACCAGATTTTTCCTTTGGAAGGTAAGTTTAGATCTTACAGCACTGAGGGCATTACAAAGTGTTCTCTGCCTTCTGCTTTGGGAATGATCCAGAGCTGTATTGAACTCAGGCAGCACCAGCCTTGAGCTGTTATATTTTTGCATCTCTGTTTGGCAGCAGATTCTGCTCCGTGGGAACAGAGCAGAAGATGGGATTCCTCTCCCTTCTCCCTGCTGCTGAGCCCCCAGCCCTTACCTGGATTTAAACACGTTCCTTTCCCCCCAGGCCGGAGGACGTTTCCCCGGATACGACGGCACCAAGGGAATCTCTTCACCCTGGTGCCTTCCAGTCGTTCCTTGAGCACCAACGGGGAGAACCTGGGCCTGGCCCTGCAGTACCTGGACCCCCGGGGCCGCCTGCGGAGCGCCGACAGCGAGAACGCGCTGGGAGTGCAGGAGAGGAACATTGCCACCAAGTGTAGGCTGCCTGGGCTGCTGGGGCTGCCACCTGGGCTGTGGGCAAGGAACTCCAGGCACAATTCAGTGCCAGAACCTGGCTTTAACAAGCCATTACAGCTTGGCTGTGCTTAGAGACTTGTTTGTCACACCCACAAAGACAAGTCTTTTTCTTCTCACATTTCTCCTGGGAGCTGGCCCTTCCTTTAGAAAGCATTGCAAATTCTGCTAAGAAGTAAAAATTTGCTTGATCTAGATGATCTACAGGGTTCTTAAAACAGGCAGACAAGCTTGTTTATTTTCTTGCTATGCTAACATTTTTAGTCAGGCTTTTTGGTTACAGTTATTCTATTAGTTGAGAGCTGTATGTATTTCACTTGCTCCTTAGTAGAAGGATTTACTTGTGTATTAATGACATCCTTGAGTTGATTTGTTGGACAGCTTTCTGTTATAAAAATAATTTAGATTGATTTAGCAAGGCTAATCCAGCTCTTCTTCATCTGATGCATGTGATAACTACAGATCAAGGGTTGGAAGCTGCTATTCAGTTGCTGCATCATCTCTTAAGGTAGTGATTTTGTAGAATCCACCTGCTGGTGGAATGAAATTTCACCAACCCCATTGAATAACTTGTCTGTAAAACACATTTACAAAATATTTTTTGGTGTCATTTTAATGGGACACCAGCCAGCAGATCCTGGAGAGTCTGGATGGTTGGATTCTGTCCAGAGCTCTGCCACTAACTCCTTACTCTGGGAGAGCACCTCGTGTTTATCCAACTACAGCATACCTGGTTCAGCCCCAGCATGGTGCAGATTGGAACTTGAAAAGCCCACCTTTGTTTTTAAATAGTGTAACGAGAAGAGAAATTTTTGCTGTTCTCTCTCAGCTCCAAGTGCTCCAATGAACTGGCGCCGAGGAAAGCTGCTGGGCCAGGGCGCCTTCGGCCGCGTCTATTTGTGCTACGACGTGGACACGGGCAGGGAGCTCGCAGCTAAGCAGGTCCAGTTTGATCCAGAGAGTCCTGAAACAAGCAAGGTAATTCTCACCTCAGCTTCTAAAACCCTCTGAGGTCCTGTACAATGTCTCTCTCTGTCTGTCCTTGAAAGTTGGCATCTTATGTAGTTCGTACTAAGGTTTCGAGTCATGTGGAGGAGAATAGGAGTCATTTAAAAATTACTTTTCTGTGTGTTAGTAACTTCAGCCTGAAACTAAAATCCATTTTCTGGCTTCGTTCTTGGCTCTCCTTTCTCTGCTTTTTGGGGTTTTGCCAGGTTACTTGAGGAATACTAGACTGCCCTGTGTTCCTGGTTAGACATGGATGTGAATGAAACTAAACCCAGCAAGAGTAGAGGTTTTTTTTCTTTTTTGAACAAAAAAAGCTGCTTGCACATGCAAAACTCACTTCTAGGTTTATATGGTACACCCTATATCAAGTACATTAGTTACCAATTTTCACTTCTGAATTCTCTGTATCCTTAAAAACAAATGGAGGTGTGGGGTGTAAATGAATCAAGAACAGTGATGTGACAACACTTTAGAGACAGTGGAGATGGGATGAGCACCTTGAAATTATGGGACAGCACTCAATTCCTGCACAGGGGATGCAGCTGGAATGGCTTTTGGGTTCTTTGCTGGTGTTTTAACAATCTACCAGTTTCCCAATATTGAACAAATTCACTTTGAGCTAGAATAACTGATCCATGAAGATTTAATTATTCTGATTTTATATGGGATATTGGTGCCAAGATATGTCCTAAATTGGGAAGTTCTACTATGTCTGTGTTGTAAATCAGACAGTAGCTCTGAGCCAAGGAGGAACAGGCTGAAATACATTTTGAAGGCACTGAAACTCCAAACCTTATACTATTATTTGGTCTGATTAAGCAGCTTCCTCTGGTTCCATATGTCCCTACAACATCCAGGTTTTTGCTCTAAGATTCTGCATCTTCTCCCAGAGTGAGAGAGCTGAACCTGATACCTTCCCATAGCAGGGCTGGAAAGAGTTAAATGGGGTTAATTTGAGGAGAAAACATTATTCCTTTTTCCATAAATCCTCATGCTTCAGTACCTTTGATGTTCCTCCTGTTCAATCCCTGGATTCAGCAAGAACCTGATACTTTTTCTGAGCAACAAACATTTGTGATTCCATCTGAAATTGTTGCATAACCTCTTTGCCTTTGCACTGTGATACCCTGTTGTCTGTGGCAAGAGCAAAGCAAAGGATCAGTTTCATGTGCAGAGCTGCAGATTCTTTGAAGTAAACAGGAGAGGAAGCTGTTTGTAGGGGTTGATTCCAGTAAATCATCAGTGTGATCAGAACAGGATGGGGTGACAGAAGCTTAGAAACTCTCAGCACCTGTTGTTTTGCTCTCCAGTGGGTTGAAGTTCCAGTTCTGTAGCTGTTTTCAGAGCTGCTTCAATTACACCCCCTGCCCACAGCTTAGTGAGAGAAGTGAGGTTATACCTGTGCTGTGGGGGGAGAATGCTTTCAGCCACTCGGGGTAAAGCCATGCAGATAACAGAATCAAGGCAAGAAACAAAGTTTTTCTGGTCCTAAATCCAGGTGTGATACTGCCTGTGTTCTATCAAAGCTTCCACACCAGCACTTACCTGCAGATAATGCAGTAAAAATGCAGCCCTAGTAATGTTTGCCTTTTCCAAGAAGCAGATAAAGCAATGTCATGGATTACACTTCTCAGTAGTGGTCTCATCCTGCCAGTGACATGACAAATCTATTATTTTTTGTGTTTATTATATACTTCCTGGGGCTGTAATCTTATTTTCTCCTTCAACATCCATAGGAGGTGAGTGCCCTGGAGTGTGAAATTCAGCTGCTGAAGAATCTCCAGCACGACCGCATCGTGCAGTACTACGGCTGCCTAAGGGATCGAGCAGAGAAGACCTTGACCATCTTCATGGAGTACATGCCAGGGGTAAGGGCAGCACAGTCAGGGATCAGAAAGGGAGGTGGCTGGGTTTGTTAGCTGGTTTATTAGTTTCTGTGATCCCTCTAACTATGTCATCCACCTCATGCTCGTAATGCCACCACTTTCATTTTATTTATGCCTAAATAACCTCTTTGGTTTTTTTAAGTGTCTTGCACTTGAAACACATTCTCTGTAACACTCATTAAAGCCAGTTCTTTTCTTCAGTCTAAATTTGTTCTACCAAAGTACCTCAAAAGGACTTGGGCCAACATGTAAATCCTGGTAACTGAATTACCAGAATCATGGTACAGCAAGTGAGGCTAAAACTGGCTCTCCAAAAAGGGAGGCTTTTGACCCAGATAAGTCTGCTGAACTATTTTATTGCTTTATTGTCTTCACAACCAGTTGTACCAGTACCTCCTGAAGTTGTTTTTGCCTGTCCTTGCTGTTCTTAAAAAAGGCTTCTTAGGGCAAGATGCTCAGAGAGCCTCCCAGAAAGGCTTTAGCAGAGACCAGAGTTCATTGAGGGGTGTGTAACACCCAGGGCCTTCTGGGGATTGAATGAACGCTGCAAGATTTGTGCTTGGTCACCTCTTTGCCAATCCTTTCTGTTTGCTTTTTGGCAGGGCTCAGTAAAAGACCAGCTGAAGGCGTACGGGGCGCTGACGGAAAACGTCACGCGGAAATACACGCGGCAGATCCTCGAGGGCGTCTCGTACCTCCACAGCAACATGATCGTGCACAGGGACATCAAGGGTGAGAGCAGGGGAAAGGAACCCTCCCAGCACAAGTGCACTCAGTCAGAGAGCAGAAGGGTTTTGTGTGGTCACATACCAGCTAATGGCAGCAATGGGGTTCTTGATCTCGTTGCAGTTTTGGAGGAAGAATTGGTTTTGGTGTCTAAACCTCAGTTTGTGTCCACATAAAAGCTAAGCTCTAAAGTTTGCTTTTTCCCTGGTGCTTTGTGTTCAGGACCTCTGACCAAAGTAAAGTGGAGATTGACTTGTTTATTGTAGGAGTTCAAAGTGGTTTAATTAGCTACATCTGTTCACCAGCTGACCAGAAAGCAATGCTTGCACTCACCAAAGCAGCATCCCAATAAAATCCTTCTCTACACAGCTCTGTTCTCTCTCAGCCCTTGGCCTGGGGGCCCTGCTAGGCTGGTTTAGCTGTTTACAGGCACTGTAACAATGCTGGTGCTGACTCAGCTCTCATTTCCCTCCCCCCTTCACTTCCTTGTGTTTTTCCCTGAAGTTTTTCCCATTTACAGCCATTAGCAATTGGCTTGTCTACAGCTTGAATTAAAGAAATGATGTTTAGCAGGTCACCTGAGGCCTAATGGGGAAAGAGCCATACCATGAGCACGGGTATTTGGGCTTGGATATCGTTCTGTAGGCCGCAGATCCAACAGCTGGATCGCATGAAAACAGCTGGATCGCATGAAAACAGCTGTCTTCATTTTTTCCTTCTGTCCAGGTGCCAATATCCTCCGTGACTCTGCTGGGAATGTGAAGCTTGGGGACTTTGGGGCCAGCAAAAGGCTGCAGACAATCTGCATGTCGGGGACAGGCATCCGCTCCGTCACGGGCACCCCGTACTGGATGAGCCCGGAGGTGATCAGCGGGGAAGGCTACGGCAGGAAGGCAGACGTGTGGTGAGCCCTTCCCTTGCTGCCCATAGATCACTGCACAGCTCTGCTGCAGCCACACAGCACCTTCTGCCATCTGAACGGCCAAATTCCCAAAAAAAAAAAAAGTTTAAGGAGGGTTGAAGTCACTGGTTTGAACTCAGGACACATTCTTCTGCAGGCTGTGCTTTGTGGTGTTAACACCCAGCAGCTCATTTAGTTTTTCAGGACCAGTTTTAGTTTTTCAGGAACAGTTTCCACTCATTCCTCGCTTATACTGATAGCTGGTTTTTTGCTTTCTGGCTGGTGCAATGTTTTCATCCTTCTTTTGCTCTCAGGCACTTGGTGGAATTCCTGGGGCGTGGTGGAATTCTTGGGGTGTCCTGTGCAGTCCCAGGAACTGGGATGATGATCCTTGTGGGTCCCTTCCAACTCAGGAGATTCTGGGATTCTGTGGTATCCCCTAGAAGAGCAACTGAAGGTTGTTCAGGGAGAGCCCATTCACTTAGATATAAAATGAGAGTTATGCTTAAAATGTACTGGAAATTAATAGAATTTTAGCCTTAAAGGAAAGATGCCCAAACCTGAAATAACAGAAAAGATGCAGGTCAGATCAGAGATGATCTGCATGAATGGAAAGTGTAGCTGTGCTATTATTGGCATAGCCAAGGAGCAGCCTCTATCAAAAGATCAAAATGCTCCTGTGCCAAAATGTTAATTTTGGGGGCCTGAAAAAGGTGAGAATATAAAACTTAAGTAAACGACAGGGACAAAAGGTCTGGTTGTGCCTCCACAGTAAAGCAGGGCCTGTTTCCTGTACAAGCAGGAGTGGAAACACAGCTGAGACCTGTCCTGGCTGCAAAGAGTTAAGTCCTGCAGACTCTCCCAGCTGGGATGCTTGGGGAGAGAGTGAAGCACGTGCCCTTCCCCCTGGGTTGGTGCAGTTGTGGATTTCCTCTTGGTGCTGACATTGGTCCATTCCCATCAAAGAGTCACTGCTGTTGGCCAGACTCCAGTTCCTACAATCCCAATCATTATTTTGGGGGGTCAGAATTTTCCAGTGCAGCGCTGGTCCCGGGGTGGATGCGCATGGCCCAGAGGCTCAGAAACGTAACAAATCCATCCACCTGGCTCTGTGCCACTGCTGCAGGCCCCTCTCCAGTTTTCTTTTTCCTAAATAGCAGAATATGTGAGCTATTTGTTATTGCTGGAGTGACTTGACATGGAAAACATTCCTGCTGTTTGCTGAATATCTTAAAGAAACCGGATCTGCTTAAACGGTATAAATCAGTCTAAACAATAATATATCCCTGCTTGCTTTTGAGCAAACCCCCAGCACTTCAGCACATATGGTTTGCATTTTCTGTACTCTCTTCTAGTAAGCCTGAAATGGCTGGAAAACTGTAAAATTTTCACGTTGGATTTTAAACCTTCTCGAGAAATCAGTTCTTGCATATTCACTGCATTTAATTCCTTTCCTCCTTGTCTTGGCAGTCAGTGCAAGTCTGCCTCTCAGCACATCTTTTCCTTGCATTTCCCTCAAAAGAAGGTTTAGTTTTAAGGTAGAGGAGGCAGTTTTGCCTTTTTCATGTAAAGATGTGATAAAAACACAGGATTGGATATTAAAAACTCACTAATGGCTTTTACTTAATCTGTGGCCTGGAGGAAGCAATTAATCCTTTTTGCATAAACCCCAATCAGTGCAGTGCTACAGCAGCCATCTTCCCTGGGAAGGTGTTGGAGTCACATCACCTCAAAAAGGTGGCTCAGGCCTGTCCCCAGACTCACGTCCTTGCCCTGAAGTAGCCTGCAGAGCCCCATTAACTTTACAAGGAATTTCTCCTTAAGGTAATGATGCATCAGTCCCACAGGGATTTAACTTACTGCCTTCCCAGCTTGGAACTGTTACGACTTCAATTATTTTTTGTCTGATGCTTGGTTTCTTGTGAAGTGGAGATATTATTAGGTTGGTTTTTTTCCTAGCGTGGGCATTTTGAGGCTGTGACTGAAAAGGGATTTTGCTGAAATGGCTTTGTGGGGTCAACAAGTTCTGATTCACTGAACCTTGAGTGTTAAAAAGTCTGTTTTCTACCTTGCAACTCAGCAAGTTGAGCCTCTGAGCCACCTGGTTTAGTGGAAGGTGTCCCTGCCCATGGCAGGGGGTTGGAACAGGATGGTCTTGAAGGTCCCTTCCAACCCAAACCATGCTGTGACTCTGTGATTCTCTAAGTGCCTTTGAGTCACAGCAGGAGCAGCAGCAACTGAAGTACCAGCAAGGTCCAATGGTGCCTTCAGGGATGTCCCACAGGCATCTCTTGTCCCCTGTTAACACAAATGTTTCCTGAGAGGAGAATGTGAGCAGAGGGGAGCAGGACAGGCTCTGGCTCTGGGTCGGGGCACACGCTGCCCCAGGAGCCGTTTCCAGAGCTGGGCCTGGCTGGTGCCTGCCGGGGAGCTTTCCCTGAGCTCTGAGCATTATTGAGTGAATTCTCACTTGTTTTTTTCCTGTCTGCCTTCCAGGAGCCTGGGCTGCACCGTGGTGGAAATGCTGACAGAGAAGCCCCCCTGGGCAGAGTACGAAGCCATGGCAGCGATCTTCAAAATCGCCACCCAGCCCACCAACCCCCAGCTCCCCTCCCACATATCAGAACATTGCCGGGACTTCCTAAAGCAGATCTTTGTGGAAGCCAGGCACAGACCCTCTGCTGAAGAGCTGCTCAGACACCAGTTTGCACAGCTCCAGTACTGAATTACCTCCCTTGCTCGCAGCTCCTGCCGGGCTTTCCGTGCCCTGTCTCGTCCAGTTGCAACTGCCCGTTGTGGTGCTGCATCTTCAAAATGCCAACTCGGCTAGGCCTAGTCCTTTGGGAAGTTCTGCCAAGGAACTTAGGGTCTGCTCTCGTGCCTGATTCCTTCGTTTGCTGGACTGATGTTCATCCTGCCCACAGCTGCCCAAGCAGAGCTGCATTTTTGCCCCGAGTTACCCGGACGTGCCGTTGCAGCCGGCTGCGTGTTTTCTGCAGGCACAGGAATGGGAACCTGCCAAGGGTCATCACTGGTTGAACACAGGAGAAATCTGAACCCAAGTGGGAGCTGGAAGAGTTCCACTCTTCACAAAACAAACATGCACCAGCCTCCAGAGCAGCTGTGTCTGTGGGAGTCCCTGGTTTTGCCCTCCTGGGGCTCCAGAGGTGTCTCCAGTACCTGAATCCAGCCAAAGCCATGTGTCATGGAGCGTGCGCTCGCTAGAGTATGGTCTATTTTTCTTCTTGAGTATTCAGCATCTGAAGGTGTTCAGAAAATATTGATTCAAAAGTATGTGAATAGTGTTATTTTATAATGAACCCGTGGATTTGGGGCTGGGGGTGAGGGAGGTCGTTCCAGCTAAATGTCAGGATAATCAGACAAGTTTCTGCAGAATGCAATCGCTCCAGGGCCTGAGGGAAGGGCTCTCCCATTAATGTTGGAAAATTCAGAGCTAAGTTCCAAGGTTTGATCTATCCCAGCATTAAGGACAGTGTCAGTTTGTTTGTGTCATAGCAAACAAATCTGTGCTCCTGCTTCCTCTCTCTGGGGCTGCTGGGTCCAAACAAAACCCCTCTGGAAGGGAATTCAGTGGAATTCAGCTTCCTCCTGCATCTGTCTCTTTGGCTGGTAACTTTTTACCATCCTTTTAACCAAAGATAATCCATCTGGTGCCCAGGAATTTACTTCAGAGTTCCTTTGAGCATGTGGCCTGATGGAAAATTGAGGGTTTCTTGGGGAGAATTACCTGGACACTTGTGCACAGGAAGCTGGAATCGAGCTCAGCCCTTTGCTGTGTGTTGTTTAAATTACAGGTGTGCAAGTGATCATTTAAGAGTTCCATAAAAATGTTATGGCCTAACTTAAATAAGCTTTTGTAGGAGTCGAGTCAAACAGGGAACCTCAGACAACATTTCAAATGGTAGCAAATACCTAAAATTACCTGGAGATCCCCATGCAGCAAAACCTCCAAGTGATTGTGCACTTGGAAGATAGCACAAGTCAGAGGACTGAGGTCCTGATGGCCTCAAATCCTCTGTGCCGATTTGGGCACTAATAATCTTTATTTCACTCGTGAAAGACCAGCAGTTTTTCAGTGCTGGGGATTCATGGAGTGATTATAAGTTGTCTCTAAGAAATGAAACTAAGAAAAGCAAATGTTAATTAACTTAAATACTGCTTTATAGGGCAACACTGAAGGTGTTCTGCTCTTGTATTGGAAACCATATTAAGGTTCCACACACCTCCACTTTTCTCCCGCATAAAAAATTGAAAATTGCTTCATAATGCAGTAAAATTAAGTTTTTAAGTGAATACTAATAGCAGGATAAGACAAGTTTTAATGAAGCCAAGCTCCTTCAACACATGAAAAATACTGTGTTGAATTAAAAGAGGAAAGAAAAGACCCCTAAAAGCCCCAACCAACTGAAAGTCCTGAAAAGCTTTAACAATACTAAATGTTTTTTTCTGTGCCAAACCCAGAGCAAAGTGTAGCCAATAAAAACTGGTGTTGGTTTCCTTTCCAGGCTCCCTGCACTGCTCCAAGGATGCACTGTCCCACTTGTGGGCACTTAGGGGATCCCTTTTATGAAAGCCCTTGTTCCATAATTTATTTAATTACAGTGAGAGCACTTCAACTGATCTTTTCCCAGCCAGGAACTTGACTCCAAATTGTCCAGAGCCTTGGCCTGACTTCTGGCCTGCACTTCACTCTTGCCATTGGGGAGGTGAGGGTGTGACGCTCCTGCCTGGGGTCAGGGCGCTTTTCACTCCTCTCTGCTGGGCCTGTGGGACCATCCCTGCAGCCTGCCTGACAAAAGTAGGGGGGGGTCAGCAAAGCTCTTCAAGCCTTGCAACCTAAATATACCAAAGATTGGAGTCTTCATCCACCACCCATCACTTGCAGGAATCAGAAGCACGCTGACATCTGCGGGGGTTTCCCTCTATCCTTGGTTTGTCCTCACCAAATCCAGACCTTCTCCCACGGTTTTTCTCTTGCTGTCCCACATGCTGTGATCTGGGAGAGAATAAGGGCGTGAGGAAACGCCGGAACTTCTGTCCAAGCACCTCAATCCTCAGGAGCTGCTGTGGCTTTTACCTCACCCGCAGCACGGGAGGCGCTTCCGGAGCAGAGCGAGAGCAGCCAGGACTGACGGGCTCAGTGCTGTCCCCAGAGCTCCCGGGGACAGCCAGCTCCCCTTCCTTCCCTGGGCTGGATGTGCCTCCTGTGTGCAGAGCCCTGCATTCCAGCCTGTGATGGGAGTAGCTAGCGTTGTAGAGTGACAGAGAACACGGGGCCAGCTCGGGCTGGCGCGTTCGGCACAGGAACAAGCCAAAGCATTACCTGTATGTTTGGAGATGCACTTTTCTGAATGTAGTTTATATCGCTCTTTTTTAGCTCTTTTTACATCATGTAAACGGTGATGCCTCATATTTTTTTTGGTTTTTCTGGTTTTTTTGGTTTTAATTTATATCGTAAAAGATCATATTTGGTGATTTTTATATATATCGACTGTTACGGGGTGGGGGGAGGTGGGGAAATAAATTTGACGCCTTTATGAATTTAAAAAGGAAAAAAAGCAGCTGGTTTTGCAGAGAATTTGCTGATGGTTTATAATGAGTAGAGCCAAGCCAAAATGCCTCTTTGTTTCCTCACAGCCCCCTTGATTATGGAAGAGGAAGATCTGGATTCCTGTGTCCACTGCCCCAATGAATAACATGGGGCTGACATTGATACCATGGGCTTTTAACAGCCCTGGCAGCAAAAGAGTTTCAAGTGGACAGAAATATAATTATACCTCAGAACAGAATTCTATCTGGCCTCTTTATCCAGGCAGACAAGGAAAAAACTGGGAATAAACTCATTTAGGGGAGAGTGGAGGAGGAGTGCCAGGCTGACAATAAGCTATTGTGTCAATTCCAAATGTCACGTTGGATTTCCTGCTGTTCCTTCCAGGGAGGGATAGAGAGGGAATATTGAGTATTGGGATTCCTGATGCTGCAGAAATGGAGAATGTTCTGTGTGACAAAGAATTCCTTATCAGAGTCCCAGTGTCCTGAAATTGTTAAAACTAATCAGAAAAATGCCCAAGATTCCCATTGGAGAGGAACTTGGGATTTTGGCTGTCCCTGAGGTAGTTAGGAAACAAAGCAGTGACATTTTGGTCTTGGTGTGACGATTCTGTGCATTCCAGGTTATTTGCTTGTTCTCCAGAAAATCCCATCTCTGCCCACTCTGTGGCAGTTAGGCTGCATCAATTTGGATGGGTTTTTTGGGGTGGATTTTTTGCCTGATTTGGAATATTCCAAATATTGCAGCTGCTCCAAAGAGTTCCCATTGGCACCAGTTACCAACATAGAGTGAGCAGGAGGGAAAAGGAAGGTGTGCCAGGAGCAGTTCAGAAAGGAAGAGAAGGATTTTGCTGTCACCATAAGTGATGCACAGCAGGGAGAAGGGGCTTTAACCTGGATTGTGCAGAAGACCTTGACCCAGTAGTCTCTATTTACCGACCGGGGGCTTGCAGTGCAAAGCCAGGCCAATGTATCATTTTATTTACAATAAAATTATCATTTATATGAAAGCTTGTTCTGGTGACTGTCCTTTTAAAGAGCAAAACTTTGGAGAAGGAAAGCCTCTGGTTCTCGGGGAAGTGGAAGATGCCATGAGCTCCCTTTCAGAAATGGAGCTTCCCAGCTGAAGTGGAGGAATCAGGATGGCCTTGTATTGACTGTAACAGTGGTTTGGGGAGAACAAGCTTTGCTGTCCCAGAGTAGGGCAGGAGAATGGCTAACCACATCTTCAGATACTTTCAGGTTTAATTTTTTTTTCAGTTTGCTGTGTTAGGAACAAACCCAAATAGCGCTGCTACAGAATTCATCTGTTCTTGCTGAAAGGCTGATTTTTTCCTGTTCATGCAGCTTCTCTCTTCGGTGTCACTGTCACTTGATCAGTGTTTGGGAGTCCCTCGAGGAGCTGGCCTCCCCAGCCCTCACCACAAGCAGCCTCCAGTGGCTTTTTCCCAGGATGCTGACACCCCCCTGGTGTCTTAGAACCCATGGCTCTGTCCCCAAATCTCTTGGCTTGCCCAGCTGGAGTAGACTGAGGTCAGACCTCAGCAGCTCCAATCTGTGCTCCCATCACCAGGGACAGGACCCAGGCTGGAGAGTGACCTTTAGATAAAATCTCCAGTTTCAATTCGGAGGAGGGAAGGAAAGATAGAGCATCATTATTTCCCTGGTTTAATCTTCTCTTCTAACTGAAAACCCAGCCTTAAAGACCTGGGGGTTCCATGCTTCCCTACCCCCCTAAAATCACCTGGCAGTGTTAAATACCTGCTGTGCAGCAGCCTGGGAGCCGAGGGAATGGGGAAGTGAGCCCAGCCAGGGGCAGGAAGCGGAACCCAGGGCTCTGCTTTCATTTTCTGAGCCTTCTGGGGAAGGAAGGGGCCGGGGAAGGGACCCCAGGCCTGCAGCATCACAGCCCCTGGGCAGGGCTGCTCAGGGGTGGCTTTTTTGGGGTGCAAATCTGCGTGGTGGGGACAGTCAGAGCCCTTGGTGAGGCTGAACCTCCCCAGGAGCCCTGCCAGGGTCTGTGTGCACAGTCCCCGTGGTGGCTGTGTGTCCCCAGGCCACGCCTGCCCAGGAGCCCTTTGAAAAGACAGTGAAAAGGAGAAGGAAATTGTCCAACATGAGGCTCCTGTGGTCATCCAGCCAGTGCTGTCCCCAAAATCAGATGTCACTGTGACCATGAGACACCTCCCCTGTGGAGCTGCTGCCTGGCTGTGGGTGCACACCCTGAGGGCTGTGCTGAGCAAGGGGAGCAGCACAGAGACCAGGCTCTATTTGTGCCATCCCTTCCTCCTCTGGACCACCCATCCCCATCCAGCTCCCTCTTTCATCCTTATCTCCTGTTTCCATGGCTGTGCCTGGCCTCTCCCAGGCAGGAGGTGCTGGGCAGAGCTGGTGGGATCAGTCAGGGATGGAACAGGGGCTCTCTCTGGCTGTTGCTCTATGTGGGGGCCCTGAAAAGCCCAATTCCTGTAGAATTTGAAAGACATGGGGTTCCTGAGCACAGCTGTACAAAGTGCATCCTGGCCACCTCTTGCCATTCCCCATGGTGTGCAGGACCCCTCTGAGCCCTCCCCAAAGAAGGGGGGGCTGCCTCTTCTTCTTCCCTCCTTCCCCTTCCCTCCCAGCCTCATTCACTCACAGGTATCCAGGAATACTTCCCTTGACCCTGCATGGCCACAAGCTCTTTCCACAGCACCTGGGCAGGAAGAGGCAGACCTGACCATTATTCCCACCTCCCCAGGCCCCTGGGAACAGAGGACAAGACAGGCTAGGCTGGGAAACCTTGTATTACAAAAATAAAGGAGCGCGCGCGAAGCTGCGGCGAGGCTCCGGCGCAGAACGTACCAGTCGAAGGCAAATATAAAAACAGACACTGAAACCGTGGCAGGGCAACATCCTTAAGGCTGAACCATCCCAGCTGAGCTGAGCTGATGTAAAGCGAGGACCCTCCTTACCCAGAGCCCCAGCAATGCGGGGTTGGTGCGGCGGAGCTGGGAGCTCTGCAGTGACAAGCTGGACGAGCCCCCAGCTCGTCCCTTTTCCATGGTGACAGGCCTGCAATGGATCAGCAGGGCTGGGGGTCCCATGGGGGGGCAACTGCTTCTGCTCTGATCTCACTGGGGAGAGGGGCCTGCAGAGAGAGGGCTTCAGGTCAGGGGGCTGCACCCTGGTCACCTCTGCCCTGTGACCCCTCTGGGGGCTCCCCCTCGCCCTGCCCCAGGTCCTGCTCTACATCAGCTCAGTTAGCCCGGCCCAGCTCCTCGGCTCTGCGGGGCTCCGGGGGCGGGGCTGGCCCCGCTCACGCCGACTTGGTCCCGCTCTCCACCTCCTTGTGCACCCACAGCTCCTTGTGCTGCTTGCGCCCGAAGCCTTCGTCGTAGTTGCCTTTACTCTTGAAGAGCTGCTGGAAGTGGGGCTTGCAGTAGAATTCCCCGTGGAGTGCAGCGTAGCTGCCCAGGCTGGGGAGGGAGGGCAGGGTTAGCCGGGCAGGGAGACTGGGGAACGTGGGGGAGCTTGGGGACAGCAGAGGAGGCGACATGCAGGAGGGGACCCTTAGGGCCAACAGCTCCCTCCCACCAGCAGAGTCTGTGAGTAGAGATGGGGGGTCCCAGGGGAGCTCAGCCTCAGCTCTGAGTGCTCTAGGAGGAGGCTCTGGCTCAGCTCCGTGTTCCCCTGGTGCTGCTCTCAAGGGGAAGCATCTCTCCTTCCACACCAGGTGGGATTTAGCTGAGACTTGGGCCCAGGTGTGCAGATAAACCTTTGTTTTGCTCTGATGGGTGGGCTGGGCTGGAGCTCTTTGGCTACTGGCCGAGTGAGGGGCTGTGATGGGAGGGTACTGTTTGGGAGGGTGTGGGCAGAGCTGCAGGGGCACCTGTCCCACCACGGGCACAGCCCGGCTCACCTGAGCTTGGTGTGGCAGTGCTTGCAGCAGAAGCAGGAGTTGTGGAAGACGAATTTATCGGCCACCAGCCGCTCCATGGGGTACACGGTTTTCTGGCAGGCCGTGCACATCTCCTTCACCTGTGCCTTCAGGCTGAAGGACTGGCCAAGGGCAGAGCAAAGGGAGACAGAGGATGAGGAAGGAGTTTGGCACAGCCTGGATCCCTCCACTGCCCTCTTCCCTGCCCTCCACTCACCGGAGCACTGGGAGCAGGAAGCAGCCCCACCTCCCTCCCCCTCCCCGGGCCACTCCACTGCTGCTGGGCTGGATTGGAGCCTGGCCCGTGGGCTTCTGGCCCTTCCGCCCTTGCCAAAAATCAGCAGGATGAGGCCCTGGCACAGGTGCCCAGAGCAGCTGTGGCTGCCCCTGGATCCCTGGCAGTGCCCAAGGCCAGGCTGGATGGGGTTTGGAGCAGCCTGGGACAGTGGAAGGTGTCCCTGCCAGGGCAGGGGTGGAACTGGATGGGATTTAAGGTCCATTCCACCCCAGGCCATTGTGGGGTGATTCTGTGGTGTAGAAAGAACAAAGGTACCTTGGAGCGCTGCACTGTGCTGCCTCCTGAGCTGTTCTTGGCCTCCTAAAAAAGGAAGGAGAAAGCAAAATGAGAGCTTGGCACAAGCCCCTGACAAAACCCCTCTGGGACCTGCACCTGTAAACCATCACCTGTGGCTCATGCACATCATGCACAGCAGCTCTGCTCCTGCCCCTTGGAGCAGGATATCTCCTTGGATAATGAATTCCTCTTGCTGGAGGTGCACAGGGCTCAGGCACTGCTGCCCCGTGGCTCCTTGCCCGGGCTCAGGGGGCAGTGGCCCATTCCCCCTGGGCATAGCTGGGTGCCTCTCACTGTCCTGGAGCCTTTTGAGGCAGAGGTTTTGTTTCCAGTTCCTCTGGCCCATTACAGCCCCTCACGCTGGGGCTGTGCAGGAAACGAGGCAGGCTCGGGGCTGTGGGGAGGGCACAGGGGCAGCAGGGCACAGGCAGAGCTCTCCCAGCTCTGCTCATCCCCCTCACTCCTTGTTCCCAAGGTCGGGGCAGTGCGACCCCAGGACGTCCCCCTGGGATGTCACCCTGCTGTCCCTGTCCTTCCCCTGGCTGCAGTCTGGCTCTGCCTGCCCAGCACTGCCCCTCTCTGTCCCCAGGCTGATCCCCACCCCCCGTTCCTCCTGCCTTGTCCTTCCCCATCGTTTCTCCTAGGTATTTTTGGAAGCAGTTTGTCTGAGAGGCGCACAGGAAGCTCTCCCCTCGCCGAGCTGCCTCCTCAGACGTTTCCCAGCTGCTCTCCCTGCTGAGGTCAGGGACGTGATTTCCCTCAGTCCCACGAGGCTGGAAGCAGGAGCCAAAGTCAACAGCGGGACACGGCAGCGAGGAGGCTCCGTGTAAAACCAGTTGCATCCCTTGGCACTGGGAGAACAACCGCAGGTGCTCTCCTGGGGTTAGGATTGAATGTGCTGTTCGCAGGCTCAGCTGACCAGAGCTGAGGAAAGCGCTGCCTCTCTGGAGCTGATACATCCGTTCCCAAGGCTACAGCAATCCTCATCACTTCTCGGCAGCCTCCTGGCCCGGCTGGGCACGCTCTCCACTCCGTATCTGACAGATCTTCCCTCGGGGAAGGGCCGTATCCTGTCCCAGCAGGAGATGTTCTTGAACCTTTATGTTTTTCCATCTCCAATCACTCCAGCCCTAAGCAGCTCGAAAGCTCTCAATTGTGATCACGGAAAGCCATGGAAACACAAACAAACAGACAGCAGCTCGAGAGACACAGGGTGAGAGCTGTGGATGGAGCAGAGCCCGAGGCTGGCAGCAAACAGCACCTTCTGCTGGAACATTCCTGTCCCCAGTCCTGTTCGAGCAGCAGTGACCGTGCCTTTGATCACCCTGAGGTGTCAGGTCAGGAACACAGCTTCTGTGTACAGCCCTCCCTCCCTGAGAACCAAACCCAGCTGGAATTCCCACACAACCCCCAGGATGCCACGTACATGAGTCGGGGCTGGGCTGGCGGCTCCCGTGGCCTGGAACATGGCTCCTTTCCCTTCTCCCTCTGTTTAATCCTGAGCTTGGAGGCTGTGGGTCGATGTCCCCTGAGGAGGTGTCCAAGACAGACCTCTTGCAACACCTGGAAAGGAAATGTCATCAGGAGTGGGGCTGGTTTCACCAGCAAACCCAGCAGCTCTGCAGGGGCTGGGGTGAGCTCAAAGCTCCCTGCAGGGTCAGATCAGCCCCGCTGGGCTGGGGCTTCCCGAGGGAGCCCAGAGATCGAGACACACAGAACTGGACAGGAGATGCAGGTCTGGAGTACTCTGAGAGCAGCTGGAGAGTTTGGGGCTCTGAACACCTGGAAGGTGATGTGGTTTCTACTCCAAACCCAGACCTGGAAGCACCTGCCAGGCAGTGACCACGCCAGGGCAGCAGGGCTGACCCCAAGGCAAGGCAGCAAAACCAGCAAAACCCCCTGCTTCACTGCTGCAGACACTACAGGACTGGAGCTGCTGGAAGAAGGACTGTGACTTTAGGCTAATTTTAGCCCAGAAAAGTCTCGCTGATCACAGCTCAGCAGAGCAAGTGATGGGGGTTTTGTCTTCTCCAGGAGCCCACGTCAGGCTGAGCCCCGTGTGATGTGCTGAGTGCCTGGAGGATGAGGCTGACAGGGCTGGGACCAGCACAGGAACGAAACACCAGCATCGCAAATCACCCCTTTTGGTAAAAAATAGCTAAAAAGGCGCTGACAGCTCCTCAGGGGGTTTTCCCCACTGCACTTTACCGTGAAAGATGAGCCCTGGTTTGAATACACAGGGCAGAGCTGTGGGGTTGAGGGAAGGCTGCCCAGGGAGGAGCAGAGCAGTGAAAAGGAGGGTGAAGGGATGGCTCTGCAATGATGGGGATGAGGAGGATGATGGAAAACCAGCACCTCCCTCTGCCTGGGGCTGCTTTCCTGTCCTCCTGAACCCCCTTAGCCTCATATTGCCCCCCCAAAAACCTTCCTGCTGCCCAAGGACTGGGCTAGACACTGAGAACTGGGCAGAGACACGTCAGGGTGGAGGGTTTGGGGCAGGGGCATCTCTTCAATACCCACCTCACAGGGATGTTTGCAAACACACCCTGAGTTTCAGGGGCTCTTTGGGTGTCAAGCCCCAGCAGCTGACAGCAGGCTTGCGTCACACCCAGCAAAGCACCTAAAACTCGCGGCAGCTTTCAGAGTTGGAAGACTTTCCCCAGGTCCTGGGCACTTGGTGGGTGCCCCTCACAGCCCTGGGGCTGCACAGCCCCGGTTGCAAACGTTTCACAGCCTCAGCTGAGAGCCAGCCCTGGTCTATCAAAATCATTTCCCGTCTCTCTGCGGTTTGGTTGTTATTTCCTGCTGCTGAACCCAGCAGCTGCTGGGGGCCGGGCCCCAACCCCACAGCTCCTCCCTGCCCCCATTCCCTGGGACAGGACCTTCTCTTCGTGTCTCTGGGGTCTGTCAGGTCCTACAGCCCAGCACAGACCCTGCAGGGAACATGAGGGATCCAGAAAACCTGGTGTCCCCACTCCACACACATGTCTAACACAGATGCACAGCTCTGTCCCCTTTTCACCGGCTTTTCTCCTTCACCCCAGCCTTTGTTACAAACATTTGTCCTCCCCCAACCTCCCTTCCCTCACAGCTCATGTTCCTTCCCTGCCCCAGCATCCTTCCTTCCCTCGGTTTTTCCAGACTTTCCACCCTCTTGCCCTTCCCCAGAAGCTGCTCCAGTGGAAGGTGACCCTGCCATGGCAGGGGGAAAGGTGGAAGGTGTCCCTGCCACGGCAGGAGAGTGGAACAAGATGATCTTTAAGGCCCCTTCAACCCAAACCATTCAGGGCTTCTCTGATAATCCCATTATTACTTCCACCTACTATTTGTTTCTTTGCTCCTCGTGCCCCCAAACCCCTTTTCCCCCAGTTCCACCCACCCATCCCAGCCCCTCCATGCACAGACCCTGGCGTTTCCAGCGAGATCTCCCCGGTGCTGCTGCTGCCCTTCAGGCCAGGAGCTGCTCAAGCTCCTTCCTGCTGCAGGGCAGGAGGCAAGAGCAGAAATCTCAAAGGGGAAGGCTGTGCTGAGGCGATAAGGGAACCAGAACAAGTGAGACGCTCCAGGAAGGTTCCCTGGAGGCTCTCGGGGCTGTCATCGCTCCTCCCAGGAGCTCAGGTTGGGACTGGAGGCCAAGGCAGCCACCAGCAGCTTCCAGGAGAGGGGAACGTGGTGACACAGCAGTGTCTGGGGACACGCTGATGGTACACAGCTTTCACAAGGGCTCGGGAAGCCTCGGGGCTCGCTGGCTTTGAGGGGTGCAGTGGGACAAAGCCAGAAAGCCCAGGCCGTGCCCCACAGTGGAGACTGGCACCGTAACTGTGAGATCTGAGTGCTCCAAACCTCTGCTCCCTAAAGCCCTCAGCCACTGCACAGCCCGGGAATAGCAGGAGTGAGGGCTGTCCTCCTCTCCAGATCATGCCAGCAGTCTCAGCTTTTTGGCTCAGGACAAGGTGAGAAGCCCTTTGCCTTCCAGCCTCTCTTCGTCCTGCCCCTTGTAGCCACCGATGGCTCCAAGCAGGGAGGAGTTTGAGGGGAGGAAGGCAACGCTGCTCGACCACAGAGCTTTCCCCTAACAGCCTCCTGCATCCCCTCACCTTCCTGCCCGGGCCTGGGGCAGATGGAGGGAGAGGGAACATCTGGGGTGGCCCCTCAAGGCAATCCCGGCTCTCAAGCTGCCTCTGAAGGATCGCATTTCCTGCAGCCAGGCCGGGTGCAGGGAGCCTTTCCTCCTTCCCCTCTGCAGAGGGGCCACCAGGGCAGATCGTTCCCCGTTCCCCCCGGGGCCGATCCAGCCCCGTTCCCCGCGGGCCCAGCCCCGTTGCTCCCGTTCCCCAGCCCGGTGGGTTTCCGGCACAGGGAAGGAGCCGAGTGCCGGGGGTGAGGGGCCCCTCTCTGCCAGATGGTTCCCATTAGCAGCCCTGGGAAGGGTTTGTTTACTGCAGGGATCGCTGCTCCATGGCAGGAGGCTTTCCCAAAGGCCCAGCACGGCCTGGGGGATCCGGGCCTGTGTGAGGGATCCGGGCCCTTTCCTCCCTCATCCCCAGAGGACATGGAGTATCCCCAGGGCACGGCGAGGCACGGGCAGGGCAGGTACCTCGCAGAGGCTGTCAGGCCTTTCCCCCAAGAAATCATCCTTTCCCCCAGGAAATCATGGCCTGAGGGGATGGATGTCCCCCAAATCCTCTGCAGGATCAGAAACCCACACACAGGATAGCGCTGACCCTCCAGCTCCATGGCCACCATCCCTCCCAGCTGGCCAGTGCAGGGAGGAGGTGAGCAGGAGCTGGAAGAGCCTGAGCCCAGCAATCGCCCAGCTCCCAACGCTCGGTTTCTGCAGTTTTGGGGTCTCACAGCTGACCCACACCATGAACCAAAGTGTGGTGCAGAACCAGGTTCAAACAGGCCAGGCCAGGCCAGGTCCAGCAGTGCCAGGGAAGGGAAGATGGAGCCAGCCCAGTGGCCACAGCTCCTGCTTTGGGCATGGAACCCTTAATTCAGCTTTGGGTCCTGGCTCTTGTGTGGCTCTGAGCCAGACACTCAACCTCTCTGGTACTGGGGACCCACGGCAGGTCCCTGCTGGCTTGGCACAGGGGACATTTCTGGGGACAGCCCTACCCCAGAGATTCCTGGGGAATGGGCCTGACCCTGCCTCACCCCATGGCCAGGAGCCACCTTCCAGCTGCGCTAATCCCCTTTCCAGCCACGTTCTGCCTCTTGAAAAGCTGCCAGTGGGCAGGAAATCTGCAGCCGAAATGCTGAGGGATGCTGACAAGGAATAGCTGTGGGGAGGAACAGGGCTGCCTTTGTCAGGGCAACAATGGGGGACCCACAGGAGTGAGGGGCAGCCCGAGGGAAGCCCCTGCCCACCCGCTCCCCTCTCCCACTTTCATCCCTGCCTCCCCTGAGGAGGAATTGCACAGCTCTGGGAGCAGCAGGGTCCAGGGACTGGGCTGGTCCTTGCCCTGCCTCTCAGGGAGGGGCCCACAGGACAGAAGGATGCTACTGGGATTCACCTGCTCTCCAGAAGCAGAAACTGAGGCAGCTCATCCCTGGGATTGTGGCTGTGGCACATTAAAAATCATTATCATGATTGTGATTGTGGCATCCATTAAAAATCATGATCTGAAGGGAGTCTCTGCTCCCTGGGATCTCCTGTCATGCTGGGAGTTCAGCTAGAGCAGAGAAGCACAGCAGAAATCCCGCCAGGAGGGTGGGAAGAGGCTTTTCCAAGCAGAGGCAAATCTCAGCAGTGCCAGACAGAAACTGCAGGCTGAGAGGTTCAGGCTGGACATCAGACAGAAGTGCTTCACTGGGAGAAACCTTGGAGGCTCTGCAGAAGGGACTAATGAGGGGCAATATAAACCTGGTGCAAACAAGCACAACAGGCAAACAATCTTCCCTAATCCCTTCCACAAACCATGCTCCACCTGGAAACATCACCTCCTGTTTTCCTACACAAACCTAAATCCATTTCCCATTCCAATCCATTTCCCACTAGACATTAGTTCTTCTCCCATCACACATTTGCCTCTCAGTGGGATTCATGAAGAGTAACCACATTCAGGAGGAGCAGATCCTTTGAACCTGTTCTCACGTGGTGGCCCCATGCCAACAGGTGAGCTGGGCTGGCAGCTCCACACCTGGGAGATCTCAGACCTTGGTGTTCTGACACAAAACTGCAGCACCCCTGAAAACCTCTGGCCTGACGTGTCCTTACAGAAGAATCCAAGTTTCTTCCTTCCACTTTGCTCTCTTTTTCCTGTCTCCACCTAAAATAATCATTTCCTTGGGGCTCTGTCACGAGGCCCTGTTGTTTCAGAAGTCATTTATCACATCCAAGGAAGACACTGAGCCAGGGTGACACGGTCTGTGTTAAAACCACAGCATTTTATTCCTCTTCCCAACAGCACATCTTTAATCACTCCTCCAGAACCTGTTCTAGAGACCAACCTTTCCTCCTACTCCAATTAATGGGCCTGTAATTGCCTGTAATTTCCTCCTTCCTCTCACACAGCCTCTCAGTGCTACCCTGGCTGATTTTCTCAGGTGGAACATCACCTGTTACTCACCAGGCTTTGGGCTGGCATTTCCCATGCTGCAGTCCCCATCCCTCCATCCCTGGAGGGGTTTCAAGGCCATGGGGGTGTGGCACTTGGGGACATGGTTTAGTGGTGGCCTTGCCAGAGCTGTGGGAATGGTTGGGCACTGTGATCTTAGAGAACTTTGCTAGCCTGAAGGATTCTCTGATTCCATGGGTGAGCCCATCTCCTGAGCCCCCAGAGACCCCACAAAAAGCTTTTGCTGTTTCATCAGCTGCAGATGCAGCAGGAGCAGGGGTGGGTGCAGTTCCAGGCATCCCAAACCACAGCACAGCCCCTTTCCACAGTCCCTGCCTCCACACAAGCCCTACAAAAGCCTCTGTTTGCTGTCCAAGTGCAGATTGTATAGGAAGAAAACATGACCAAAATCATATTGGTAGTTAAATCTCTCCAAATTTCATTCTTTTTGAGCTGCCCTGGCTATTTTCAGCCTTCACCTCCATCCTCCCTTTTAGGATCCAAGGTGCCAGAGAGCCCAGCATAGGATCTGGTTCTCTGAAATCCACAAGATTGCAGAGGAGCAACCTGTGCTGGGAAAAGTAATCCCTGGAGAGGCACGTCAGAGGATGCTGAGGCATCTTGTCACTGAAAACCCCAAGCTGGACATATGGAGAGGGTCATGGGCACACCACAGGAGTGAGAAACATGTCTAAAGTGTGCTTAATATTGATATTGCAATAATCCTTTTGTCCAGATTTAATGTTTTCCATCCCGGGGCTTTTGCTCAGAGCGAGGTAAGAGCTGCAACACCCCCAGATGGCAGATAAAAATGACTTAACTGGGAGGGAAAAGCAGACGTGTCTGGGGGGACATGGCAGCTGCCAGGCAGCAAAACCCTGCAAGAGCTGAGGGTGGGAGAAAAGGAAAAGAAAAACTCCATCACCCTCCAGGAGTCACCCACTGAAGGAAACCAGAAGAAGAATTCCTTTCCCTAATGAGAAGTCTCGTGGGATTTCTGCTGACCAGAAAAGGTCAGGAACCTGGTTTGGAGCTGTAGAAGGATGAAGATGCATCCAGCCACTTTGCAAAGCCCAAGAGGTTGGTCCTGACAGAGCCTCGCCTTGGAACTGGGAATTTGCTTCTTGCAGGGCTCCTATTGAAAAAGGACATTAACACTGGGGCTGTTTCAGACTAAGCTTGGTCGATTGCCCTGCAATTATTTTGTAATCTACATTAATAGTGCTGCAGATGTGCTACTCCTGGCCTTAAACACACGACAGCTCAGCTGAGGCACCAGATGTCTTCCCTGTGAGAGCCCTCACACGACGACTTTGGTGGACAAAGCCCAATTTTCAAGGCTGGATTATCAGGGTTTTTTTCAAAACTGATACCCGCACCATGAAAAAAATCAGCAGAAAATTGATCATAAATATGATCTACAAGGTATTTTAGCTTGTTTGTAGTGATCCAAGGGGATTAGACACATCAAGCTGGCTCAAAACACAGTAGTTGCAGCACCAGACTGGGACTGGGGAGACCTGGGCTTGATTCCTAAATCTGCTGCTAATTTCGGGTGGGAGTGGATAAATAATTTCATTTTTTCTGTTCCATTTTTCCCCCCTCCCCTCGACAAAAACAAGGCTGCTCTCCTTTGTGAAGCCCTGGGAGATCCCTGGCTGTTAAGGGTTATGTCAGAGCCCAGGGCATTTGTGTTGTTATTAAATCTCACAGCCATGCAACAGCCTCCCCAGGGAGGTGATGAAAGACCTGTCGCTGGAAAGGTTTAAACGCGGGCTGGCTGAGGCGGTAGGAGACACAGCACCGGGCACTGGCAGGCGTTATCGGAGGGGGGTAAGGGAGTCGGGATCTAACAGGTTTTTCTCCCATCTCTGCTCGTTCTGATCGCCTTAATAAAACGGATCTGTCCAGCCGCCCTCCGGCGTGTACTGCAGCGCACAACAAAGAGGCAACCACAGCCCGAACGGAGCCCCCAAATACCGCCCAAACCCGCACCCCCGGAGGGATCCAGCCAGCACAGGCCTGCTCGCCCCACCGGCTACCGGCCGCTCGCCCGGGGCTCACCGGGGCACGGGGGGCTCGCCCCGATGCCCAGCACCGCTCCCCAGGCGGCTCCGGGGCTCCGATCCCAGCCCCGCTTCCCACCCCAAACCTCCTGCCGCGACCCCCGAGCGAGCCGCTCCCGGTGCTGCGGGGCTCCGGGGATGAGCCCGGGCGTGCGGGGCGGCTCCCGAGGCTCTCCCCGCTCCTCTCCATCCCTTCTCCCTGCCCGCTGCTTCTCCCAGCCCGGCGTGCTCGGAGCCCCCCGGTGCGGGCGAGCCCCTCAGCCGCACCGGGGGCCGGCATTGTCCCCCAGCCGCCTCCCGCCGCCCCCGAGCCGAGCTCACCGCCGAGCAGGAGGGTCCGAGGGCAGGGCGGGGCCGTGCCCGGGGCTCTGGGGGCCGTGCCCGGGGCTGTAGTGCCGGTGCCCGGGGCTCCGGTGCCCGTGTCCCGCCGCAGAGGCCGCGGCCGTGGAGCGGAGCCGCTTCCTGCGCTCCCCGCGCCGGCTCCGAGCGCTTTTATCGCGGGGCCGCAGCAGCGATTGGCTCTCGGCGTCGAACCGGCTTCCAGCCGCTCGCTCCTTTGTGTGCAGCCAGCCTCTGAGCCCAAACCTTCCCGGCTCTCCCGGCTCCCAGCTCTCTCCCGCTGATCGCCCGCAGCCTCCCCGATCCGACAGCGCCGGTCCCGGGAGCGACCCTTCTGCTAATTACCCCCCCCGCTAATTACCCCCGCTCCGGTAATTAGCTCTTCCAGCCTCTCTCCCGTGAGCCGCGTGGGCAGATTGGCTTCGCTCCAAGCTTTGGACACGGCCTGGGGCTCTCTCGGCGGGGCACTCACCCACCCCGTAAGGGATCCTGCAGCATCCCACAGGATCCGTCCCTCCAGCGCCTGCAAAAGCCCCATTTCCCTCACTTTAACTCACTGCTGGCATAGGAAGGATCTTATCAGGCAGCAGCAGGAAAGGAGGATTCCAGTGCTCCCCACTCCTCACCCTCCAGAGGGTCAAAACCGATGTGTGATGCTTTCAGAAATCCAGGGTTTGTTCTATGGAGAGCTGATGAGCCGCGCGTGGGAGCGGGGCTGTGCACGGTGAGGGGTGGATCTGCCGGAGCAGGGTCCCACGGGCCGAGCAAAAACTGCCCGGACTATAAAGGCAGCTCCCCAGGGTGTTTGGAGGGCTGGGAGTTCCCCAGAAACAGGGCAAAGCATCAGAAATAAATATAAATGTTAATAGCTAAAACCTGGAGGTGGTTTCACACTAGCCAAGGAAGCTGGCGTGGCCGTGGGCCAGGAGAGAGGCAGCGATAACCTGTAGCTCTGAGGACTTCACCTTGAACTCCCAAAGCTCTCCAATGGGCCATAAATGGAGGAAAATATACAATGGAATGATGGGAATATCTTTGAAAATAATGATGCTGGAACAAATATTCTTGTTTGGCTCCTGAGTACAGTGTGGTGCCATGGGAAAGAGCCAAATGCTGGCTAGAGGTGGCCCAAGGCCTGAGCCCAGCCGCAGAGACAGGTGCTCTGTGTGCTGTTCTCCCGTAATTCCCAGTACAAAAATCACGACTGAGGAATTCACAGGAGTGTTTACTGGACAAGGAGACAGCAGTGATGTGATTTACCACCTCTGCCAGTCCGCTCTGCCCAAAGATCATCTGTGCTGACAGGGTCGCTGCCATCGAGTGCAAATAAATGGGGAATTCCACTCCAGATGTGAGCCAGTGGTGGGACAGCTGCATGCAGGTGACCAGAGGGCTGTGCAGTGACCAGGGGGCTGTGTAATGACCAGGGGGCTGTGCAGTGACCAGGGGGCTGTGCAGTGACCAGGGGGCTGTG
>VWZV01012931.1:4930-93949 GCA_013397155.1 Irena cyanogastra | reverse complement strand
CAGGGGGCTGTGCAGGGACCAGGGGGCTGTGCAATGACCAGGGGGCTGTGTAATGACCAGGGGGCTGTGCAGGGCTCCGTCGGGGCACGGGGACAGCGGAGCATCCCCGGGACCCCCGGCCCCGCCCGGCCGCTGAGTCCCCCACGCCCGCAGGGGGCGCTGCCCGCGCCGGCCGCTCCGGCGCCGCTCTATCCAGCGCCGCGGTCTCGGCGGCACAGGATGGCGGAGGAGAGCAGCGTCTGCAGCTTTGTGTTCAAGAAGCGGGTCCGGGCCGCGGGGAGCGGCCGGCGAAAACGGCCCGGCAGCGACCAGGAGCGGGGGGAGGGCTGGGGGGAGCCGGGCGGCGCGGGAGCCGAGCCGGTGCGGGGCGGTGCAGCGGGGAAGCGAGGGAGGGCCTGGTGCCGCCCCCAGCGCTGCCCACACGGGGCTTGGCCGCGCTCCCCAGCCCGTGTGCGTGGGGCCGGGGGCGTGAGGGATCCCCGCAGTTGTGTCTCAGGGGATTTAGGTTGGGTATTAGGAGAAGGTTCTTCCCCTGGAGGGTGGTCAGACGCTGCCCAGGCTCCTAGGGAACGGCAGGGCCCCGAGGCTGCCCGAGCTCCAGGACAGCGCTGCCAGGGCGGGATTGTTGTGTCTCCCGTGGGCGTCCCCAGCCCGCCGGGGGCAGGGGCTGCCCCGGGCCGTGCCCCTCACCCGGGCTTTCCCTGCAGAGAGTAGTGGGGACGAGGGCAGCACCGTGGTGCGCAAGGAGCGGCGGCGGGACACCCCGAACCCCATGATCCAGAAGGTGAGGGAGCTCCGAGGGAGCACCGCCCGTCCGGGGTGCCTGCGGTGCCTGGCAGGCTCAGCCAGGACAGCGCTGGAGCCTTTCCTCCCCCATCCCTGCTGTCCCCCCCCAGACCAGGCGCTGCACGAGGGAGAGGCCGGAGTACGGCCCCAGCAGCAGCGAGGATGAGGATCCTGCCAAGGACATCGGGGTCACCTACAAATCCACCAGGTCGGCGGTAAGGACGGGCAGCAGGGGGCCTGGGGTGTCAGCTTAGGTGGGTTTGGGGACCCCACTCCTCACAGACAGAATCTGCCACTCTGAACGTGGGATTGGACATTCTTTCTTATTACTGCACCTCCCTGTCCCTTCGATATAGCCAAGCACCTTGTGCTGGGTTTGTTCTGATAGTCCCTCCCTCCATGGGAGGCCATCAGAGGTTGGCCTTTCACTTTTAGAGGTGTGAATTAAAACTCCAGGATGCCACTGGACCTGCCCAACACTGCACAGATTTTTCAGGAGAGGGAGCAGTTGGATCAGGTTTGCTCAGCTGTTGGGTTTGTGTTTTCAGTGTTGGACCATCTTTGGCTGCTCCCAAGGGAGGCAGCGTTTGGTTTGCCCAACCTTCTGGAGAGAATGGGAAGGGATGGGAGGAGGTGACAGCTTTGGGACTCTGCAAGCTTTTGGCACCTAAGTTGGATTTATATCTAATTGAGGCTGGCTGTAATTATCCTCTGGTTTCTGTGCAGCTGTTCTTGAGGATGGGATAAAAGCTAGGAATAGATATCTGTTCAGTCCATTACTGTGTTGAAACTGAATTTTGGCCACCCCCAGCTGGGTCAGAAGCTCAGGAACATCCTGTGTGTGGGCAGGAGGGTCCCGTGGTTGAAGTGTTGGACATGGGTGAACTGAGTGAGGCTTCCAGCTGAGCTGGGGCTGAGTGTGAAGGAGTAAAATAAGTGTTCCTGACTGTAGGCTAGAATTTGGGAGCAGTGGGGAATTAGCACTCTGGCCTCTGCACATACTAGGCTGGAGCCTGTGGTGAATTCTCCCAGGAAATGCCAAGGGATAAAGCAGATGTGTCCAGTTCTTGCTCTGTGACAGCCCTTCAGGTAGCCTAGACAAGCCTCTCTGTCTTGTCCAGGTGTTCCCTCCACTCTTCCCACAAGTTTTCCTTCCTTTTCAGAAACCTGTTGGTCCAGAAGACATGGGAGCCACAGCAGTGTATGAACTGGACACAGAGAAGGAGAAGGATGCCCAGGCCATCTTTGAGCGCAGCCAGAAGATCCAGGAGGTGAGTCAGCCTTGCTCCTTAGGAACTGGTGCTCTGCAGCAGGAGAGCCTGTGCTCTGCTCACCCCCTTCTGCACACCAAGAAGAGTTAGAGTCTCATCTTCCCTAGAAGTTCGAGAAGCCAGGAGTGTAACCTTTGCAAATAGGGGAGTTTTGTGGCTTTATCTTGGTGTTAAGGAAGGCAGGGTGGGAAGGAAGACTGGTGTCAGAGTGATAACAATTAACTCATGTCATGAAGCTCTCCTGATCCTTACTCATCTCTTCTTGCTTTCCTAGGAGCTGAGAGGAAAGGAAGATGATAAAATTTATCGTGGCATTAACAACTACCAGAAGTATGTGAAGCCCAAGGACACATCCATGGGAAATGCCTCCTCAGGAATGGTGAGGTGGGTTGGGATGAGCCTCGGAGCTCTGTGACCACAGAAGAACTCAGGCACCATCCCAAAGGCAGCGTTTGGGGCTGGAACTCTGCTGTCACTGCCAGTTTCTGCCTGACCAGCGTGGTGTCTGGTTCTGGCCAGGGCCCTGCTCCAGGGCCACTTTGCAGCCGGGCTGAGCCTCTGTCCTCCTTTCAGGAAAGGCCCCATCCGTGCTCCGGAGCACCTGCGGGCCACCGTGCGCTGGGACTACCAGCCTGACATCTGCAAGGACTACAAAGAGACCGGGTTCTGTGGCTTCGGGGGTGAGTGCCTCGTGTCTGAGCACCAGGCATGCCGAGGGATCCAATCCAGCTGTGACCCCGTGTTTGGGGTTGAGTCACAGACTCTTCTGTGCAGAGCTGTTTATGTAAGGTCGTCATTCATGCCATCCCTTCTGAAAGCCCAGGGCCTCTAATTAGTGGTTATAGGAGTCCTGGAAGGGACCCCTGGGATGTTCCAGTGACCCACATTCTTACAGCTTTTGTGTCCATGTGAGGGATGGGTTTTCCTGTTCCTTATCCCCCTTCCCATGTGCATGACTGCTGGAACTGTCCCTGTGGCACAGAGATGATCCTCACAGCCTGTCAGCACTGAGGGATCCTGTATCTGCTCCAGGAGCTTAGTGCTGCCCTGGAGAAGGAGCAATCATATTTCTCCTCCTGAGCAAAGCTCAGGCTGCCCTGGCATTAGGTCTCCTGGTAACTCTCTGCCCTTGCAGCCTGTCTCTTATTTCCTCTTTCTTTGTGCTGCTCAGACAGCTGCAAGTTCCTGCACGACCGCTCGGACTACAAGCACGGCTGGCAGATCGAGCGGGAGCTGGACGAGGGCCGCTACGGCGTCAACGGTACGGGACTCTGCCCTCCCAGGACTGTTCAAAGCTGTGCAACTCCTGCTGCAGGATAAGCTGAGGGCCAGGAACCCTGACAGTGCTGGGCAGAGCTGCTGCTTTCAGAGAACCCCTGGCTCCCCAGCGACGATCGTTTCTCCTGGCTCTCTGTGAAGGGTCCCAGCAGCGAGCTGTGTGGAGCTGGGGAGGTGGGACCATCTGTCCCCCTGATGCCCAGGAGGTGGGATGTCATTTGTCACTCAGTGTCTGTAGCTGTGGCCCAAGGCTCATGAGCACTGCTGTGCAAATAGGGGCTCTTCTCTGCTCAGCTGGAGCCAGAACTTGGTGGCAGCTGGTTTGGAAGAAAGTCTGAAAAACAGGAGGGGGCTGGAGGATGTTTCTGTTTATAGCTGTGAGTGGGTGAAGTAGAAAATAATTTTCTCCTGAGATGAGCAACAGGCCTGCTGGCTCATTAGCCCTAATTATAGCACAGTCCCACACGTGTTACTGACATCAGGAACACCCAGATGCTAGAGCTCCATTGTTTCCAGCAGAGATTGAATCCCACCTGGTGTGCCCCATACATGGGCTGGGCTGGCCTCTCCTCTCAGTCCACTCTGGTTCACTTTCTCTTCTGCAGATGATGAAAACTACGAGGTGAGCAGTGATGAGGAGGACATGCCTTTCAAATGCTTCATCTGCAGAGGTTCTTTCAAGAACCCTGTGGTCACCAAGTAAGTTGTTGTTTGGCATGAGCAGCCACGTGTGCTGTCCATCCATCTCACGATCCACGGCACAACTGGGCTTGGGGCTGGGTGACAAGATGGGGATCAGTCACAGGTTGAACTCAAGCATGGAGGTCATTCTCAGCCTCGATGTTCCTGTGACCAGCAGTCAGTAGTGTGTGACTCTAGGACACCGTGATTGTGTCTGGGGGCTTGCAATGCCCTCTGTGTCTCCGTACAGGTGTCGGCACTACTTCTGTGAGAGCTGTGCCCTGCAGCACTACCGCAAATCCCAGCGCTGCTACGTCTGTGACAAACAAACCAACGGGGTCTTCAACCCTGCAAAAGGTACCAGGCACCTGGGGACAGGGGGCTCCTGGGGCAGCACCTGGGCAGCAAAGCTCCTGCTGCATCTTCCTGGTGTTGGGCCTGGCCCTGAGCTGCAGTTCACAGTTCTTGGCTGCCAGCAGAGCTCACTGTCAGGAAATATTAAATCATGGATGCAACATGAGCATCTGTGCTTGGCCAGGTGGGGAACCTGGGGAGTGGTCAGTAATGCACTGAGGGAATGACTGTAACAGCTCCTGCCTGGATTCAGCAAACAGGGGTGGCTCCAAGCTGAGCCTCTGCAGGCAAGGCATTTTTGGTAGCTGCTCTGGTCCTGGGTGTTCATAGGACCTGGGCCCCTGGCTCTGAGGTGGGGCAGCCCCTGCACCTGGAGCCTCATTGTGCCTGTTCCTGTTTTTCAGAGCTCATGGCAAAATTGGAAAAACACAAAGGGGAGGAAGAAGAGGAGCAACAGTCAGACCATGAAGAAGATCCACAGTAGCAGAACACATTTTGTACATAACTGAATAAAGCTTTTGTAGGAGAAAAAAGGGCCTGGCCTTAACAAACACCCCTGCAACTGGGAGAATTTTACTGAAACTTTCAGAAAAGAGCAAGTGCAGGTGTTTGCAGCTCGTTGCTGTAGTTGAAGTACATTTCTAAAGCATGAAGGCAGCTGCCATAAACTGGTGAGCTGTATGACACTAAGGTAAAAGCAAGCATGCACAGCCAGCCTGTCACCCTCTGTGATTCACTCCATCATCCTGCACAAACAGCAGACTTAAAAAACAACTTCAGAAATATTTTATTTGTTTTGGAAAAAAACTAGAGTAACAAACTTTATCTGGGTTCAAGTACAGTTTATAAACACAAGAAGGACCTGTTGCCAGCACCACTACTCCCATCAACTGCACCTATACAAGGATTCTCAGTGCTTCAGTAAAGAGCAGATGACCTTCAGCACCATGGTCCTTGGAAAAAAAGTCAAACTAAAAGCCTTAAATACACCTCAAAAAAACCAAACACCACGGAAGGGGGAGAGCTGCCACAGCAGCAGGGCAGAGTCACACAGCCATGAATCACAGGGAGCCACGTGAGCAGCTTTTACCTGTCAGTCAGTGAGGGAAGGCAGAACAGCAATGGTAATGGAAAGGTTAAAGTTCAGTTCTGTACAGGAGTTGTGAGCAAGAGGATCAGCATAAAACTCAATTTACTTTTCCTCTGTGCCAGGGTAAGTCACTGAGAACAGGCAGGTAAGAGTGTTTCGTGCTGTGAAACCAGCCCAGCTAACATGAAGTTCAACTGGAAGGGTATAAAAAAGCTGGTACATTGTCCAGGCACCCACACTGCTCTGGTGACCCAGGAAGCTGCAAGGGGAGGCTGGAAGGCCCTGTCTGACCTGGAGTTCAGAGTGCTCAGCATTGAGTGAGAAGTCTTCAAAAGCCCTCTCCAGACTGAATGCCCAGTGCAGCAGGAGTGCCTGGAATGGCATCAGTTTGTCTTTGATCTCCCATTTTTCATCACAAAGCAGTAACTAAGAATATAATCCCTTTTCCCCCCCTTAAAACTTGCCCTGTGACAACACTGTTACAGGAACTTGACTAGTTCTTAGAGAATGCCCAAAACTAAAAGCTGCTCACCTCCCCTCAACTCTAAGGCACCCTTAAAAGAGAAAGAACCAAAGAGGGCAGGGACATGCAGCCTCAACTGTGAGGAAGCCAGTGATTTTTAGAAACACATAAATAGAGACCACAACTACACAGACTGACTCAACAGCCTTGAGCACGCTACCAGCGCTCAGCTGGAAGAATGGGGGCTCCTGCACCTTCTGGAATACTCCACAGCTCCTTGGGTTGATCCTTTTCCAGCTCAAGTCTGTCCATTTGTATCCAGGCTACTTCTTAAGTAAACACGCAGTTGAAGTTCCTTCCCAAGGACCTGTAAACTCTTCTGTGTGTAACATTCATCAACTTTTATGAAGAGGACCAATAAATTACAATGTCCAGAAAGCTCCTCCTCAGTGTAGTCCCTATTTTTCTAGAATTCCCAGTCATCCACATCCAGCTGCTCCAGATTTGACACCAACCCAAAAATGCCACTGGGATCCTGGGGCAGTGTCCCTTCCAGATTGGTGATGGGGGTGACAGGGCGCAGAAGTTCAGGGAGTGCTTCGGAAGCACGGCGCTTGATCTGCACGGGAAGGACAGAATGAGCACACGGGGCTGCTCAGGTGCTGCTCCACACCCAGCACTGCAGGCAGAAACAACGGGCAGGAAACACACGGGCACCCTTTGGTCTCCTTAAGGAGCAGGTTAGAACTGCCTTGCCCCAGAACTCAGCAGCCTGCAGGGGAAGAGCTGGTGTGGCTCCCAGGACAAACATTTAAAACCTCTCTTAGGTAAGAGATGCTTCAAGAACAGCCTAAGCACCTCCCCAGAGGATGTGACAATCACCACACTGCACTACAAATAGTCAAAAAACTGACTTAATCTTCCCCATCACAGAAAATGCAGCAACTCAACATTCCCACCCTCACAGCAAGACAAAGCCCTGTGCTTTACCTGTAGATAAATTAGTTCCTTACCTGCTTGAAGAAGGGGTGACTGAGCAGAGTGCTTGCGCTTGGCCTGTGGAAGGGAGGTGGAATGAGGGAAGCATACAAGAAAATGAGTCAGTGCTTGAAGTCAGGTAGTGGGAATAACATAAGGGTCGTTCCTGCCTCTCCCATTTCTCAGCTGTTGGGTATCTCCCTTTTTTTCAGCAGTAGCACTGCTTATTAAGCATTTACAATCATGCAATATTTTATGCAAGGAGTTCAACCTCCTACTTCTAACCTTGAAGGTACATACTTGAATCCCCTACATCTGGCCAAGGACAGTACCAGAGCAGTGGGGCACCCCTGAAAAGTCTGTCATGGCTACAGATTGCCTTCACTACGAAGAAAAATGCAGCTTTGATCACCTCCCATCAATGCTCTCTGCTGGCTGAAGAGCAGCCATTTGCAGTGATGGGAACTGGGAAAACACAGTCCCACAGGGGCCAGAAACACAAGTTGTTTATTTTCCTGATGTGCAGCACCACTCATCCCCCAAGGAATGCAAAGGAATTCCTCCCGCTCTCACTCCACTACACTTTTGGGAAAGAAAACTGTAAACAATATCTGCTAACTCCCACAGTTTAACCAGCCCTAGAACAGCACAGGTGGGGAGAGCAGCTTTCACCTGGCTTTACCTGAAATCGGGGTTCCTCTGGAGGCACTGCTCCACGAAGTTATGGAAGTAGGTGGAGAAGGTGCGGAGGTAGGGGTGCAGGGCTGGCTCCCCGTTGGCCGCGCGCGCGTGGCTCGTGGCCATGCTCTCCCCCATGCCGTAGTTTGCGCTGGAGCGGGAACTTGTCTTCATAGTCAGCTCGTCAGCAGGAATGGTGGTGGTGTCCAGCAGGCAGGGAACAGTTCCATTCAGCTTTTCCAACAGCATCTGGAAGAGCAGGGGCACAAGCAACAGCACAGTTAAGGTTTCCCATTGATGCAGGCAGGGCACCCTTGTGTGTTCACATCTCAGAGCAGGAAAGCAGCTCCAGGTGTCAGGATGAAGGATGAGAAAGGAGCTTGCAAACCTTACCTGAGTAGAAGGCATGTCTTTAAACGGGACGTGTCCATTTGCCAGCTCACAGGCTGTTATCCCCACGCTGTAAATGTCAGATTTTGCATCGTAACCCTGCAAATTCTACATGAGAAGGAAAAGAAAAATTAGCTTCAGGGATGTGGATGTGATTGAACGGGCAATATCCATGATTCGACTGCAAGTCAACAAAGAGGGATGATTAGAACAGGAACAGCACAAGCCACAGACACACTGTTTTTTTTGTGTTGAGCGTTTTTTGGTTCATTAAAACACACAGTTAAGGGCAACATTTATGTAACTGAAATCAGCCAGCCTGTAGGGATGGCATCTGCCCTGGGAAACTTGCATCTGATGTTACACTTTGTTAATGAGCCGACCTCTAAGCTGCCTACAATATAACTATTCAGTTAACTAGATCAAATTCTACCCACTTGCCCTGCATTCACCCCAAATCTGTTTCCTTTACCCTCTCCCCTTCTTTTTCCTTGCAGTCATGTACCCTTCCCCTTGCTAGGGGGTCACTGGTTTTAAGATAAAAAGAAGAGAAAAAAGGTCTAGAGCTCATCACAACAAAGCAACTCTGCAGGTTTTCTCATGCCTCCCATTCTACACCCCTTCAACTTGCCCTAAGAGCTCACAGTTATACAGACACAACATATCACTAAACACAAGCAGTTTCTTCTAAACACACCTGCTGCAAAACCTCAGGACTGAGCCAAGGCAGCACTTTGATGCTGTATTTGGGGAAGTCGTGAACAACCTTGAGTCGCTGGCCGTGGTTGATCATGCTCAGGTTACTCCGCAGGCCAGAGAGGTACACCTTCCCATCTACAGAGATCAGGATGTGGCTGGCTTTAACACTCCTGGGGAAAAAAGGAAAAAACAGTCAGGTTCCTGGCCTTTACTAGACAGCTCAATACCTGATCAGCTTCCTATCAGGAGGCTGAGACTGCTAACAACCATCTTTGGATGCTGGGCAAAATCAATGAACAGGATTCAATTCCCAAAGAATGTTTCTGTGGCGAGGAGAAGTGCAGGATTAAATGTTACGGATTGTGATTTTAGACACACAGTGGTCTTTGGGGTAAGTTTGCTCCACAACAACACTTTCATGCAGCTTAGTAAGGTCAGTGATGTCACTTCCCAGGAACTTCAAACTGATTTGCTCTAACAGCAAAGTAATACAAAACTCAATGTGTTCTGTGTCTCCTGATCCATCCTCTGCTCTACTCTGAGTATTATTTCCAAGACATTCCACCAGAAGGAAAATGACCAATGTGTTTTTCAATACCTATGTACATAGCCCATATGGTGAATGTAGTCAAGTGCTTTCAAGACACCCTGGAGAATGTAAGCAATGGCCAGTTCAGTCATCCCATCAGTAAAATGGGTACAGATTAAATCTTTTGCAGAACCTAGAAAGAAACAAAACACCACCTGTCAGAACAAAAGCCCCAAGGACACTTCAGCTCTTCAATTTCATTTCACAGAACATGAGGACCAGAAAAAGGTACTCCCTTCTACACTCACCATAGGCCATGAAGGAAGTCACTACCCACAGCTCATTGTCAGCTATGAAAGTTGCTTTGTATGGCACGATGTTAGGGTGGTTGAAGAGCTTGGAAACATGAAGTTCCCCCTAAAAGAAAAGATATTTTGATTAAATTTAGTAAATGCAGAAACATGACTGCAGTATTGATAGGCACTGCTCCCGCTGTCTGTCCTCTTCTAAGCCTGCATGATGAGTGGTGATACCTGCAAGAATGTGACCATTTCATTTGTGCAGGCCTCCAAGTTCACTCTTCTGACTGTGACATACTCTCCTGTGGGTTTATACCTGGCCAGGTTCACAACCATCAAGTCTTCAAAGCCTCTACCTGAAAGAGAAAGCATGAAAGCTTCAGTAATGCTTTTGGAAGCACTGAGAAGAACTCCTCCAGCCCCCGACCCTTCAATAATCTTTACCCTCACTCACTGAAACTACTTTGGCCTTGAAAAAAGAGTAATTGTTCCATCAGATACCACCTTCCTTGGCATGTATCCCACTGAGAGGAATCCTCCTAGCCAGTAGAATTATGCTGTCCTTCAAATTCAGGACTGAAGCAAGAACAGTGATTAGGAGCACCAAGGACAGGCTTCAGGCTGCTTCTGCTGACTGTACTGCACCTCCAGCATCACTGACCCACCACGTGCCCCTCTCAGGTGAAAACCATTAGGATTGGCATCTCATTTTCTATTCAAATGATTTTAAAATCAAAGACGCAGACACCCAATATCAAAAATAAGCACTCAATCACGAAAAGGACAACAAATCTGCAGAAATTATTTTCTTACAAAGCAGACTCTGATCCTCCAGCCCTTCAGAATTACCTATTATAGTGAGCAACTCATAGCAGCTACTGTCTGGCAGGAAGTTGCTCATGGTGTCCCTTTTAGGGGAAGAAGCTATCGACTCGGAGCTCGCCTCATTTGTCTGAGGAAAAAAAAAAAGAAGTCAGGTCAAAGGAAATGAAGATCACCTGCTGGAAAAATCATCTGCACCTCATATTATTACACACTTCAAAATAACAGGAATACAGAAGAGGATTTAGTTGCTGTCAAAATAATTTTAAATGGTCATTTATCAATTGAAACTTAGGAGATGCCTCATTTCAGAAGATCCAGACATCTGTGTTACAAAACACGTAACAAGTAGATTTGTTAATCGCTGTAAGCGAGAATTTATTCAGGAATATTTGGATACAGCCAATTATTATTCCCCAGGACAGCTAAACTCTGCTTTACAGTAACTGCCTTTCTTTTATAATTATAAACTTCTGTGCCACCACCCTGCTGCCTGAGCCAGAGGGAAGCTGTTCTTAGCCTTTCTCTGCACCTTAACCTGGTGTTCCTGGTGGATGCTCCTGGTTTCCAGCTGCCCACCTGGGATAAACCCAGCACAGCTGAAGCTGCTTAGCTGAATGGTACAAGTGATGAAGAAAATCACACACACATGAAAAGGGAAGCTCCAAATGAAAGCAAAACCTGCAAAGCGTAAGTGCTTCTGAAATTAAAAAAAAAGGGGAAAAAAGCACCCCCACACCACATAGGGAAGCAGCATTCCCAAGCCTGTCAGCTTTCCCTCACTCCATCTGACATAAAGCTTTCTGCCTTATCTACACACACTGAAATCTTCCCCTGCAGGATTTTGCAGACGATAAACTTCAATGTTCTTGCAAGTTCTTTTATACCTTCCAACTCCTTCAAACATCCAAAGTCACAAGGAGAGAGTCCTAAAGGGGATTAAAATTTATGTGGTATCTAAAACCATATTTAGTTATCTCAAATTTCCAGCACATTAACTCCTCCTGGCATTTGGAACACCAGCTCAATTTTTCCACCTCATTCTTCATCAACTGCAAATGCCCTTTATCAGACCTTTCTCATGGTACATGAAGCAGAAAAAGTTTGTGCCTTTTCCTAGCATGACAGCAGACTCCATTCTTTATTTCCATCACTGGAAGATGGAAAGAGCACAGAGACAGCTGAAAAACAAGGAACGTGCTGTTCTACCCTCAGCCCAGGGTAAATGCAGTGCAAAGAGCACAGACAGCAGTTTGCTGTACATTACCTCTGGGTGCTTAAGTGTATTTTGGGAGTAAATTAGAGTCACACTTCCCTAGTTCCACCTTTTCAACTGGCTTGGAAGAGCACACTGCCTACCTTTAAAACAGGTGTATTTTCCATTAAGAGAGAAGGCAAAAATTAAGATTTGAGGTGCTTTGGTATCATTTCAGCACAAACAACTCAGTTCAGCATAGCTAAAGCCCCTGGGAGCAGCAGTCCCAAATCCTTTCTTTTAGTGAACACTACACTGCTGTTTCTCAGCTCAGAACAGGCAGCAACTTTCCACCCAGGATTTCAAACTTCTGCTAAAGAGGCCTGTCCATTCTGATCTCAGCTTTATCACTCATGACTCCTTTCAGCAATTTCACACAGTCCTGTCAACAGCAAGATTGCCAGGAGAGACACACAGGCAGATAGAAACCTCTGAAGCAGAAAGGCACCACCAAGGAGATGGAAGCAGGGGGCTGGGAAGCAGTCATGGAGCAGTGACAGCTGGTGACACACTGAGCAACATGTAAGTGGTTTGCTTTATTAAAGTCCACTCCAGGTAGAGCACAAGCCAACAAAACAGATGCAAAGAATTAAATAAATTTAATCTTATTAATGGTGTAGGCTGTGCAGCAATGGAAAAACACTGTGAATTCCCTATTGAAAATCTTCCAGTTTGAGGTCTTCACTCACCTCTCCTCATGTTAGCAGTGACCAATAACAGAGTTAATGCAAAAGGAGCTTGACCAGAAATTTATCAACATCATACAACAGTTTAAAAAAAGAAAGTTAAACTGAAATGTCATTTATGAGATACTGCAAAAAAGCTCCTCAGTGGTTTCACACAGGACAATTTTTGGTGTATGGTCAAAAGCAGCTGCAAAATGAAGTCCCATATGACCAGATTTATGGCATGACATTCATTTAGAGCTGGCTTTTGGCTTGGGAGTCCAGTTTAATTTGAGATAGATTTAAAGGAAATTAATCTTTGAAAGGCAACTGCTGGTATAAATGCCATAACACAATCAGTTATGTGATGCTTGCAAGGATCTGCATTTGCCAAATGACATTTATCTGAATTAGGAAGAGGGAATATTAGTTTTGTTCTGCTGTCTTCCCCTCCATCTCCTCACTCCCTCCCTCACTTCACCATAAGCAACAATAATTTTCCTCCCACCCTCCTCCCCAAATTATTTACCTTTCTCTATAGACCTGGTGGAAAAAACAGGCTTTTATTTAAATGTAAAAAGATCAAAATGAGAATCAACACGTGTCTAAACCCCAAGAAGACCCTTGAAAAGAACCAAAACAGATGCTAATCTCAATTTGCTGCCAGCCAAGCATGTCTAACACTCAGCAATTTTAAAAAAGGTGTGAATTTACTCAATTTCATACAAAACAGTCCATATACATCTCCTATTGTGAGCTTTGTTTGTGCCAGTAAATTACAGACATTGGCACAAAAATCAATTATAAGCAGCTTGAACTGACACACTTATGATCAAATCACATTTAATTCATGTTTGTAATTAGCTTAAACTAGAGCAACACCTACACACCTGTGGTGTGGGGCAGTGGGGAATCATTTAGATTAAGATACTCTGTTGTTAATTGTGATATTTTATATGTTGCATGCTCATTATGAACCAGACAGTGAGCAGTCAGGGCCTGCAGCACAAATCCTTTTCAGAAGTTCCATAAAACTAAACTCTTCCTTCCTTCTCTGAAAGATCAGAACTAAATCACCTCAAAAAGAGACCCTTGAGGGGCTGGGGGGAGGAGAAGGACAAAAAACCACAAATCCAAGAGATTAAGTTTAAATTTTTGAGTTATCACATGTAGCTTGAATACCACACACCAAAATCTCCACTCCAGGGTGAAACCTGTTTCCACACTTGTAGAGCTAAATATAGAGATGAGATATATAACTAAGATAAAAAGAAAAATCAAACTTCCACAAGGAATAATCTCCATGCAATGAACCACAGCACCACAGCCTGCACAAGTCACTTACTTTTCTCCGAGAGTCACCCGGAGGCTGCTCTGGAGTAAAGAAATTAATTGTTCAACAGATACCCATTAAAATATAGTTGGAAAACTAAGTAAATAACCCTAGATGAACCTTTTTGATCTCAAATACATGATTTTTTTTGTTTTATACAAAGACATTTAATTTGCACACAAAATTGCAGCACTAGTCATATTGCAGTAGATGTACAGGATCAAGGAGTTTCACACAGTGCTACTGTTTGTATATTTGACATAAATGTAAGGTGACAATTTTTTTTTACTATAAGTATGAACCTTCTGCCATGTCCTTGCTTATTGCAGGGGGGTTGGACTTGGTGATCTTTAAATGTCCCTTCCAACCCAAACAATTCTATGATTATAAACACATTCAAAGATGACTCTTACAGACAGAAGAAACTACCTAATATTATTCAAAGTAATAAAAATTCCTTTGCTCCATCTGGAAGCTCAAAATCTAGACATATTTCCTCTGCTCTGTTTGTTTTCCATGTCATTGACCAGGAATTCTGCATCCTACTGGGCAGCTTTGTTTGTTACGCAGAAGCAGAGCACAAACCTGTCAGCTCCTGCTCCTGGGGAGCCATCAGCAGTTTCAAATTCCATTTTTACTCAGAAAATTATAATTAACCTTCCCAAACCCCAAACCCATCTTTTGCATACGAAAAAAATGTGGTTATGCTAAGCAATACAGAGCTAGTTTAGAAGTGCTATCAATATGGAAATGATTTCCAAATAACTTGCTAGATCTTGGACACTTCCACGTTAAATTTCTGGGCTTAGACAGCTCGAAAACCTGGATTTACAATGAGATTTAATCATCTACTTTAGTGATAAGATACATCTTTACTACCAAATTACCAAGCTTTACAGCTAAAATAAAACATTTTTAGCAATGTCATTTAACAAGAGGAAAACTTACCTCCAAACAGCTCGAAGTCTCTTAATCCCTCAACAATGAACTTCTCAGAGACCCACCGCTGAAAGAAATAAAAATCCTCCACATAATCAGTTATTCCATCTAGAGAAAAGTTTATTTTCCCCTTCCCCACAAGAAAAAAAAAAATGAACAAATTCCAATGATTCTACTGTGGTCTGAAATTGATTTGTTGCATCACCAGTGACATCCTTATTTTGGACAAGGATATTCCCTTTTTGAGGCAATGACATGCACCCAGCAACCACACAGGTGCTGCTTTTATTCCCAATTAGCATGCACTAGCAATAAAGTTAATAAAATTTAGTTAATTCAAACAAGTTTTTATACATGCACATACAGCAAAAATTATCAGTATGCAACAACCCCCTCACACAGCCAAATCAAAGTTGGCTTTTTAGGTGTAATAGGTTTAAAAAATGCTTTCACTATTTACAAAGAGCTGGTATCTTTTGAGAATTCAAATATTTTGGTTATATATCTATTGATTGAATGCAAAATTAGAACACAAAAACATAAATATCCTGTTCTCTTCCAGAATTCATGTCTGAAACTCACAGCAAGCATTAAGTTGTGCAGAGGAGTGTTTCTACCACTAATACTGCAGTTCAAATAATACACATATACATACACGTAAGATATAACAGAATAGATTTTAAGCTTAAATCATCAATCACAAACACTCCCACGGTAGAATTTGCTACTTAGAAAAATAGTTTAATAAACAGCTGATGTTCAGTGCACGGGCAGCCGGTCCTAGAAAGCACCAATGAGTCTTCAGGTGATGATGACTCAAAACCTTGTCATGTAATACCATTTAAAAGCATTAGAAGTGGTTCTGCCGCTGGAAACTTCCTCGTTTAGAAAAGCAGAATCCAACAAAGCTGTTGTGCTTAGATTTGCAAGCAAAGTGAAGGAAAAAAAACCCCATAAATTGTGACACAGGTGAGGAGGCTACTTCTTGAAAATAAGCAGCATTATGGCCCTTTTTCTTCACTGCAAAGCCATTAGAGCCCCTTTGCACCGCAGCCCAAGGAGATACACGTTTGTGCGAGCAATAAAGGCTTTGGTGCAGGGTTTTTAACCAGCGCTGCTTGCACACCGACCCACGTCCTGCCATCAACCCTAAAATCACTTATTCTGTGCCCTTATGGTGCTCTCCAGGCCCGGCCACTCCGCACAAGCGCAAGGCTCGTTCCACCGAGACACGAGGGAAGCGGGAAGGTCTTCAACACTCACCCTAATGCGCTCGGGTTTACTTACAAGGAAAGACATGGCTCCGCCGCTGTGGGACACGCGCAGCAGAAAGGGCGGCACACCTGCGGGCACAGGGGCGCGTCACCCCAGCGAGCACCGAGCCGCCCTCATCCCCGAGGCCCTCAGCTCCCCGCGGCCCGGCAGCCCCGGAGGGGGAGCGGTAACCGCGGTAAGCACCGCCCGGTACCCCCACAAACACCGGCACCCCCGAACTCCCCTCGGGCCCGGCAGTCTCAGGACAGCCTCAGGAGAGCGGTAACTCCGGCAAGAACTGCCCGGAGTCCCCCCAAAGCAGCGACAGCCCCGAACACCCTCAGGGTCCCGCACGGCCCCGCTCCTCCCCCGGGCCTCCCCGGGCCCCTCACGGACCCCTCGGGCTGCGGCCGCCGCTCACCGGCGGGAGACGCTGCGCGTGACGTCACCGCGCCGACACGTGACGCGCGGGCGCGCTCGCGTGACGTCACCGCCGGTGCTCCCGCGAGCGGAGGGGAAGGAGCAGGCGCCATGTTGGGTCCCTCAGAGGGGCCGGGGCGCGGCAGCACCGAGTCCTGCGCCTTGGCCACATCCAGCACTGAGGGCCGGGAAAGAGACCCGTTGGAAAAGAGCTGGGGGTGCTGGCTGACAGGCAGCCGAACGTGAGCCCAGGTGGGCAACAAAGCCAATGGCACCTGGCTTGTCAAAACGTGTGGTCAGCAGGAGCAGGGCAGGGATTGTCCCCCTGTGCCAGGCACTGGTGAGGCCACACCTCAAGTGCTGTGTCCCGTTCTGGTCCCCTCACTAAAAAGGAGACTGAGGGGCTGGAGAGTGTCCAGGGAAGGGAACAGAGCTGGGAAGGGGCTCAGCCTGGAGAAAAGGGGAATCAGGGGCGACCTTGTGGCTCTGCACAGCTCCAGGTCGGGCTCTGCTCCAGGGAACAGGGACAGGAGGAGAGGGAACAGCCCCACGCTGGGCCAGGGGAGGCTCAGGTTGGACATGACAGGAATTTCTTCACAGAAGGAGTTCTTAAACATTGGAAGGGGCTGTCCAGGGAGCTGGTTTGGAGTCCCCATCCCTGGAGGTGTCCAAGGAACAATCTGGGGCTGGGTGACAAGGCAGGGATCAGTCACAGGTGGGACCATCGGGGAGGTCTTCTCCAAACTAATCAATCCTGTGATTAGGACTATTTCCTGCAGCCCTCCCCCAGCAGGAACAGCTCCACCAGCTCCTCCTGCTGCTTAAAACCTACCCCAGAACTCACCAGGACAAAGGAGGCTTTGGGAAGCTGCTAAATGAAAGGAACACTGAGACAAGCCAAGTAAAGCAGGAGTGTTTCAATTATATTTTACTCTTCATTAGATTGTTCATTTGAATGTCCATATTACAAAATTAGCTGCCATGGCCCACAACTGGATGGGACTTCAGGAAAGCTATCAGCTTACTCAAAAGAGCACAAACTAGTATTTCCTTTCAAAGAACTCTGTGAAACAATAACATATTAATCTTTAAAGCTAAATAGTGCTAAAATTTCACATAATCTACATTAGTTTTGGTTTTAAATAATTTTACCAACCATTATAAAATTAATGTATTTGCATGTATCAGGTTACAGACATTTGCATTTCAATCAGGGTGAAGTATCCCATGCTGGAACAAGGAGTTTAAGCAATTGCTGTTTCAACAGCAGCTAATTCTTATTGCCTCAGAACCAAGTTTCCACGAAGTATTGAACAAGAAAACGCAGGACATTGTTTCCCCAAAAACTGTTAAAAGTCTGTTACAAGCAACAATAAAATGCCTTCTGGACAGGAAGCATTTATAAAATGCAGAGCTCTCCCAGCAAAGTGCTTGCACAGGGCATCCACTTCATTCTTCCCATTTAGATTCAAAACCCTGAAGTGATCACTGACCAGATGAAGAGGACAAATATCCTCTGAGACGTTTTCACTGCCTTGGGGAGGTGAGGAGTTGCAGGTGCTCCACTAGATCTGGCTCCTGGCTGAAGTGAACTGGGCAGCAGCTGCTGAGATCAGGAGAGAAGGGGTTGAGGCAAACTTGAGCTGTTAAAAATACTGAAGGAAAGCTGGCTGAACTGCTAACTCACCATGCACTCACTCCTGAAGGAACACTGTGCTGACATCACAGGTTCCACACTGTGTTAAGCTGGCAGCACCCAAACACACAAGTAGGAAACTCCCATGTATTCCATTCCCTTGGTTCTAACCATCTCTAGGTTTTACACATAAGCCAATCATGCCCACAGGTGACCTAATACTGCTTCAGGCCTTTGTTTGTAAAAAAATCCTGAAGATAAAAAAATCTTCTACTTCTATTAGAACTTCTATTCTACTGGGCTTAAATCCCTGAAGAATCCATACTGTGCATGGAAGGCTCTAAGTGTTGTGCCTTGATGCAAATAAATGCACACAAAAATGTTTATTGTGCAGTTTGCCTCCCCCTAAGGTTTTCCCCTTTCCCTCACAATAACTAAAACCAAAGTTTAAAACCAAAGCATGAATATGTTACCAGCACACATGGACAGGTTTACAATCTTCTGTTTTTAAAGAACAAATGACAAAAAGCATTCAAGAATATTGCAATTTTTTTTTAACAGACAAGTAGCAAAACTTTGTACCACCTGGAACAGAACTGCCGAGACAAAGCTCCCCACACATTTTGCTGTAATACTTAAATAGGAAACACCAATGCAAGAACTTTTCTCTTAATGGTTACTAGTGTTCAAGGAATCAGAGGATTATGGAGTCATGTAGGTCTTTGTACCCTGTGAATTACAGTTGCACAGGTGGCACCGAGACACTTCTCACAGCACAGTCACATGGCTTTCACTTTGATTTGCTTCATCTTCATCTGCTTCTTCTCAAGCTTCTTCTGCTCACGCCGCAGAGCAGCTTCCTGTAGGCAAGGACAGGGATCTGAATAAACACAGGCAATCTCTTCAAGGAGCAAGCAGATCATTTCAGAACCAAACAACAAAGCCCTCCAGCACTGTGTTCACAGCTCACCGGGAGCCTTCGTGCGTTTCAGAAAGGAGCAGCAAATAGAAATCTAAGTTGGCACTGCTACTACACCTACAGGCAGCCTGGAGATCTCCTAGGAGGGATCTGCCAGCAGCCTGTACCAAGGTGAACATCCCCTCACCTCCAGCCGACGCTGCTTCTCGGGATCCTCCTCGTTCATGATTCGCTCCTTCTCCGCCCGTTTCTTCTCCTCCCGCCGGGACTGGGCAGCCTCCTGTCTCTGCACGTGAGTCAGCTTGAGGAAATTCTCTTCCACCCGAGCCCTGTTCTTGTCAGCTTTTTGTTTACCCTTTGCACAGAGAAAAGCAAATGCAGTTTGTACTGATTTCCCCACAAGCAGAATGCAGGATCTCTACCAGTCGTACGAGAAACGTAAGGACCCAGTGGTAATGGTTCCAATTTCTGTCAGAAGACACAAAACCAGACACTACTTACTTCTCTGTTCAGCCGGAATTTCTTTGCTTTGTCAATGGAGTAGATGACCATGCTCATCAGAGGCAGCAAAGACTCCATGTCCTTTGGGGAAGTGTTGCCTGAACCAGGCACTGAAATAAAGAGTTCCTTGTTCATTCACACAGACTGGCAGTACTCGTCTGCTTGCTGTGATGCTCTTCCCTTATGGCTCACACTGTTCATGAAATAAAGATGCTCTTATGCTGCTCTTTAGGAAGCTTCATTTAGAGCTATAGGCTTGAATTTTGAAGAGATTTGAAGATCTGTTCTTTTTTAGAATTCTCCCAACAGGTTGCTTTTATTTCAAACCAGGGTAAACCAACTGAGCCTGTGCAAGTTCAAACTGCAAGGATTGTGGTTTAAAAACAAGCCACCCCAAGAAAGAGAAGTGTGAGCTGAGGTCACTAACAGCAAGACTGAGTGTCCTGCTATCATGACAATATGCTGCTCAGTCCCCAGTGTATTCCTGCCTCCTGTTTATCAACCAGTGATCCTGCTACATGCACTGAAGTCACTCATCACACATTATCTTCCACAGGTGATAGATCGTGAGCATGAGACTTACAGAAATAAAGCCACACAAATAAACCCTAAGCGCAGACACACACAGACAACAGAGTCCTTACCGTTAAATGTAAACAAAAGTGTCTTTTTAGTTTCGGGCAGTTTTGTAAGCTGGCCCTCCCTGGAGGAAAGAAACAAGTGTTTGAAAAGGGTGAAGAAAAATACAAAGTAACTAACATTGGTCCGAAAAACCATCAAGAACCAAAAGACACTTGGAAAGTACTTGAATAAAAGAAACATTAAAAGCCTGGCTATAACCCAAAGTTAAGTTTCAAACTAATCAGATTCCAGAAGTGTTTTACCCAAAAGCCTGCAGAGGAAAGGCATGAGTGTGAAAACATACAGCACCAGTCCCTCTAAATGTCAAGAGGGCATGCAAGCACTAAGAAGGCCTGTTTATTTTGAATTACATTCAGCTTCACATGCCCCCTTGTTGTTTATACCACTAAAGATCTCTTAAGTATTTTAGGAGAACAAAATATTTTCTCAAGAGTTTAAGTATTCACTGCCCAAAATCCCACAGTATTCTAATGTGAAAATCTCAGGCCTACATTTCACAGATCCTCCACAATTTTAGTACAAGGTATACACATAAACTGTCTTATATTTAAATCAAAATATGTTCATTTATTTATATGCCTGTGAGCATAACACACCCTTGCAAAAACCTACGTGGTAATTCAGACAAAACACACACATCACCCACCACTTGGCAACTCTGAAACAGCCCCTGAAAGCACCTCTGGACTAGGAGGAAACAGCAGAGCTGCTGCCTGTGTATTGCTGAGGCAGAGCTGAGAATCAGCCCCAGGAGCTCAGCCTTTATACGTACTCTTGCATAAGTTTTGGACCGGAGAACTGGTCCGAGAATTGGACAGAGTCAATCTTGTCAGCATAGTGTGTGAGGAAATGGATCATCTGAAAGAGAAACGGGGGTTAGTTTTTCCAACACCAATCCAGCTGCAGCCTACCCACTCCATAGGGGTTTGCCAAGTTCCCTGCCCATGGCAGGGGGCTGGAACTGGATGATTTTTAAGGTCCCTTCCAACCAAAACCGTTCTATGGTTCTATACAGTTCTACAGTTCCTGTTCCACTCAGGAAATTGCTGTGTCCACCTCACCACAGGGACACTGATAAAGACATGAGCTTCCCCCTTTAACTTTTCCTTTTAACTTTTTTTAGAACATACAAGTTGTAAATGCCAGAATTACCAAGGAGTATTTGGATTAATTTATTCAAGTTTACCTTGGCATCCATCATTCCCTCCGTGACCTCTCCCATCTCTGACAAGATAGCCAGCGAATCTGGAAGCCCATATTTTGCACCAGACTTAGGTTTATCACTGCAGAACTCACTCTGTTTCAAAGAGAACAATGCAGAAGGAAAATAAACACAAGCCTGTAAGTATCTTATCAGACTGAACTGTTCTGGAACAGAGGAACCTCTAAAAGTACCTGAAAAGAAACAATAAAAAACACACTCGTTCACTCATCCTGGCTGGGGACATTTCAAACAAAGTCAAGCACACAGCATCCAGTCTTTAAGCTAGTATTTTCCTTCAGAAGTCAGCACTTTAAGCAAGAAGATAAAACAGTTCTAATACATACATACTGGAGTGTTCAAAGTGGATTAAGGCATTTTGCTTACATTGTTTGATAACGGAACAAAAACTGGCATTCTTTTCATGGCTTGAACATGTGGAAAGTTTTAATTTCAGATCATGGAAAAACAGATGACTTAAACCTAAATTTTCCACATCACATATTGCTAATTAAGTTTACTTTTCAATCCTCAAAGATGTCTTTTGTGCAAACGAAATAAAATGAGGTGAAGTGACACTCATGTTTGCTGACAAAATTCTGCAGCCTCTCTTGAACCAACTATACTCCAAAAGAAAGAGGTAAGCTGCTTTCCACTGCCTCTTTCCCTGCAGGTCTGACAGGGGGGAGCACTTCTGATGGCTGATTCCATTAGACTTCTATCTGTAAATGGAAATGTCTTTTCCTCACAAATTCCAACAGGTCAGTCACAGGTTTTCAGCTGTTCCCAAGAAAATAATGAATATGTAGATTATATCCTTATATGCTATTATTTATCAATGTGCATGTACATACCAGGTCCTGCATCTCTTTCTGAAGTCTCACCAGTGCTTTTCTGGTTCCAACAGCAAACACATACGTGTCCATATCTTCATCATTCATTGTCACTTTTATTTGCTGTGAAACAGAATGTTTTAGCCCTGGTCAGATTTCAATGTTTGTCTGATACTTTGATTCCTAAGAACAAGGACTAAGCAAGGACAGACACAGCTAGGAAAAATGTTGATTTAAAGCTTTTCAGTGTGTCTTAAAGTAAGGAAGCTTTTTAATTAGACTGAGCACACCATTCAGTATTGTGCTGTAACGACAGTGACTAGAACAGCAGAGTTGTAAAAATAATTTGCAATTAAGTATTTTGATGTAAGTAAATACAATTACAGATGCATGGGAAGAGTATTCAGAGTGCACACAATCACTGTTCTTCCAAATGTAACCTCTCTTGGCAGTTATGCTCTCTAAGAGCAAGTTGGAAGGCAAAAGGTAACATTAAGAATATAACATCCAGACCAAGATATGGGTTTAAGCAGTCCTATTCAAGCAGACTGAACAGGCAAATGGACAATCACTACGTATTTCAGATTGTAAAACCACTTTTTATCAAGATGACAGCTTGAATTATGATAGACTCACAAAACCACTCGAATGATAAAATCCACAGATAAAGCAACTTCCAGTCATCAGCAGTTTGCATTTCACAGGCAGGAAAGAAATATGAACAACTCTTTGAGGTTGTTTCAACAGTTACTGAACTGGAAGGTATGGAATACTACAGAAATCACCTGGAAGAATCAAAAGCAGCAGAGCAGAACCAAAGGAATGCAACAGTTTATCAGAGCTAATCGAAGGGCTGAGTACGCACCACTTGGTCTGACGCCGGCCTCATTATGCGTGCCAGCACATTCAGCAGGTCCTGCCTCTTGAGGAACTAAAAACACAAGGTGGGAAACACAGAAAACAGCTGAACAGACAACAGTAAAAAACTCCTTCCTAATGTCTAACCTGACTTTCCCCTGTGTGACCAATACAGCTCAAAAGCAGGGCCACTTTCTGCATTGGAGGAATTTCTCGGGGCTTTGTTCCCTGAAGTCAGAACATGAACTGTGGGACTGTTCCATCCCAGGTGCAGGGCTTCTTATTTGTCTTTGCTGTACTTCCTTAGAATTCCTGCTGGTCCATTTATCCCTCTAAGTGGCAAATGGGCTCTTCAGCCTACAGTTACCTCTGGTTCACACTACACCTCTGGTTTTTATACTCTTCCTGCAAGCACTTGCTCTTTGGTGCCAGCTTTAAGGGGCAGAATACAGGTCTGTACAGACCTTCAGATGACCAGTTTTTCCTCACGTGTGTACTCAGAACTCTGTGTCTGAATGTGAGCACAAATTCCAAGCTGGGATTCCATGCTGCCCACACAGCAATGGAAAAGCCTCTAGAACCTGACAACTGGCGACACATAAACAGCACCACAAACTCCCTCATTCTTACCTTTAACTGGATGAGCATTCCTTCACAGCACACCCTTCCAGAGCACCACAAGTTATATATGTGCTCATTTTCTTGATTTAGTTTCCCAGTGCTTGTAGCTTCTTTATTAGTGCCATCATCCCCTGAGGAAAACAAGTTAAAAAACCAGAATTAAACTCACAAATTGAGACACCATAGCTCAGCAGAAGGCTTACAGCTCATGATACCACCGTAAGAGAAGAATTCTCTACAGCCTATATGCCAGTCTAAACCTAGCTTTATTCAAATTGGATCCTGGTCATTATGGAACTCACCAACAAGAGCAAAGTTACTTTCTAGCAGCTCCCTGTGAGTGTTGAACCAAGCATGAGCCAGGCGGTTGTTTTTGTTCTTCCCAATGATGTAGTTCATGATGTAAGCCAGGAGACCTGTTACCATCAGGATCTCCATGTAATAACTCTCCCAGCTGTTTTGAAGGTGAGCAGGGACCTGTGTAAGGGAACAGAAACTGTGATTTACATATTGAACAAGCGATTTTATACACACAGAAATTTGGGAAACACAGAGTGGTGGAGAAGTTCCATCCCCAACACAGCAATAAGCTCCACAAATGCAACAGGAGTAAACTAGGCCTACATAAAGCACTTGGGGGCACAGTAATCATACAGGAAACAACTGATAACAGCATTCCCAAAATATCTGCTTAATACAAAAAGAGTGCTCACTTCCAAGTGAGCCTGGGCTAGCACACATCCCTCAGAGCAAACAGCCCAGCACCTCAATTCACTGAGCATTTGAGCTTGATGCCCTGCCCATCACAGCATTATCTGATCATCATGTAACTTCTTTGCAAATCCAAACACCCAATGCCCAGCAACATTCTCAGGATGCCAGCAAGAGCCACAGACTCCATGGGGCAGCAGAGAAACCTTCCTTACCCTGCCACCTCAGAGGCTAATTAGCCATTCTGCTATCACTGTACCACCCTTGAGTCAGAAAAGTGCCCAAACCTTAATTTTCACTGCCAAGGTCAGCTATAATAGCTAAAAAGAGATCTCAGGGGTAATAAAAATGCAGACCTTGAGCACCTGATCATTCTGTGAAAGACTATTTTGGGAGGCAAAAAGGTGAGACAAGCTAAAAACACACTGTGTTCATTGTTTAGCACCCCAGTGACATTCCTGACATACTGTCTTAAGAAAATAAGTGATGAAACTCCAAATAGAAACTGGATCAACAGTTATACCTACATTAACTATTGTTATGGGGTCTTTATTTTTGCTATGAGATGCATCTGGTTTCTCTTCATACCCTTCAAACTCCTCATCATCATATGGCTCGCTCTCAGTGTCACCTTCCTGAAGGAGAAAATCACAAACACCATGAAAATCCAAAGCTCAGCAAGTAAAATCCAAACAGAGAAAGAAAGGTGCAGAGACACTATTAGGAAACACACTGAGGGAGGAGGCAAGGCCTTACCTGTGTGTCTGCATCATCAAAGTCTTCCTGATTTTCATCCTGACCTTCAAGCTCTACAGTGGCTTCTTCTTCATCATCTTCTGTAGTGATGATCCTCTGAGGAGACTCTGTGACTGTATCTTCACTCACATCTTCAAATTCAGCAAAGTCATTATCATCATATTCCATAATGTCATCTCCATCCTCAAATTCATCATACTTTGCCAAAGAAAAGCTCCATGGGATGAACAGGACAGCAATGAAAAGATATAGATTCTTCATTTTCACTGGAAAAAAAATTAAACCTATCATTGCAAAAAGTCCTCATCAATTCTGTTACATCACACCTCCAGTAACCCCCAACCCACAGTGCACAATTTAAAAACACTACAAGTCAGACCAGAGAAAGAAATAAACCCGTGCCTGATCTTGCCATCTTCTCTATAAAGAAAGTGACTACTGGTACAAGAACAAAATAACTCTGAAGGAGAGGTCCTGGACTCTGTTGCTTGTGGCAGCAGCAGTTCAGAATTTGAACATCTGACCACGCTGTCCAAAAGAGCTGAGATGGAAAGCAGGGATGTTCTGCTACAAAACTGACTCTCCAATAGCATCCCCCAGCCAGCTCACTTCCAAGACCACATTCTGTGTCCACAGCTGTTATTAATTAGCAATTAGGCACACTTGGAGCATTGAATATGTAACAGCAGCAGTAAATCTTAAATTGCACTTGATTCATCTAAACAGCAATGCTCTGATAGCCTCTGCTAGTCCAAAAGTGCTCATCTGTGATTTTCTAGCTTGCACACTCAAAACTAAGTCCCCACAGCGTCCCATCATGATTTCTGCACAGAGACAAAGACCTTTTGCTGGAAGTTGTGCCAAAAAAAAAAAAAAAAAAAGGAAGAGGACAAATATTGCACTGCTCCCCAGAACAAAGGGGTAAACTGGGGCTCACGAGCCCAGAGCTCTCCCCACATGGGCCAGAACCCTGCAGAGTTGGCTAGTTCACCTCGTTTTGCCCTCAGCTTCCCGTCTCTTCTGCTTGAGTTCAAAACAGTCCCAACCTCCCCTTCAGGTTGGAGCACCTTCTCCAAGGTCCAAAAAAGGCAGCAACAACCCCCCAGCTGCACTTCACAACCAGGCACAGAGGATCAGCTGCATCAGGCTCTGCTGTCAGGCTCATTTTACTGCCTCCCGCAACCAGATCCGAGTGGGAATCCAAATGTTAATCAGAGTGTTCTCTCACAAACTTAGAATAGAAATGATTTGTTTCTAAATTTGATCAGCATTCCTCTGAGTGCCTCACACAGGGAACTCACTGCTGTGAATGACAAGGACGACTAAAATAAGCACCTTTGTCAAACACTGCTCACTCCAGCAAAAACCTTCAAAGAACATGGTCACAAAACCTTAATCAGGAAGGAAAGCTCAGCAAGGCCAAGCCAAGGAATTTGGAACATTTGGAATGTCACAATTTTATGCGAATTTAAGCAGAAAAAAACCCCTAAAACACTATTTGCATAGGACAGAATTTGCACGCTGTTAAAAACGATGGAACAACAGAGCCACCTGCTCCACCAAACTCTAACATTTCACAGAAAGAATTCCAAGACTATTCGAGCACATCCACTTTCAGAAGACCCGACAATTCCAAACAGCTTAATGCAAAATAAACTTCTGCAGCCAATTCGAAGGATACAGTTGAACTAGAGGTGGGTGAGAGCTGCAGCACCCCCTTAGGTCAGCAATCTGTCAGAATGGCTTCCAAGTTCAAATTCCAGGAAGCAGAATATCCTCGGCAGGCCCTCCACGACCCACACGACACCGACTGTCCCTTGCAAGCGGAACCGATTCATTCTCCGATCTCCTGCGGCTGCCCAGACCCCATCGGCAAGAGAAACTACTGCCAGCAATCCGGAGGCAAACACTGCTGCTGCTTCTCCCCGTGCTGAACATTCACAGCTCGGGCTTGCTCAGTAGATCTCGAGCCTAGACCCGAGCTCGGCGGCAGATTTTGGAGAAGCGCCCGCCCTCAGCAGGTCGGGCCCTCACCGTGACCCCAGCCCGAAGCGGGTTCACCGCCGTAGGTGTTCGTTATCCCGCCGCTCCGGGGACGCTCCCAGCTCCTTCCCGGAACACGAGTCAAGGGTAACAAGATAAAATCAGCGACCTGCCGCCCCTGGGCGCGGCACCTCTCACACCTCCGGCCCCGCGGGGCGCAGCACAGGCCGCGCACGCCCGGTGCCCTCCGCCCAGGCTGCCCCTCCCGGAGACCCTGCCGGTACCGAGCTCCCCGGAGGGAGCGGGCAGCAGGGTGTCCCGTCCGGCGGGGCCGGGGCCGCGTTACCTGAGTCACGGGCCCGGCCCCCGCCCTCCGCTCCGCGCCCGCCGTACGGGGGCGCCTGCGCAGCGCGGGCCCCGCCGCATGTGCGGGGGTGTGCGGGTACACACGCGTAGGCGGGGGGGGCGAGCCCAGCCCTGCGGCGAGGGAACCACCCCAGAACCAACCAGGAAGCACGGGAAAGCAGCGCGGTCCCGGGCCCGCCGCTGACGTTACCCTGTCTCGGTTTCGCTCCCGGGATCCCGCTCCCGCCTCTGCCCGGTCCCACCGCCCTGACTCCCCGCTGCTTCACCGGCGGGCACTGCGCGTGCGCCGGGGTACGCGCGGCGGCCGCGCGTCACTCACGCACAGTGCGTGGGCANGCGGCGGCTCCGTGAGGGCTCCGGCGGCGGCTGCGGGTGAGTGCGGGGGGCTGAGGGGCGAGGGAGGGGAGCGGGCCCGGGACGGGTACGGCGGATCCTCCTTCGCCGGCCTGCGGGGCCTCTCGCGGGCGGCACCCGCCCTAGCCGCGGCCTGGAGCGGGCGCGGGCAGCCCGGGCCTGCCCCGCACAAAGGGCCCGGTTCCGCGGGCGGGAAGGGCCCCGCGCAGGGCCCGGTGTGCCCGGACAGCGCCTGCCCGCGGCTTCTGTCCCCCCCGGCCTGGTCCCGCCGTGCCCTGGGGAGGGCGATCCCGGCGGGCCGGGGTCCCTCCGCCCTCCCCCTCGGAACGGGAGCGGCTGAGGCGCATCGCGGCCGTGCCCGCGGATCTCCCCGCAGGCGGGCTCCGTGTCCCGCGAGTTCCGTCCCGCGGAACGGCGCCTACAGCGCAGCGAAGCCTCGGGAGTTCTCCTGCGGTCTCTGCGTCCGGTGGGAACCTCTCCCTGTTCACTCGCTGCTGGCGAGTGGGCGAGCTGACCGTGTTTTGTATTTTTGCTGCCGTATGACAGTAAAAAAGCGATCCTCCTTATTTTTTGAGGTAGCGGAAGGGGGGAAAAGGTGGATGAGTACAGCGAGAAAGAATTCTTACAATCAGATTTTAACTTAACAGTTTTCAAAGATTCCCACTGTGCTGTCACGGCAGAAATGCAGTTTCACCTCTCACCCCTCTGTTGTACTTTTTGATCTCTCGGTGCCATGGATCCGCAGGTGTAAAAGCTGCAGGGTCAGGACAAGAGGGAAATGGGACTCCATGGTCAGCTGCTGCCATGGAGAGCTGAACAGCAGAGTTTCCCCCAAAATCTGCTGCTGAGCTTTGGTCTCCACTGGAGATTTATTGAGCAAGCCCTAGGCTGGTAAATGTTCAGCACAGGGACCAGCTGCACTGTTTACCTTCAGATTATTCTGAAGCTGTTTTTTTTTGCCAGTGAGTTCTGATCTCATTGAGGATTCTCAGTGTGAGGATTTGTTTAATAAGACTTATTAAACAATTACAATGCATTGGGAAGCAGTGGGTGTCTTGCTCTCTTTCCTGCCTTACAGGTATGATTTGCTTGACCGTGCAGGTAACTAAAGGACTCAAGAATGGAAACTGTAAATATTAATGTATCAGTTCAGTCCTCATCTTAGAAAATCAAATTCTGGGCAGGCACTGTTATGTGGAGTGTTTAAAATAATGTTTGAAAACAGACATTGGGGAGCATATAAATATGAATAATAAATAGAGATCATATATATGGCTGAAGGTGCTGTCTTGAGAGGCAAAGGGAGTTGGCTTTTGGCAGGGATGTGCCTGGGCTCCCACGGGGCCTTGTGCTGCTCTGGGCCCATTTCCCTGGAGGTTGCTGGGTTGCAGGAGTGAGGCATTGACCAGCCATGAAACACTTACAGATGGGACAATGTGGACATGCAAAATGTGCGCTGAGCTGCCTTTTCATCTCTCTTTCCCCCTGATGTTCAAAGTTCTGGCCTTGGGTTTGTTTGTCTTAGACTGCAAACAGGACAGGTAACATCTTAATTGTGTTTGAGTAATCCTTGAAGGACACGACCTGTTCTGGAAGACAAACACTTCATTTTTATTCTTGTTTGGAATTGTGGATATGTTCATACTGACAAAAGACCAGAGCCCCATCCTTTTTGGGGAACGGATTAAACTCTTATCACTCAGAGGTCCACAAGTCCCTGTCTCATGACTGAAGTGATCAACTCACAAGAAAAATCATGACAATTACCTCTAACTGCCTGAAGCAGAAAGGGCATTAATTTATCTTTTCTCATTTTAACAGGTATATTGGGGACATCATGAATTGGAATAAAGGTGGACCTGGTACAAAGAGAGGCTTTGGCTTTGGTGGCTTTGCCATAACACCTGGCAAGAAGGAGGAGCCCAAGCTGTCTCAGCAGTCCCACAGTGCTTTTGGCACCGCTGGCTCCTCGGCGGCGTTTGCGAAATCGGGGCCTCCTCAGCTGCCTTCCTTCTACAAAATTGGGTCAAAGAGAGCCAATTTTGATGAGGAGAATGCGTAAGTACAGTTACTTCTTGTGTTTACATAGCTCTAGATTTTAATGGTTTTGTGTTTCTGAGGTCAGGGGAAGTATCTGTGACATTTATATAAACAAATATGTAATAATATACTTAGAAGATTGTGAGATACTACAGTAGCCTGCAGAAGCTTTCCTCCTCCAGCTTTCCCCTCTCAAGAACATATTTTATTCACTGTATGGTCTTCTCAGAGTTGGAGCCAAGCAGGATAAATTTGAGTGTCTTTTGCACAGGAAAACATTGGTCTCCACAGTTCTTTACTAACCTTTCTCTTGGCTGCATAAATGTATAAATAAGGCTGAGAAAGTTGAGATTATTCAGCCTGGAGAAGTTTGGGCCTGACCTAATTGTGGCCTTCCAGTACCTAAAGGGAGCCTACAAAAGAGGCGAAGAGAGACTTGATTTTATGATATCTGTTTGCCCTGCCATTGCTTTTAACTTTTAACATGAATAATTGTAAATAAATAAGTTTCAACATCTCTTGTGTCCATACTGAGTTCCATTGTCCATGTGGGTACCTTGACTCAACCAGAAACCATGAAAGACAGCACAGTGCTGTAAACCATGTGCTGACTGGGCTGTTGTTCACTTTTTCCCAGGTACTTTGAGGATGAAGAGGAAGATTCCAGCAATGTGGAATTGCCCTACATTCCTGCAGAGAATTCCCCCACTCGGCAGCAGTTCCATTCCAAATCAGCAGACTCTGACAGCGATGATGATCCTCTGGAGGCATTCATGGCTGAAGTGGAGGCAAGAGCCAGCTCTGGGAATGTTTATTCATGGCTGTGCCTGTGCCTGTGTGCAGTCAGGGGCAGCAAATGTCACTCAGGGCTTTGGCAGCTGCAGTCAAAATGCCACTGAATTTGGGGTTTGTGTAGGATGATGTTAGTTAGACCTCAAAAATGGTTTAGATAGACAGAGAGTGGATATGACTTAAAATAACTTAATTATTTAACTGCTTGTTTCTGAATATCAAACTAAGTTTCTGTGCGTTTTTCACTACCTAAATGGAAATTGTTTGTATTTATGATGAGCTGTTCCTTAGCTACAGTTCTGTTATTAGTTGGATTCAGGAGGAATATGGGGATTTTATTTTTTCAATAGCGCTGTCACAAGCTTAGAGTAGTATGTAAATTGAAAGGTACTAGTAGGAGAATTTATTTAGCATAATCAGATAAGGAACAAGACAAAGTTTAGTCCAAGAAGTGTTATCTCTGTGACATAATGGTTTAATTGTTCAGGAACATTTTTCCCTTCCATGTTTCACCATCTTGGTCTTTTTAACATGTGACACCTTTATGACCTGCTAGGATCAAGCTGCTCGAGACATGAAGAGACTCGAAGATAAAGACAAAGAAAAGAAGAATGTTAAGTAAGTTCTCTTTTATCGTACCCATCCCTGCCTGTGTCTTGTATGGTGCTCAGAGAATTCCAGTGCATTTTGTTGATGATGGTTGTTCACTAGACAGTATAGTATATACCTAATAAACATCCTTGACCTGTGCATGAGGTCCTGTGGGTAAGGGTTTGTGCTGTAAAAATGGGATAATAGGGAAGAATCCATGGCAGCATCCCGTGGCAAACTGCAACAACACTGAGAGTTGTCCCACACGAGGAGCCTTTCTAGGTCAGAGAAATCGGGGCAACACCTTGTACTCCTGCCACTTTCCAGATCAGCTTGGACAGTTTTTCTGCTTCCCACACCCTTGGAGAGATCAGAATGGTTTAGCTTAAAATTGCATTTATGTGAGCAAAATAACTCAGTGCGGCTGTACCTGGAGTGCTGGAGCCTCTTCTAAACTTGGACTAGCTTTTAGACATTGAAGCTGGTAGATTAGGTAGCACATGACAATTTGGGTACTAAATTTGGAGTTTAAAACAGTTTAAATTTGTGCAGTTAATCTATTCGTTTTGAGTAAGGAAAATAATTCTGCTGTTGATTCTTGATTGAAATGTCAGAAACATTGGTAGAAGTTACATTGCATGGGGTTGATCAGATTATACACGGTCCTGACACAGAACACCGGATCCAAATCACCACCTGGGGAAGTTCTGAACTGGATTTGCACTCCCTGGCTCATATTCCTCTTCACTTATGGGACTTCTGTAGCATCGAGAGCTTAGACCAGGATGATCTTTGATGTGGCTTCTGCTGGGAAGATGGAATCCTAATCTTTCAGTCTCAGCACTAGAAGTAAAGAGAAGTCTTTGCAGGGTCACTGCTATGGTTGGCACCAGAATGAAAACTCCATGGGTTGGGAATATAAATGTTGCAGAGTTAATAGTGTTGTGTCTTCCACAAAATCTGGAGCTCAGCACTAATCAAATGAAACTATTGAGCTGAGTCTGTGGAACACTTGCAGGGAAGTTTTTTCTCCGCTTGTTTTTCCAGGGGTATTCGAGATGACATTGAAGAGGAAGATGACCAAGTGAGTTCCTATGCAGTCTTTCTATCTTCTTTTTTGTTGTTTTGTATTTTTTAACTTTCCCTCTCCAAACACGTCACTGCTAGGGACAAACAAAATTCCAGTGTTGTGCACAGTATCCGGACCTTTCAGCAGGAAGCTGTAGTGGTGGCCCTGCTGTCTCTACCCTTCTAGGTGTTTAAGAAGAATATTAGACAATTGCATTCACTGAAGAAGATTTTTTTCAGTCAGTTTGAAGTTTCCTGTGCAGATTGTTCAGTGTCTGAGGATCTTACACATTGCAATTAACACAATCAGCTCCAGGGGACACCGGGGAGAGGCTGTTGGACTGTGGAGCCTCCTTGCAGTGAAATGTGGGGCAAGAATCTATGATCAGGGCAAGAATCAGGCTTTTTGATCCCTATTTTCAGAGAAGCTCCACTTCTCATTGAGCTTTATAAGCATCACTGTAGCAGAAATAATAAAGAGAAAAGACTTAATTTCAAAATGTATCTTCCTACTGAGTTGTAGTTACAAACTCTTGTGGTACTTGCATTAATGCAGAGCTTGGCAGGGTTGTCTGGCCTTGAGGCCTCTGCTTCCAGTGTGGTGAGTGTAGCTGTGCCAGAGTTTGAGCAGAGGTGACTTTATGCTTGGGGACAGCTGTTGTTCAAGTGTATTGTGTGTATAGCTCTGTGACTGAGGGATAATTGGCCAGGAAAATGGAAAAGCCAGATGAGTATATATGTATATTTGTAATTGAGCCTTGCTTTACAAATCTGATCTTAAATACTTGCTTCAAGTCAAGCTTAAGACTGGTGTTTTCTCTATGAGAAAGTCTCACACTGGTGTGCCAGTGAGAATCTGAGACACAAACATCTTTGTGAGCTGTGAGGATGGCACGTGACAGGGTGACGGTGTCTTAACTCAGGCTTGTCTTGAAGGACTCTTCTGAAATACTTTCTTTCACAGTTGTTGACTCTCTCAATGAAAAATAGATATTTTTTCATTTCCTAAAGTCTAGTTAGGGGAAGTAAAGAAACTATCTTTGGCATAGCATGTTTTAAAAAATCAACATCATATGCTTATTAGCAATGCGTTTTCTGGTTAGAAACCTACAGTGTTTTGTTCTTTGTGCTTTGCTCACATGGAAATAAGAATAGATCCTTCTGTTATTAAACATAACAAGACTTGGTAGAAGGAGTTGTTAAGCAGACATGAAAGAAGTTTGGTTTTAAGGAGCATTTTGTGGTGTGGCTGGAGTTGTTTCCTTCATTGGTACTTCTTGTCCTTCAGGATGTATCTGTTGGTGTTTCTAGTGAAGGTAGTTACCTTTTTCCTCAACGGTGGGTGTGAAAGCAAACAGCCACTTAGCACATACCTCACTTCAGCAGGCAGTAGGAGTTCTGCATCCTATTGTGTGTGAGTTTGCTGATCTGTTTTGCTGCAGGAAGCGTATTTCCGCTACATGGCTGAGAACCCCACGGCTGGTGTGGTGCAGGAGGAGGAAGAGGATAACCTGGAGTATGACAGTGATGGGAATCCGATTGCACCATCCAAAAAAATCATTGATCCTCTCCCACCTATTGACCATTCAGAGGTAGGAGGCAATTCTGTTCTGTTCTCTTCTGTTTGAGGCATTCCAGAAAGCAGGAGCCGAGGAGGCCCCTGGAATATTTCAGTGCTTCCTTAGGTAAGTCATACTAAATTTCCCTGAAACGGCTTCGTTTAAGCAAATGTTCTGGCAGACAATTAAGAACTTCAGAAAACAAGGAATCTTGAGTCTGGACTAACTGAGTAATGAATTAATTACATTGCAGATTGAATACCCACCATTTGAGAAAAATTTCTATGATGAGCACGAGGAGATCACCAGCCTGACCCCGCAGCAGGTGGTGGAGTTACGGCATAAGCTGAATCTCCGGGTAAGCTGTCACAAAACTGCTCTCCCAGCAGCTTTTAACTCCCTTTCATCCTGGAGCTACCTTAGTTTAAATGAAGATTTTCACTGAGAACTCCAGCTTTTGAATCCAGTCCTCTCAGGCACCTGCAGCGACGTTGATTTCTTGGAAGTCTCCTATGGATTTGTGAAGGGGGACAGTGAGGAATGCTACTTGGAATAAAGCCCTCCAGAGCTAGGAGTTAAAACTGGAAATAGATGCAGAAATTAGTTCTTCACCGTTTGTGACATGTTAGTGGGGTGACCTTCTATGAAGGGAATTATTTGGAGTAGAACACCAGTTAGACACACAGAGGTAAAAATGATATTTAGTAGCTCATTTTAATTGACAGATAATTAAAATTTTATACCTGAAAGTCTTATTTACACCACACATCTGGAATTTGCACCCAGTTAAATTTAATGTCCACTCAGAAAGCAAAGTTATTTTTCAGAGGCAGAGAGTCCCGTTTCTTTTTTTTTTTAACAGATTGCTCTTTGTTTTTCTCTCACTATTCACGAACAAAGATCTTTTTCTCTTTCCAAGGTCTCCGGGGCTGCTCCTCCAAGGCCTGGCAGTAGTTTTGCTCATTTTGGGTTTGATGAGCAACTTATGCATCAGATTAGGAAATCTGAGTATACCCAACCCACTCCAATACAATGTCAGGTGAGTGTTGTTACTTCTCAAACTTGTAAAGAGAACAAAAAGAACAAATGCAAAGCTCCCTCATCCACATGAGGATGAGACAAATGCAATTCTAGTTGCCTACAGAGTGGATTTTTCTAGAAAAATGGCTTTGATACTTTTTAAATAGAAGTTTACCCACCTTTTTCTTGTTAAATGACCACTGTAAATATATCCATATTCCTTTTTTGTTGGTTTTTTTTGGTGAACTAAAAACATTCAAGTGATGTCTCTTGCCTAGAGAAATGTATGAAAAGTTCAGGGTTTTTTGTCATGGGCTTTCCTCATTCCCTGAGTTTTTTCCTGTACTGTCTATCACAAGGATGTGCTATGGTGGGTGTAATTTGGGCTTAGAACCTCCTTCTTTTTAGGGTGTTCCAGTGGCACTGAGTGGCAGAGACATGATTGGGATAGCCAAGACTGGAAGTGGGAAAACAGCTGCCTTCATCTGGCCGATGCTGATCCACATCATGGATCAGAAGGAGCTTGAGCCAGGGGATGGTCCCATTGCAGTGATCGTCTGCCCCACCAGGGAGCTCTGCCAGCAGGTAGGTGTGTGCATTCCTGGATGTGCCAGCCAGTCTGCTTGGAGAAGAAGGCAAAATTCTTGGCAGAAATTATCAGAGAACCTCAGGAAAGTATTTGAAAAAAGCTACTTTGTGCATGAGTAGCCTGGGTCCAGCTCACAGCTCTTTCCTACCGTTGTTTTCTTGAAGGATCATGACAAACCTAAAATTTTAAATTTTTGCACAGTGCTCCTATATTATTTTTAGGTATAAGAATGCTGTGCATGCATTGTGACAAATTTTATGTGCAAAAGGCTAGAGCCAGCAGGTTAAATTATTGTTGGATTTCTCAAGTTACTGGAAATTATCCACACGTGTCGAAGTATTCACTCCTGAGGAGTTTGGAATAATTTCCTAAGTTAGTAGCTGAAGACTGCATTTCAGCACCGTGCTGCATTTCCAGGGTGGGTGTTTCTGTTGTCTCAGAGCTGTCTGATGGGAGCTGTGCTGTGTTTGTGTCACACCCTCAGATCCACTCGGAGTGCAAGCGCTTTGGCAAGGCCTATAACCTGCGCTCCGTGGCCGTGTACGGAGGAGGGAGCATGTGGGAGCAAGCCAAGGCCCTGCAGGAGGGGGCAGAGATCGTGGTCTGCACACCAGTAAGTACCTGTGTGCACCAAAACCAGGTTTTGCACTGCTCGGCTTGTAAAAAGTTGTTAGAATCTGTTGCTATGACGTGAATATTGACACTTAATTCTAGACCGAAGCCTTGAGATGTTTCTGAGTCTCTGGTAAGTCAGGATGAAAGGCAGCTAGGTGGTTGTGTATATTAACATGGTTTTAAAGGTGCTTTAAAAACTTGGAGTTTTTTCTTACTAGGGTCGTTTGATTGATCATGTGAAAAAGAAAGCTACAAACCTGCAGAGAGTCACTTACCTTGTGTTTGATGAAGCTGACAGAATGTTTGATATGGGGTTTGGTACGTATCGAACCAAAGTCTCTGTTTTGGAAAGCAGTGCTGCCCAGTCCCAGCTTAGGGGGTCTGTAAAATGAAGTAGTGAGTGAGAAGCACTCATTCTTATTGTGATTATATGTTAAATAAAGCAATGAAACTGCATTTTGACTTAATTTTTCTAAACAATGAGTTTGCAGGGTTGATTAGAGCATTTCTTCTCCTTTGCAGAATATCAGGTCAGATCAATCGCGAGCCACGTACGTCCTGACAGACAGAGTAAGTAAACAGTGAGTCTGGAGCAGAGCTTGGATTTCCAGTTCTGGACACAGCCACACCAGGAGACTTGTGCCAAAGTCCACTGGTGTTATTCTCAGCGTGGGCTGTTGGGAGGGAGCAGTTGTGACATGTGGGCATTCAGCTCATCTCTCTGTAATCCTTCCATCAGCTGCACTCAGAGCAAAGATGATTAGCTGAATTCATGTTCATATGCCTTGAAATTCAATGTTCTGAGCTGCCATGAGAGAAAGTTCGCAGCAGTGCCCTGTATTATCAATATTTCAGATGCTATGAAATGTGTTTTTACTTTGTGGTATTCTGACACTGGTTGGTAGTATCCATTACTAGAGCCCATAAAACCACATCTTCAGTTCACTGACACTCAGGAATCCAAGTCCTCCTTCACTACATCTGTGCAGTGTTTTTACAGTTCTGAAAGGAAGTTTCTACTTCAAGGAGTTTGAAGCCTGTTTCTCTTCCAGCCCTCTTGTTCAGTGCCACGTTCCGTAAGAAGATTGAGAAGTTGGCCCGGGATATTCTGATCGACCCAATTCGGGTTGTGCAAGGAGACATTGGAGAGGTACTTCCATCATACTTGTGAGACACTCAGAGCAAGGAATTCTTCTGTTTCTGCTCTCTGAAATTTAAGTTAAACCGCAAAAATCATCATTTATAGTTAGTTTTAAATAATTTGTTATTAGGCTGAATCAGTGGTTGTATCTTTCAGTGTTGTCTCAAAAGCATAAACAAAGCCATTGCAACTTCTGCAGTGAAGAATTTGAAACTTAAAATCTGTCCTATGGTTTACATGGGAATGTTGATGCTGGACTTGCTTGACAGTGACAGCTGAACTATCTGCAGGCTGGGATCTGGTAGGAAGCTGATGAAGTGGGCAGATATAAACTTGCTGGGAAGAAACTTTGCTAATAATATATTGAAACTGTTGAGAAATTTCACAAGATGCCTTCAGAACATCCTTCTTTAAACCAGTTCTCTATGTTTTTTGGTTTTTACATCAGGTCCCTTTATAACAAAAAAAAAAGACTGCCTGAAGCCTCTTCTTTCTGGGAAATATTTTCCTTGATTTTGCTTAAGAAAAGCACCAGCTTTCCCAGCTCAATCACAGGACCTCTATTCATTGATCTAAACTACTACTGTGTAGCGTGAGCATCATCCTTGAAATAATATTAAAACGTGTAAAAATTAAATCTTCCAGAGAAACTTGCTGTAAGCTGCACCACACTGTATTACTTGTGGTGCAGAACATTTGGGAAGTCTGTGTATTCCTCCCACCTTGCTGACTCTGAGGACATTTCTCCCTTTTAGGCAAATGAAGATGTCACTCAGATTGTGGAGATTTTCCCCTCTGGGCCCAGCAAGTGGAACTGGCTGACACGGCGCCTCGTGGAGTTCACCTCCTCTGGGAGTGTCCTCCTCTTTGTCACCAAGAAAGCCAACGCAGAGGAACTGGCCAATAACCTCAAGCAGGAGGATCATAACCTGGGGCTGCTTCATGGGGACATGGACCAGAGCGAGAGGAATAAAGTCATTTCAGAATTTAAGAAAAAAGGGATCCCCATCCTGGTGGCTACTGATGTGGCAGGTACGTGGCCTTCTGGAAAGCAGCTCAGACAAGCTGTGGGTGTCAGCAGAAGGGCAAGCGTATTTCAGTGAAAGACAACAAAGTTGGCTTCTGCACCTGCAGGTGTTCCAGGTGCTTTTCAGAGCTATGGAATAGCCTGAGCTGGAAGGGACCCACAGGGATCGTGGAGCCCAACTCCTTGCCCTGCACAGACACCCTCAGGAGTCACATTCTGTGCCTGTGCAGTACATGGCATTGGCAAGGGGGGTTATTTTTAGTCTCTTAATGATGCCTAAATTACAGCCTAACATTTTTTATATACAGAAAGAAAAGCTGTGTCTTAAGGAAGTGGTTGCTGTTCATTCATCAGCTGACGTTCCTTTTGCCCACGGGACCAGAGCAGGGTGATACCCTGGTACCAGAGGAATTGCTCTGAGTTAATTGGGGATAATGACACTTCCCACCACGTTGCTCTTTCTTCCAGCTCGAGGGTTGGATATCCCTTCCATCAAGACTGTCATCAACTACGACGTGGCTCGGGACATAGACACCCACACGCACCGGATCGGCCGCACCGGCCGCGCGGGGGAGAAGGGGGTGGCCTACACTCTGCTCACCCCCAAGGACAGCAACTTTGCTGGTGACCTCGTCAGAAACCTGGAGGGTGCCAACCAGCTCGTGTCCAAAGAGCTGCTGGATTTGGCAATGCAGGTATGAGCCAGCAAAAGTTGAGGTGAGGAAGTTTCGCTCCAAATTCAGCACAAAATCAGCCAGCTCATGTTGCTGGCTCCATTGTGTGTTAGCAGTGACCTTTTGTTGATCTGTCCTGGTTTAAAGTAGGTTTCCTAGTGTTTTTAATGGCCTTTGAAAGAATCCGTGAAGATTTTGGAACACAGTGTGATCTATTTTGGGGCCAGGCACTGCCTAGGAAATGAGGAGCTGTAATCTGCTGATGCCAGCAGAGCATTCCAGTGTCTCATTACAGTCAGATTTATAGCAGGCACCTGGGAGATGCAGCTTAGTTGAAAGCTAAACTAGAAAACAATTACAGGGACATTCCCTCTGTGAAAGGCTTGTTGTTTGATCATTCCACCTGCTTGGCAGTGCACTCTGGCAGGTTTGCTATATATAGGTATGGCAGGTAGCTGCAGCAATTGTGCTTGTGCCACTGAACTTACCAACTCTTTAATTTCTTGTCTTTTGCTGCCTGTATAGCTGCAAGAGAGCCCAGGCTTTTTGGCAACTCCTAGATTCAGAGATGGATTAGCATGCCTGTGGATACATTAGCAAGTAGCTTGGACAGCAGCTGCCAAAAGTAAATACTTTTTCTGACATAGGCAGCATTTTCAGAAGGGGCAGTGAGGCAGAGCTCCCCTGACTGCCTTGGGAGGAGCATGTAGAAGCCAACTGACTTACTCACATTTTGAGAGGCTGTAGGGCATAAATAAAAATAGGTGCAGCCAACTATTATTTAAACACCTGGAAACAGCAGGTCTGATTGGGCTGACATTCCCTGGCCACTGCTTCGTACTGAAAGTTTTGCTGACCCTCATTTCTCCTTAGCCGAGCACTGGACTAAATCAGTGAAACCAAAGTATGAGCAAGAGCAGAGCTCCCAAGTGATGGCATTGGAAATTGTGTTTATTCGTGGGTTTATTAGAATGCAAACCCCCAAAACCTTAACCTGAATGAGAGTTGAAGGTGTAAAATTAGTTTTCATAGAACTGCCCACAGCAGCTGTGTGGTTAAATGGAAAACAGTATTTACATTTGTCTTTGGAAATGCTCAGTATCCCTGTTTTCTCAGCCTCATTACATGCATTTATGAGGCTTTTTATCCCTGTGTTGAGAAACATTTGTCCTTCTCTCACAGAACCCGTGGTTCCGGAAATCCCGTTTCAAAGGAGGGAAGGGCAAGAAGCTGAATATTGGTGGTGGTGGCTTGGGCTACCGTGAACGCCCCGGGCTGGGCTCAGAAAATACTGTAAGTAGAGATGCTGAAGAGGTTGTTCAGAGATTCTTGGAACTTTTTCATTTAGTATTGATTGTTCTTTGATTTAAAAAAATCTTGGTACTGGATTACAGTGTCTGCTTTAAAAGGTCTCATAGCTCAGCATTTTTCAGAGTTAGGATCATATATCTCAAGTGAAAGTCTCCTGTGCTGTTCTTGTCTTGTCAAGAGCTGCTTTCTTTTAGAGCTAGAATGATCCAGAAGGTTTGGAGATTCCTCATAAAATAGACTATCACTGTAAAATAAATGCTAATAAATTACTTCAAAATTTCCAGCCATTTCCAGGCTGATTCTTGGCAGAAGAAAAAAAAAAAACAATGGAGCAAACTGTTCCACTGCTCAGGGCTCTCCAGAAGTCTCTCATCCTTAGTGGATGTGTTTCCTGACTGCAGGGACAGGACAGATGTGAGCAGTGGTTGAACTGAGTGTGTCTGTGTGGGATAAACCTCTGCAGTTGCCCTTCCTGTTTTTGCACAGGACCGTGGAAACAACAACAGTGTGATGAGCAACTACGAGGCCTACAAGCCATCCACAGGGGCCATGGGGGACAGGCTGACAGCAATGAAAGCAGCTTTCCAGGTTGGTTCCATGCTTGGACTCCTTTTCTTCCCTGAAAATGCAGCAGCCCTGTTATTTCAGGGAAGCTGAATATAATAATAAGGGTGGTGGTTGTGGCTGTCTCACTTGGAGCACACTCAGCATGGCAGTCCCAAGTGGTGGAATTAGGTGCAGGCTGGACTGAGCACATTTGCACAAATTTGCCAAACTTACTTCGTTTTCTGCTGCCTTTTTGCTCTTTTTTCTTTCTGGATTCTGCACCTGGGCTTGATTCTGTTGAGGTTGGTTAGCAGCAGAAGGGCAATTGCAATCAAAAGGAGAAACAGAAGCTCTTTCTCTTCAGTGTAAAAATGAACCCCACAATGTAAGAATTGCCTTGTTGGTGTTGTCTGGTAGGAGGTCTTTGTTACTAACTATGTGTCCGTAAGCACAGCAGGAATGTAATCACTCCAAGACTGACTTTTTCTAGGAACTCCGTTGTCCCAAAATCCAAGGTGGGCTTGTGAACCCACGATGAGTCCATGTTCTGTGGGGCAGCACAGAGCCAAACCTGCTCTCTTTTGTGTCTCCCTTTCCTGCAGTCCCAGTATAAGAGTCACTTTGTTGCTGCAAGTTTAAATAACCAAAAGACTGGGAGCTCTGCTGCTGGTGCCAGTGGCTGGACCAGCGCCGGGAGCCTCAACTCCGTCCCGACGAGTTCAGCGCAGCAAAACGCCGCCAACGCCGAGAGCCCCATCGCAGCGACAGCGGCAGCAAAGGGCGTCCCGGGCTTCACCAGCACGGGCACTTTGAGCAGCGTCCCCACCTTCCCGAGCGCCGGGGCGCAGGGCTTCAACAGCACCAACGCCAGCACCAACAGCCGAGAGGGCGGCGGCGCTGGGGGCATGGTCAGAGAACGGTACAACGACAACCGGAACAGTCGGCACGGCGACGCCCCGCGGCGCGCCGAGGGCGGTGGCCGAGGGGAGGGCGGTGGCCGAGGGGAGAGCAGTGGCCGAGGGGAGGGCGGTGGCCGAGGGGAGGGCGGTGGCCGCTTCAACGATGGCCAACGCTTCAACGATGGCCAACGCTTCAACGATGGCCAGCGCTTCAACGATGGTCAGCGCTTCAACGATGGCCAACGCTTCAGCGAGGGTCAGCGATTCAACGATGGCCAACGTTTCAACGAGGGCCAACGCTTCAGTGAGGGCCAACGCTTCAACGAGGGCCAGCGATTCAATGATGGTCAACGTTACAATGATGGCCAACGCTTCAACGAGGGTCAGCGCTTCAATGACGGCCAGCGCTTCAACGAGGGTCAGCGCTTCAATGACGGCCAGCGCTTCAACGAGGGTCAACGTTTCAACGATGGCCAACGCTTCAATGAGGGTCAGCGCTTCAACGATGGCCAACGCTTCAATGAGGGTCAGCGCTTCAACGATGGCCAACGTTACAACGAGGGCCAGCGCTTCAACGATGGTCAGCGCCACGGCGAAGGCGGCGGCCGGCACAGTGACCTCTCCCGGCACGGCGACGGCCGCCACGGTGACGTCCATCGCCACGGCGAGGGCCGGCACTTCACCGACTTGCCGGGCAACAACCGCAACAACGGTGACAGCAGGAACAGCACCGAGGGGAGGAACAGCGAGAGCAGGAATGGAGAGAACAGGAAGGAGCCTAACAGCCGAGACAACAAGACAGATGGTTTTGCTGTCCCAGAGCCCCCAAAACGGAAGAAGAGCCGGTGGGACAGTTAAAAGCTGGGGGTTCACAGCCTGGAATGTCTGCAGGTAGTGTTGTCATTTTCCAGAGGATTTCTTGGGGTTTTTGGTAACTGGTTGTTGATCAGCTGGGGCAGGAGAAGGAAACCATGAGAACCCCCGTGCAAGTTCATCTGCGGACAGATTCACCCGAATGAAATGCACACAACACTTGGTGAAGGAAATCATTTTGATAAAGCTCTCTGGGTTCTGCTTTGAAACATTCAGTGCTCGAGTGACTCTGCTGGATTTAAACAGGTCTTCTTGACAAAAAGAAGCTGTTCCACATCCTTGGAACGTTAAGAAACTCTTGTCCATAGAAGTATAAATTAGTCTTTTCTTAACCAGCGTTCACATTTACAAACCAGTCCAGTCCACCTAGAGATGCTCAGGACCTGCCTGTTAGACATTAATCTTGCAGCAGTTTGGTCAGTATGGTGAGTTCTTCCCCAGTCTCCTTTTCACATATTCTCCCCAAATAATTTGGTCTCCAGCTTACCCCTTACCTCTCTCCCCATCAACTAAGAATGTATCAATTTGCTTTGCTGAAGGTGGGGCAGAGCAAGTTGGTTTCATTTTTTTCAGGTTTTTTTTGGGTTTTTTGGGGTTTTTTTGTGTGTGGAGCTGTTCAAGGGATCCCTCTCTATCCCAATAATCCACAAATTCACTTGTAGTGTAAGTGGACTCCCTGGCTTGTTTGTGGTCACTACTTAATTCCAATCCCATTGCCCAGATATTTTTTTTTCTTTTGAAGAACCTCCTGTTTTCTAATACTCTCATTCTGGTGGAAGCCTGCATAGCAAACCTGTGTCTCTGCTGTGCCTATGCACCCTCTGTTCTGAGAGGGTTGAGTGCTTTCTTCAAATTAAAAACAAAAAAGGGAAGACAATGTAGATACACCACAACAATCAGAGGCTGGAGCCCCCCAGGAAGTGTGGCTAAAGGAAGAATATTCAAAAATTCAGGGATCTGTTGCTCAGAAGCCTTTAGGGAGAACTCAGAAAACAATTAATGAAAAGAAACAACTCAAATCTGGCCCCGTTCTGGACACATGTAGTAAATCTGTAAAATCTTGCTTGCCCATTTTTAACTCGTTGTGTGTATTCCCATTTTTTAACTTCTTTTTTTTTTTTTTGCCACAAGGTAGGGAAGAACTTTTCAGTTGGGACATGTCAGCACCCACCGCTGGCTCGTTTCCACTGGAAGATGTACCAGAAGCTGTCAGGGTTTTGTGACATTGTGATGTTTTCTTTATCAGCTGTGCATTTACTTTCTGCTTGCTCTAGTAAATGTTTTATTACTGGTACAAAAATATGCAGCGTGTGCTTTTAATTCTCCACTTCCTTTGGCTGCCCTGATGTGCAAATGGAGAACTGACAGTCTGGAGCTCTGTCTGTGTCTCTCACCAGAAGTTGTGGATTGTAGTTGATAAAATACTTCCTGTGGTTTTTCTTAGTGTCTTTCACCCCAAAATGTTTCACAAACCCTCTTTTAGCTTCAAGGTCTCCTGGGGAATAGATTTTCCTCTGCTTTGTAAGAAGAAAGGATACAGCCCAGGACATGTGACTCATCCCAGCTATTGGTGGGGTCCTGGGCAGACTTGGGAAGAGAACTCAGCAACAGCCCCAAGATCTGACTGACACCTGAACTGGCTACAGTTCAGACACCACCTGATTATTTGGGCCCCCTCAGAAACCAGCTCTGATCTGCTGGAGTTTTTAAAAACAGTTTCCAGAACAGTTTCCCAGTTCCCCACAGTCTGGGCAGGAATTGTTGCCCTGGTTTGAGCTCTGCACATTCAGTGTGAAGACAAGGGTGTTTCAGGGCAGACTGGCAGGGCTTTACAAGCTCTGTGTTCCCCTTCTCACCCTGAAGGTTGATGGCTGCAGTTAAAGATGGGAGTTTCAAAACAAAATGTAAAAATAGCCCCATAGGTCTGAGCTGCCATCTGCTCCCTCCCTCCCTCCCCAGATCCCAGCTCGCTGCCGCTGGGAACCGGCCCCGTGGGAGGCAGATGCTGGGGGTTCTCCCCTTCTTGTTAACACTTCCCTCTGCTCCTTGTAGGATTATTGGAATTCCTCACCCTTCTCCCACCTACCAGAAGCCTGTGGTTAAATATTGATCAGTGACAGGGCGTTACAGATGTCAGCTTGCGGGGCTGTGCGAGGGCCGTTGGTTCCACCCCTGGAACAAGGGAGCAGTGTGAGCAGCATTCCAGCTGGGGAATGTCCCTGCAGTGGCAGCTGTGCTGGTGTCTTCCAAAGAGACACATTCCTTCCAAAAGGTGATTTTAAACATGTGCATCCTGGAGCTCTTCACTTCCCTGACATGGCTCCTGGCTGTTTGTCCCTCCAGTTCCCTGTGACTCACTTTGATACAGGAATGCACACAATTATTTACCTGGTCCCTCTCTTCAGGAAGAAATTGCTGCCTTGAGGAGCTGTGTAGGAAGAAGATGCTCCCTGCTGCCACCAACTGCTGTTTAGTGTATCTGCCATCTACACAGCTCCTTGGGAATGCCTTTTCCTTCAGGTGAGGAGCTTTTCCAGGCACTGCAGGTGCAGGACAGGGGGATGCTGGGGCTCCTGTCGGTGGCAGGGGCAGAGGGAGAGCAGACCTGGCTGGGAACGGGGCCAGGGTTCCAGCCTTTCCCCCCCACTGCTGGGTCTGGGATGGAATACAAGGATGGAAACAAGCCAGACAGCCTCTCTTTATTCACTTCTTAGCCTGCAATGAGATGACAGGGCCACGACAGTTGCATGCAGGGGCCTTTGTGTTAATGGATGAAGTTCTGGGGATCCAGGTGTTCCCTGCACCCTTCCAGGCCATAAAGTTTGTCCTGCCTCCTTCACCCCACCCTGTCCCAGTGCCTCTTGCTCCAGTTTGTGGCTGTGTGTTGGTGTTCCCTCCATCCACGAGCTGCAGAGGATGAGGAAGGGCAGGGTGAGCTCCACGGGCACTCTGTGCTCCCCCAGGCTGGACAAGGCCGGAGCTGGTGCTGGGTAGGGGAGTCCGAGGCAGGATCGGCTCACGGGTTGGGCTTTAACCGCCCTGGAGAAGTCACCTCCCACTTGTGGGGTAGCAGCGAGCACGGCGGTGTTTCCTGGTGAAGCCTCGAGGCTTTGCAAGCACAGAGATCACATCGGTCACTTGCACGCGGAGGAGAATGAGGTTTTATGGCTTGTTTTCGGGCCGGGTGGAGGAGGAGCGGGAGTACGCGGTCCCTTTGCACCCTGGCTCTGACGGAAAGGGAGCTGGGTTGTTCCGGCTGCTATCCCAGCCCTGGCTCTCCGTGCAAGTGTAAGCAGAGCCCGAAGCCTGAGGATCAGCATCTTTCCAGGCACATCTGCATTCCCGGGTGGGAAATCCACCCTCCGCTTCACAGCATCGTCTCCAGCTCCTTGCTGGGCTTGGGGTGACACTGAGTCAGCTCTGTCAAACCCACCGTGTTTTCCCCCCAGGCTTTCTGGCTCAGCTCCGGCGCGGGGCAGGGCCCGGAGCCGGGGCTGTACCCGGGCAGGCAGGGCCGGGCCGGGAGCAGCAGCCCCCGGGTGCCGCCCGCTCCCCGCGCCGCCAGGCTCGTGCTGCAGCTTTGGGGGGCCTGCGAGGCCCGGCCGGCGCAGCAGCAGCTCCCGGGCCGCGCCCGCTGCCCGACGTGCAGCGCCAGGAGCCTCCGGAGATGAGCCTTCTTGATCTCGGCCTGCACCTGCGAGAGCAGAGGGGCTGCTGTGCCCAGAGACAGCAAAACTGCCTTGCCTTGCCCTGCCCTGCCTTTTTCCCTCCCTTTCCCTTTTTCCTTTCCCTTTTTTCCCTCCAAATCCTATTGAGAGGGGTAGATCTGAGCTTTCTGCTCTGGTTATCACAGCCTGGGGCTGCAAGTTTGCCTTCCCTGACTCTAAAAGGGCTGGAACAGGGAGCTTAGCTCTTCACTCTTCCCACTTACCTCTCCATTGCAAAAGCAGTAGATAAAAGCCACAAAGAAACCCTGCCAAGAGACCAAAAGAGGTGGAATTTGAGGTCCCTGAGCCTCTGTGGATGAGCATCCCTCAATGCTGGGAGCAGTCCCGTGTCAGCCCACCTGGGAGGAGTTAAAGAGCATCTCGTAGTGCATCTGGATCTGCCACAGGAGCCCGGAGACCTCGGTGTAGGGCATGGCCATGAACACCACGTAGTGGACTCCGAAAAGAGGCATCAGCACCAGCGTGGACTTGAGCAGCTTCCTGAAAGGAGAGACCTCAGAGCTGCTCCCCAGGGCCTGCTGGGCAGCCCCCAGCCTTGCAGTGTCCAGGCTGCAGGTGGGAGCAGGAAGAGCTCAGAACTCCAGAGCCAGGCTCCAATCCAGCAGAGCTGCCACAAGAGCTGGCTGCCACTGTCCTGCCACCCTTCCTTGCTCCTCCAGCCCTTCCCACACCTCTGCTCCTCCTCCACAACCTCTGGGAGCTGCCCTGAACAGGCAGGACATGAGGCTTTGGTGCTGCCAGCACTTGCCTGTACTGCTGCCGGGGGTCCAGCTTGCCCGTGGTGGTCTCCCAGAGCTTGGAGGCCAACACCCGGACGATGTTGAGGAAGAGGAAGAAGTTCACCTGCCAACAGACACCCACGGTGCTGATGGTGCCCACTGTGAGCTGGGCTCTGCCCGAGGAGCCCTCGGGGACACACAGGCAGCTCTGGGTGAGGTGCAGGCAGGGACATGGCAGTGATGCTGTGGTCAGAGCAGGAGAGACCAGAGCCCCTGGATCCCTCTGGGCTCTCCCTGGGTGCCAGAGTGGCCAGGACACAACTCCAGCGACCACAAGCAGCTCTGATCTCTATCAATCCTCTTTCTCCAAAAGGAATTGGGAGGTTCATCCACAGGATTCTTACCACAACTGCAGCCAGGATGGGGACCTGATAAATCCACTTCATGTTCCCTGCACTGAGGTCCCAGCACCTGAGAAGACCAGGTGAGAAAGTCCTTGGAAAAACCTGACACCACTGGGAAGTACTGGCTCCCTGTATCCCCAACCACCCCAGCACTCCCATCTCCCACTCTCCACCCCCTTGGTGGGCTTTGTGTAAATCTTGAGCTGTAGCTACAAGCATTTGTAACCATCATGGTGGGGCAAAGCAGGTTTAAATGAGCATGAATGTTCCTGCCACTCTTCCCCTCCCAAAGGCCCTGGCAAAGGGGGGTGTACATACTGTGTATCTGCCAGCGAGGCCCTGACACTGGCCCAGATGGACACAAACACGGCAGGGAGACCTGCAAGGGCAGGGACAGAGTGAGGAGCAGGGTTGAAGCATCACCTTTGCAGCTCCTGCATCCCACTGCCCTTCCCTGGGCCCTCGGCAATGCCACAGCTCCCGGCTGCTCTCGGGACCACGGCTGGGGCTGGGGTCTGTGCTCACCCCAGCCAATGATGATGAGGACCCACAGGTAGTTCTTGTTGGAGAGGAAGGCCATGAAGATCAGGCTGTGCAGGTAGAGACCTTCCACCAGGATCCAGTAGTGGTTGGTGGCCAGAAAATAGAGGAAGAGAGTCACCACCACCTTGCAGCCAACCTGTGGGCACAGGGAGACGCCTGTGTCAGGCTGGTCCCCAAAAGCAAAACCTGGTGGCTTTTGCTTTCCGGTCTCCAAAACCCAGCTGTGCCCCATGTTCTTCTTGCAGAGACCTGCATCTTCTCCTGAATATCCCATCATCCTGCTGGGATATTCCAGCATCTTCCTTCCCATAGGACAGGCATTCCCTGCACACAGGCCAAGGTACTCTATGGCTCTGGTCTCTAGTGTGGCACCAGGACAGGGAGGAGCTGGGCAGAGCCAAAGGTGAACCTTCATCCCCTCCCCCTGGGCAGCACAGCCCCAGCCTGCGAGGATCCCAAGTGCATCCCATTGCATCAGGACCCCTAAATCCCCCTTTCCCCCATCCACCACTTGCCAGGTGGCCCCGTTGTCCTGGCAAGGGACCCCTGAAATCGTCCTCCCGCATCCTGTCGGCATCGCTGGGCGCCGTGCCCGAGTAGAGCACCAGGTCCTTGAGGAAGATGCTGAGGGCCCGGCAGATGAAGGAGGTGAAGAGGTGCACGTGGATGTAGTTCCGTGTGCAGTGCAGGCGCCTGCGGAGAAGGGATGGGACACGAACCAAAGCCCAGCTGCCCAGCCAACTCATCACACTTGGGCTCAGGGAATGGGGGCTCTCAGAGCGGGCTCTGCGGTGTCTGGGCACAGAAACCAGATCTGGGAGCAAGTGGGGTGTCCACACTGTGCAAGAGCAGGGTGGAGCAGACCAGGAGCTGGTCACACTGGGGGTGTTTGGGGCTTTGGGAAATTGGCTGATGTTGGTTTTGGGTCTGGGGCTGTTCCCATTCTTTTGGGGGCTGCCCCCTCCCTGGGCTCGTGTGCGTGGGCAATGGGATGAGTTCCTGTTCTCCCACACAGGAGGGGCTTTGGCCTCTCCTTACTTGAAGTAGGAGAGGATGCAGACAGCGACGATGAGGGAGGCCAGGGAGATGGAGTAGCCCACGGTGTACATGAGGTGCAGGCGGTCAAACACCTCCTGGAAGAGAAAGGCTGAGCTCCACCTCCCTGCCAGAACACAGAGGGAGCGGGGCTGGTTTGAGAAGCAGAGAGGGAAGAGCCCCTTGCCCCCAGCACTTCCCCTGGCCTTTGCTTCATCCTCCCCTGGCCCCCATCCACTCCCCTTTCCCAGCACCTTTGACAAACAAGGTCACCTTCTGGTGGCTCCGGCTCTCGGAGGAGAAGAGCAGGGCACACTCCGTGTAGTTGGCCCAGGTCTTGTTGATGCTGAGAGCCATGGCCCAGGTCCCATAGGCACTGCAGTACCTGTAGGCATGACCTGGGAACAGCAACAAGCACTGTGGCAGCAGAAGGACCCATGGGAAGCCCAGACTTGTCCCTGCTGCATGGATTGTCACCGGGGTGAGGTCGCTCTCTGCCCAGGTGCAAGACTTGCCTTTGTGGTTGAAGTCGTAGATGTAGTCGGGGCAAGGCACTGACACCTCCTGGCTGGGGGAGCCCCTTGGCCAGCAGATGATCCCATCCCACTCCGGAGGGCAGCTGGGGTCTGGCCAAAGAGCAAAGACACATCTCACATCTCCAGTCAGGGCCTCAGCATAACCTCTGGCTTCCCCAGGTGTGCTGGACCAGGGGCAGGAAAAAGCTGTAACAAATGCCCTGGGCTGCAGAGGGGGAGAGGCTGCAGGGGGCCAGGGAAGGGGTCACATTCCACCTCTTCCAGATGGGGCAAGGCCCCTCCACAGCTCTCGTTTGTGGTGTACATGGAGCTGTCTGGAAAATGCTGGAGCCAGTGCTGGCTGCACCCAGAGCACAGCTGGTGCCATGAGCTCCACAAACCCCCAGAAGCTGGGTGTCCTCAGCCCCATTCACCCCAACAGAGAGGACACCATTCCCCATGGTGTAACAGCTCAACCAGAGCTGCCTCACCCAAGCACAGGGGAGAGACAATACCTTTGATCTTCTCCAGCTGGGCCTTTATGTCCCTCTGACACTTTTCCTTGGCCTCCACCAGGAGATAGATCTGTTCTTCTTTTGTGAGAACATCATCGGGGTCGACCTGCCCAGACAAAACTCAAGTGACATCCCCTTGGCTCAAGTCATGGCGTGGCTGTGCTCTCCCAGCCCTCTCCAGGAGAGTCAGATTTGGATGGCTTTGGGTAGATTCAACAGCACAGGGAAGAAAAAAGCTCTTCCTGCATTCCTGCTCTGATTTTTCCCTCTTCCAAGGCTGATGCTGACCCCAAGCCCCTTCCCACCCTCTCCATGGTCATTTCTGCTCGTGGTTTTGTGCAGAAATCAGTGGCTTGTCGGGCTCCTGCCCCAGCTCCCTGTCAGCCACCACCAGCAGCGCTGGGTGTCCCTGTTGGCCATGCTGAGCTCTCCAGGCCAGGTCTGGCAACCCCTGGGTTAAGTGCCCAACCAGAGCTCAGCGAAGCAGCCACTGCCCAGTGCCTGTGCAACAGTGCAACCCACAGCACCTTCAGCTCCCCATCAGACCACATGTTCAAATGTCTTTGGGGGTGTTTTGGGCTAAGACGCTTGAAGGAGTTTAGAGCCAGGATGAGGACAGAGCTTTGGAAGTGAACAGGAGCTGGGATGCCGAGGGTTCACTTTCCCCAGACTGCCTCCAGTGAGCACAGCCAAACCTGGCCCCAGAGAAGAGATCCAGGACTCCCGTCCACGCTCCTCCCCAAAGCAGCGTCTGGCTGGGTGAATGGGGGGCTGGTCAGGGATGTGGGGCAGGAGTGGGGTCCTGGGGGTGCATCAGCAGGATGGGGGCCTGGCTGTGGGAGCCTCACTGGCTGTGCCCAGCTCTGCCTTCACCACATCCCTCCAGCCCCTCCTGCACTGCTCGGAAACCGCCCGCTCTGCTCGCCCAGCGCCTCCGAGGCACTGAACCCTGCCCTGGACGTGTCCAAGAAATGGAAAAGCCATCAGGCTGCAGTGCCTCCATGGCTGCTGGAAAGCTTTTAGCAGGAGTGGAGAGGCTCTCCCCTCCTGCCCAGCAGCTCTGCAGAGCGGGACACAGCTCTGTGCTCTGTGAGTCGGGAGCACAGCCAGCCCTGCCCCGGCCGGTGGCACAACGTTTAAAGGCAGGAAAGGGAGCGGAGGAGCCCCGGGGCCACGCAGACTTACCAGAGCCCACGCCGAGCTCAGGAGGCAGCAGCAGAGGAGAGTCACCATGATACCTCCCACAGGGCCAGATGCCTCCATGGTGCCACCGTGTCACTCGGATGGGGACTTCAGGGACCAGGATCGCTGCCAGTGGTGCAGAGGGCTGGCGTGTTCAGCAGGACAGAGCATCTTCTGGGAGCACCCTCCTGGCTGCCAGCCCCACTGAGGTGAGGTGGCACTGGGGGCACAGCCCGTCCCTGGGAGGTCAGGGCTGGATGAATCCCCTGTCCCTGTGGGATCCCTATAGGGATCTGCTCACAGGCTCTCCAGGCAGGGGGGTTTCTCCCCACACCATGCTTGATCCTTTTCTTTGTGTCTTGCCTGCTTCAAGCAGCTCCAGGAGCATGTGCAAACAATTCCTGGTCGGATGGGGATGGCAGAGGTTTGTTGGCTTAGCCCAAGGTGCTAAAATCCTCTTCATTCAAGGGAGATTCCTCTTTTCAGAAACTTCTCTCACTGCCTGCTGGCTCATTTTTCAGCTGTCACAGCATTCCCCCACTGCCCCCATGCTCCTAAGTCCCTTCTAGCCCCAGACTGGTCCCAAGGAGCTGGAGGAAGGTGGGGAAAATCCCAGCGAGGTGGCTGGAGGCAGGGAGGCAGAGGGTGCAAGCACGTGAGCAGCACCTCGAGCTGATGCTCCTGCGATGGGAAGTCTTTCAGGCAGACGCCAGTTTAACCCTTTTCCTTCCCCGGGGGCTGGGATGTGTCTTGGGGCAATGTGCTGGGATCTGTCCTGCTCCCCCAGGCACCTGCAGTGACCTCAGGGCACGTCTGCATTCATTCTCCTCAGGAGAGGGGCTGGGGGCTCCATCCTGGGGCAGGGGGGTGGAGGGAGCAGCCACCCAGATGGGGTCCCACACTGTCACTGGGCATCAGGTCAGAGCTGGTCCCACTGCAGCTGTCACCATCTCTTGTCACCTGCATCCCCCCAGCATGGCCCCAGGGCTGTCCCCTGCCTTTCAGGGTCATGCTGATGTTTGCTCCCACCACCCAGGCAGTTCCAACACCTTGTGACCCCCAGCAGCCCGAGCGTCCCCCTGGGGAAATGGGGCACAAAGAGGGGAGCCCTCTTTCCCCAGGCAGGTTGTCATTAGTGGCATGAGGCTGGAATTCAACAGCCCAGTGCCAAATCCCTGAACAGCAGCTCCCAGCCTGGGCCCCTCCCCTGGCCCATGTAATCCGTGTCCAGACACGGCTCTTGCTGCCTCTGTGAGTGCCCCAATCCTGCACAGAGCAGCACAGCCCCCAGAGCTTTCCTTGGGGTTTTCCTGGCCCTTGCCAGCTCCTTCTGGTCCCAGGCATGAGCCCCCAGGATTGCATGATAAGGGTCAGAGTCCTGCTGGGCTCCTGGGTGAGGAGGCCAAGGGAGTACTGCAAATCCCAAGGACGGGGCTCAGGAGGGGCTGCTGCTCCTGCTGATGGAATCAGACAGCAAAACCAGCCCCACAGTGGCCATCAGCTGAAAATCAAGGAGGGACTGGGGACATTGCCTGCAGCTGCCTGTCTCCAGCACCCGAGCCACGGCGTGGGTGTGACACCAGCTCTTCCAGCAGCCCCTCGGGATGCTGCACGGGCACGCAGGGCGAGCAAGGGACAAACAGTCAGACTGCACCATGAATGTTTTCTGAAGGCTTTGCTGGGTCTAATTTCTGACTCAGAAGCTGCTGGGGAGTGAAGATGGAGTTAAGGTGAGGTTATTTTGGAGTCGATGGATGCTGAGGGGGAGGCAGCTCAGGGGCAATTTGATTCCCTTGATTTCCCAGGCGAAACCTGACCCAGGCTCTGAGTTCACACTTAGCAAAACATGTTGAGTTTTTTTGCTAAATGACTCATTATATTCTAGAGAGCTCTGGAAAGTAATGATTGCAAATGACACCCATCCAGCCCCCTCAGCTCCCCAGTCCCTGCTAGCAAAGAGGAGATGATGACACACGGAGAATTCCCAGGAGTTTGTGGCTGCTCCCTCCTCCGGAATGACCCCCGTAACTCCTCCTGTGCCCTGGTGCCCCTCACATCTTGTTTAAGTCGATGGTTTAGAATGTCTCAGCAAAGCCCTCACGCCCCATTTTCTGGGATGCTGAACTTCAGTGAGTTCTGTGCCTTTGTGAGTCTTCAAACAGTTATGAGAGGAGGGTGAGACCAGGAGCATCTCCCACCAGAGCCTGCCCAGCACCTGGAGAGGAGCCAAATGGAGACTCCATCTGCCCTGCAGGTTTTGGAGGTGCTTGGGATGAGTGGTGCAAAGCTGGGAAAGATTTGCACTGATGAATTCAGTTATGGCTTTGGCCATCATTTCCATTTCCTCATTAGCCACCTTGAGGGAGGTGGGCACCTACACTGGTCTTTTCCAGGGCACAAGCTCAGCCCTGGGGAGAGACTGGGACAAAGCAGACCCTGAGCATGAGGCCAAGGGAGTGTTCAGAGAGTTCTGAGCTCCTTTGAAGCAGCACTTGATAAATCCTGGTTTTAAAAGGGCTCTGCAGTGCTGGCCCTCGCAGCCTGCCTGCGAACAGGCGCATTTCCCCGTGGGTATCACGGCAGGTTTATCAGCCATCCTGTTGCTATTTTCTTGCCTGGCCCCCGTGGCCATTTGCGTTTAGGTTTCAGTGATCATTTAGCAAGCAGCCCCCATGCAGCCCACCCGGTGCAGGTGCTGGAGGGGGACATGTCCCCCCTTTTACAGCTGGGGTGGGGGGGCGGCTGGTGGCTCCGTGGAGCCAGGAGCCGATGACAATGGGCAATTGTCAAATTGAGGCCCCTCTCGTTTGAGTTTTCTTCCTTTTATAGTAAGTAGCAGTTGCTCCAGCAGCTGGCCTGCCCCTCCAGGGTGAGCACTGGGCTCCGTATATAAGGGAAGGAGCAGCCTTTGCCTTTCATCCCTCCGTTCACTTCCCTCGCTGGGCGGCAGGACTCATCCCGCACCTCCGCAAATCCCAGCGCGATGCCGCTCAAGAAACCCGACCCGAGGAAGGAAGCAGCCAAAGCAGCTCCAGGCTCGGAGCCTGCCTTCGATCCCAAGAGCGTGAAGGTGAGTGAGGAATGAAGACGTCACCGTGTTTCTCCGTGCCTGTCATCTGCCAGGCACAGGCGATGCAAAGCGCTCTGCAAATGGCATTAGCCAGGCTGGAAGCCAGCCTTGGGAGGGGAAAATTATCCGATTGTGTGGATGCAGCAGGCTGGGAGTGATGCTGTCCTGGCGGGGGAGATGTCCCGGTGTTCCCCACCCAGCCCTGCCCAGCACTCACTGGAGCGAACCAGGACACTGCTCCCGGAGCTGCGGCTGCAGAGTCGAACCCCCAGCTCCTGCTGGGACCCCGTGGCGAGGCCTCAGCAGCAATAAAAAGCTTCTCTGCCACACGCTGTCTCCATCCTGAAATACTTTGTTGCCTGTGTTGCCTCCTCCACGTAAGAGCATCCTTTATCCAACAGCTCCACAACAGGAACTCACTTTTTCCATGATTCCTCGGGATGCTCACATTTTTGAGCCATAGCTGTGGCAGGAGAGTTATTAAGAGCAGGCTCAGCATGGAGGCTGTTTAATCACTTGAACTTGTGATCAGGCCCTAAAATAACATCCTTTCCACCCAAAATAGTCCTGACTGTGGTCTGAGCATCCCTCCTGCCTGTCCACCCCCCTGCTGCCAGCTGTGCTCTCCACAGGGCTCTCAGCTCCACAGCGAGGGCAGAAGCAGTCGGGGACATGGCAGAGCCAGACATGGCATAGATATGGGACATGGCATAGATATGGGACACGGCATGGATACGGCCCCCTGCCCCGAGCCTGGGGAGGGAGAGGTCCAGAGGGGAGAGTTCCTGTGCTCCCTCCAGCAGGAGCCCACATCTCATGCCCAGCTCTGCTTCCTTCTCTTTACAGATTGAATTCACGGCAGAGCAGATTGAAGGTAAGTGCTGAGTTCAGCTTCTCTCAGAGATGGCTTTAGAAATGGGGAATCCTTTTTCCAGGTAGTTTGTCACCACATACACAAAAGCTGAGGCCCCACACATCAAATCCCCTCCTGGGGGAAAGGTCAGCAGGATCCAGAGCCTGGCAGGGAAAAGGTATTTTTCATTCATGGTGTGAGATGCAGCCTGGGTCAAAGTCAGGGCTTCTGGTGGGAGGAACAGCCTCTGGAGACACAGGGACAGCCCCAGAGAGTGGAGATCTGAGTAGAAAAAGGGGATTAGTAGGGATGTCCTGCAGCCAAGCCAGCTGCTGAGGATGCAGGGATCCAGCAGGTCACCCAGCCACCTCTGTAGGGGTGACAAGACCTGCTCAAGCAGCCAAGCGACTCGTCTAAGGAGTCCGTCAAACCTCAGCCCGCATTGCACAAGCTCACTCAGGGCTGCGACACATTCAGAGGGCACACCATGCACGCGTTCATCCCTTCCCTGCCTGCCAGGCACGACGTGCTTCCCTGGAGTGGCAGTGGGGCCACTCCGAGCTCCTCTTCCCTGCAGAGTTCAGAGAAGCCTTCGGGCTGTTTGACCGGACGGCTGCGGGGACGATGCAGATCAGCTACGGACAGTGCGGGGACGTCCTCCGGGCGCTGGGCCACAACCCCACCAACGCAGAGGTCCTCAAGGTGCTGGGCAAGCCCAAACCAGAAGGTGACAGCAACCTGGGGACAGGGTGGGACAAGTAATTCCTGTGCTCCCTGGCAGCAAGTAGAGGGTTACATTCCCTGTAGGAAGAACCCTGCAAGGTGAAGGAATTATGCAGACAGGCTTCATTCCTGTATAATTCCTTCACTCCCCTTCCCCATACCGTGGATGATGACATACGGGATAGGCATCGCACAAGTGATGCTTAGCAGACTTAATCCTGAACTGGTGCAAACTGGTATAACCAGACTTGTCCCAGTGCAGCCACATTACTGTGGTGACAGATGACCCATGATGGTTTAGTTTTGGGCTAGTATCAGGGATCTCTGTGCAGTCCTCTGATGTTAATACTTCATTCCTCATATGGATATTCCAATCTCAATTCTAATACAATAGTTCCATCTCCTCATGGGGCTTCTCCCCTGCACTCTGATGGAAAAGAGACCAAGAGAGTTAATCAAGAGGTCCTCAGAGGCTGAATTCAGTCCCATGAGGGTTCATCTCTGACCCCCTCTCCTCCCCTTCCAGAAATGAACACAAAGATGCTGGACTTTGAGACCTTCCTCCCCATCCTGCAGCACTTCACCCGCAACAAGGAGCAGGGCACCTTCGAGGACTTTGTGGAAGGGCTGCGTGTCTTCGACAAGGAGGGCAACGGGATGGTCATGGGGGCTGAGCTGCGCCATGTGCTGGTCACACTGGGTATGGCTGGCCCTGGGGGTGGCCTGGGGGCACGGGCCCTGAGCTCTGCCATGTGCTGGTCACGCTGGGTATGGCTGGCCCTGGGGGTGGCCTGGGGGCACGGGCCCTGAGCTCTGCCATGTGCTGGTCACGCTGGGTATGGCTGGCCCTGGGGGTGGCCTGGGGGCACGGGCCCTGAGCTCTGCCATGTGCTGGTCACGCTGGGTATGGCTGGCCCTGGGGGGAGCAAGGCATGGGCTCCAAGCTTTTTATGGGCAAGCGGCTCAGGTAGCTGCCTGGTCTCACATATTGCAGAGGCCTTTTTCACTCTGCTGCTCACAGGCTCTTTTAGGAGTCAATAGTCTTGAATGTGTGCCCATTTCCATCTTTTACCACAGCTTCAGACCCAGGCATGCTCCCACCCATGACCCAGGCAAAATGGAGACTCCAGAATATCCTCAGTTATCAGGCAACAGTTGCAGTGTGGTCCTCTCTCCACCATTCCTCAGCAGTGGCACACAGCTCTTCTTTAATCCCCTTCTCCTCCCTCTGGTGTCTCTGGTTATCCGAAAGAAGGACAGGAAGGTCCTGGCAGGCTGAAAACCCTTCCACTCCCCTCACCATCCTCCTTTTCAGGTGAGAAGATGACAGAAAGCGAGGTGGAGCAGCTCATGGCAGGGCAGGAAGATGCCAATGGCTGTATCAACTACGAAGGTAGGAGCAGGAGATTCCCATCGGGGCCATCTCAGACACGGCTGTCCTGTCTGCATCCTCTGCAGGGGCTCTGGTTGGACTTGATGATTTTAATGGTCTTTTCTAACCTTAATGATTCCATGATTCTGTGACACTGGTGATCACTGGAAGGGAGGTGTGGACCACCCTCCAAAGCCTTTCCAAAAATGCACTGAGACATGTCAGCTGGGGTGGGAACAAGGTGGATGTGCCAGTGATTTCCAGGAAAAGCAGCTGAAGACAGCATGTTTCCAAGGAGTTCAGGGCTGTTTTATCCACAGTTTTGGCAATGTTTTGTTGCAAGCTATTGAAAATAAACAAAGCCAGCATCTTTCCCAGCAGAGGCTAATTGGGAACATTTGGAGACCTGGATCACTTGCTGCTCCAAGAGGATGAAAATCTGGAATAGGAGGTGGTTAAATTTAGGAACCCCTGAAATTGGAGAGCAGTGAGGAAAAGAGGGGATGCATTTCCCTTGGCCTCAGAAAAATGGGGATAATGGTATTGGCTCATCTCCAAGGGTTGGCATCACTCTGACCAGGTTGGGAATGGCATGGAAAAAGTGGGAACAGAAAGAGGAATATTAGTGCTGGCATAGCATCTCCTTCATCCCTGGGGGTCCGGGCTGGGGGTCTCCCCTGGTGCCTCTCCACCTGCTCCTCCCACTCACAGCATGTCCTGACCCCTCATTCTCTCATTTCTCCTCAGCTTTTGTCAAGCACATCATGTCTGGCTGAAATGAGAAACTTCAGGTGAGTTCAGTGGTGTCTCCTGCTGCTCACTCCAAAATTGGAAATCCTGCAAGCCAGGGGCAGGGAAGCCGAAACCCAAACCTGCAGTGGATTAATGCCACAGGAATAATCCCAGCTCTGAAGGCACCAACGTTATGTTGATGATAAGGAATTTCATTTGTAACTCCTGCCAATTAAAATTTATCAGCACACCAGCACAACTATGTTGGTCATTTGTGGTCTGGGTAATTCACACTGTCCCATGAGCATTCCCTCCAGGTCCAGGCTGAACAGCACCATGCAGCAAAGAGGGACCTGCTGGCCCTGCCACTGTCCCTGTCACAGAGAGACCCACAGGCACTGTTCCTTTATCAATGCAATGCTTGTCCCAGTCAGGAAAGGCCCTGTTAAAAACCCCAAAACATCAGAAAAAGCATGAAAAATGTTCTTTGTTCTGTATCAATGAGAGATCCAAAAGTCTAGTTTTGAAGGTTTTCAGAATCAGAAAAATGGGGAAAGAACAGGTATTTCTGGGCCAGGGCCACCCTCATGGCATGGGGTGATGCCCCATGGGGTGGGTAGTGGGCTCCCTGGATGGTTCTTCTCCAGGCAGACAGTGTGTTCCAGCCAGGAGCTGTCTGGGGGCTGTGTGATGCAAGCTGGTGAGTCTCTCCCTCTTCCTACCTGCAAAGCAATCTTCAGAGCATCACCACAAGTGGTGAATAATTCATGACACATAACTCAGCCTTCCCATCAGCAGAACACCTGGGAGCAGAAAACGCTTTCCTTTGATTTGTTCCTTATTGCAACGTCCTCACTCTGACTTTGACTAGAAATCGAAGGCATTTTGTTCCCATGTGTTGACTTCAGCTGCCACTCACTCGTTCCTGTGCAGTGACTGAGTAACAGCTGCTTTCAATTCCCACTGTTTGATTCAACTGCTCATAAAAAGCAACATAAGCTGTTTATAGATGCAAGATTAGATTTGAGCTCCTCTTTGTGCTATTCCTACAGCTTGCACTGGGCAGGATCTGGGCACCTCGTGTTTTTAATGTGCTATCTGTGCTTTAACCTCCCAGAGGACTGTGGTGATGGGGCCAGAAGGGACCCTGCTTGCTGCACACTCGCTCCGGGGTCACGTTTGTCCTTGTCACTGATGTGGCACCAACTCCTGCAGCAGAACGTGCTGTGGCAGAGAGGAATGGAGCAGAGGAGAGGTGGGGACCTGCCTCAGCTCACAGAGAGAATCCACAGCAGGGACTGGGGACCCTGGAGCTGTGATATTCCTGCTGTAGCCATGAAATCTCTGCTATGGCCACGATATCCCTGCTAGCCTTGATACCTCTGCTAGCCCTGATACTCCTGCTCTAGCTGTGATACCCCTGCCCTGCAAGCCAAGAGGCTGCACTCTCACTCCTCTGTGAGACAGACCTTGTGTTTGAGCCCCCAGCTTCCATGGTGAAAGGTGAAACACTAAATTAAAACCAACGTGAGACCTGCAAAGAGACAGACAGAAAGCAAGTAGTAGGAAATGACAGAACTACAGGAGAACAGTTTTCCATGTGAAATATCCAGCCCTTGAAGCCCCCCTGGGGGAAGAGCCAGCCACGCTTTACTTTAGGGACCTGTTGTGTCTCTTTAAGATAAAGCAGAGCTGGTTTGTAGCAAAGCAGGATGGAATGATGCGCTTGAACAGGCACAGTATGTATGTCTGTACCTCTGCTTGTGCCTCCATGCCTCTTCCCCTGGCAAGGCAGCTCCCCTCCTCCTCTGGAAAAGTTGAGATTCCACAGAGAAAGTGGCTTTAGTCCCATGGACATTTATAAAAGCATCTGTGGGTGCCAGTGAGTGACCCCACAGGCAGAACTGCACTGTAGGACTGAGGAGTCTCTGCAAATCCAGATCTCCAAAGACACAGCAAACACTGACCTTTTACAGTTTGGATGTTTTACGTGAATTCCAGGGGACTCTAAAGAGAGGTACAAGGAGCCCCCACGCTCCAGAGAGCCTGTATCTCCTCAGGCTGTGATAAGACAGATTCTCATACCAAAGAAGGTCTGGATGTCAGTTCTGTGCCCTGGGGAATGGGAGAGACAGATGGAGCCAGCTTTCATCCCCAGGAGGAGTTATCTGCACTGCACGAGATCAGGAGGAGGGTGAACATGGACTGTGCTCCTTGAAAGGCTCCTTCCTTGGAGCCCCAGACCACGTACACACACCACCATCATCACCATCAGCGAGCGAGGCCGAAGGCCTTCAGAGGAGGAGACACTTCACTGTCATGTTACACCCTCCTGTCTGGCAAAATGACTTGGATCGGCCTGATTAGGAAACCAGGTGTCCATCCCAGGGGACAGCACTGCTCTGGGCCCCGTTTGTAATTTGTCTCAGGTGAAGGATTGAAGGAAGCTTTGCCTGCTCACACCCTGAATGGAAACACCTACAGACTTGCTGCCAATAAGAAATTTGTAACTACACCTTTCAGGAGTGCAGAGAAAGAGGGGAAGGAGGCAGGCTGAGCCCTCCTGCTCCACACACAGCTTTTGTTGTCCACGTGTGCTCTGCAGCACATCAGGATCTGACCTTCGGGCCCGAGTGCAAGTGCAAAGCACTGAACAGAGCAGGATGGAGCACAGAGTCCATCTATAGGTGTGTGTGCATCAGGGTTTTGTCATAGCTGATTCAGCAAGAAGGATTTGGAGAAGGCCTCTGCTAGCTGCAGGTGGCTATTGATAGGTCAGTACTTTTAATAAATTGAGGTTTACCTGTGCATCTTTATTCCATTCTTTTGCTAAAGCTCTGTGTGTCAGATATTGCACTTTCAAACACATCCAAGTCGTAATTGGTGAATTACCTGTCTTGTATTTACACCCTGGTCTGCCAGTTTTACTCCTGGACAGGAGGATATGATGGGAATTTCTTCACAGAATGGGTTGTTAAACATTGGAAGGGGCTGCCCAGGGAGCTGGTGGAGTCCCCATCCCCGGAGATGTCAGGGAAAGACTGGACGTGGCACTCAGTGCTCTGCTCTATGGACGAGGTGGCGATCTTTTTCAACCCACATGACCCTGCGATTTTGTGATGTCGTGGTTGAACCTACCTGGGGAGCAGCATCAGCACGGACCCCTCAGTGACGGGGACAAGACCTGGGCCGTGCTGACCCCGACACTGGGGACAGGGACACGGGAGCCACTAGCCAAACCCAGCGCAGGTGCCGGGCCGGCTCAGGACGCACTGGTGACGGCAGGAGGGAGCCCTCGGAGCAGCACCCCCAGAGACCCGGGTGTTCCTGACAGACCCGGGGATCCCCAGAGCCCGTTCTGTGGCACCAAGTGCAAGTTCTACATTCCGTGGGTGCAAAGGCGCTCCGAGGGACGAGCCACAGGGCCTGCCGGGCTCCACCGGCCCCCTCACGCTCGTCCATCTCCGCTCTCACTCGAACATCTCCGTCTCTGCTCGGACATCTCCGCTCCAGCTCGTCCATCTCCGGATTGAATCGGCCATCTCCGGCTAGACTCGGCCATCTCCGCCCCAGTTCGGCCATCTCCGGCGCCGAGTAGTTTCCTCCCGGCTGCCGAGCGCGGCTTTCCCAGCTGTTTTACGTCGACGCTCGGCTCTTTCCGCCTTCGCTTTCGGGTATTTCCGGCGGAGGGTTCGGGTATTTCCGCCGCCGGTTCGGGCGGACTCGGCGCCCGCCGGCCTCGCTCGCTCCGGTAACGGTCGGTGCGGGTTCAAATGAGCCGCGGCCGGGCCGAGCCCCGCCGTGACTCGCTCTGAGCCGGGCCGGGACCGGGGCCACCCCGCTCGGGCTCGGCGACCAGGAGGCGGAGGCCGGGGAGAGCAGGATGACGGTGCTGCAGGAACCCGTCCAGGTACCGACCCCCGGGCGGCTCAGGCCCCAAAGCCTGGCCCGGCCCGGGTTAGGCCGCCCCGCCCGCTCCGGGGCCGGGGCTCCGGGCCGCTCCCGGCGGCCCTTCGGCCGCTGGGCCCGCAGGACCTCCAGCTCCTCCGCCCTCCCTCCTGCCACAGCCCGCCGGGCTTCCCCTTCCAGCCTCCCGTCCCCATCCCCGGGCCGGCCCTTCGCCCCCCGGGCCCCCGAGGGAGGTGCCGGTCTCCCCGCGGCTCCTCAGCCCGTTCGGCTCCCAGGAAAGGCCCCCCCGGGAGACCTGTTGATACTCCGCTCACCTTTCTGCGTTTGCTGCCGTGTCGTGTTTAAATGCTCGCAGCGTGCTCGGATCCCTCCGTGTCGTGCGAGTGAAGGACGTTCCTTCTTCCCAAGGAGTTGGTTCCTTCGGATGGATGGGAGACCTAGGGGAGAAAATAATGTAAATTTCGTTTTTCTCTCGTGTTTCAGTCTCACTGCAGTTACTCTGGTGGGTTTCCTGTTCTTGTGCTCAGCCTTCCCATCCAAAAGTCGTGATTCACAGAATTCAGAGCTGGTTTTCCTTTCTGCAGTTCCTGTATGCCTATTCTCTAACTATTCATAATCTTCATTAATCAGTCTTCTTATTCGTGTTCCCATTCTTTTTTTTAAAATATATTTTTAGCATTTTAACAGGATGTTTTGGGCTTTTTTCCTAGTTACAGCAAGAGGTTCCTGGCAGCAGTGTCTTGTTAGAACACGATTGTGTTCTGTAATGAACCTAGTGAGAATTCTTGCTTTTGGCTCTTTTCTTTCTAATGAAAAGGTGGAAGGGGAAGAAAGGCTCCTGTGGAAAACCATCCTGCTGACTTGACCCTGCCTGTGGAAGGTGGTGACAGTGAGGTCATTCTTGTAGACCAGGAGTTTGTGTCCTTGATGCCCCTGCTTTCCTCATCCCCCCTGAGAGCAAGGGGCAGTGCTGGAAATGCTTTTGGCCACCTGGTCCCTGTCCTGCAGAGGCCATCCTGCACCACTGGTGTTAGCTCTGGAGCTGGGCTGGTTGTTTTGCACCACTTGGGTATTCTAGGAAAACATGGGATTACAATGGAAGAGGAAGCAAGAAAGCACTGCGGTGTGAATGAGTGAAGCTGACAGGAAACAATACCAAATGTTTCCACTGCTGTGCTAGCTGCACTGACCAAGTGGAAATGTCTGCTCTCCTGGGAGCTCCCTGGTAGAAGTGTGGGGTCTTGTTGAGGTATTTCAGCAAGGTGAAGTCCTCTTTAATGCTGTTCTCCATTCTTAACCTCTTCCCAGCTTGGATGTTTTGATGAGGCTTTGCTGTGTTGAATATATCTATTTAGATTGACTGTATCTCTTTAGAGTCTACTTTTAAATGACAGATCATTCCTTTAGCAGTAGTTCTGCTGTTGTCAGTTTCTTGCTTACAGCAGTGCTGGTAAGTTTAGGAATTATTTGTGACTGGGTAAAGTCTATTGCATTTCTGAATTCCCAGTTTAGCTGAAGTCCACATACTTAGCTCTGTTTTTATAATTTTTGTAAATGAAATGATTGGGAAAGTTGACACTAGTTTTCGTTTTTGTCATTGCAGAGATTTTTCCTGTCTATTTGTCTGTTCTCTCCCAGCCTTTCAGATGACTACAGGGCTCAGCATTCCAGGAAAAAACTGTCATCTTCACATCCTCACAGCTGTGATGTTACTTATTTGTCACAGCGTGACAGATAAATAACAGAATTTGTGTTTGTATGTAGCCTGATAAGTGTTGTGCTTTAATTACATGAAATTTGCGTCCCAGAAGGCATTCTGGCCACTGGTTAAGTTTTTGCTAACTTTTGAAATTCTTTTAAGTTGAACAAAGTGCCAGAGTTTACAGCCCTGTGCTGTACTTCCTGCTACGGTCGATTTAAAACCCTTCAGCTCCAACATAAAACTGTGTCCCATGTGCTGAGAAACAGGCTGGACGCCTTCCAAATACTTCTGAAAAACATCTTGGAAAGAAAATGAGCACTTTGCTTGGAATTTAGCTGTTCAAGGTGATCGTCTGCTGTGACTCACTGGAATGGTGCTTGAACTTGGCTGCGAGCTGCAGGACCAAGGTGTGCTTGTTCAGTGGGCAGAGTTTGTGGAACTGGGGAGTGCAGCCCATCCCATCCCATCCCGGAGCTCTCCTCCTCCCTGCCCACCCTGAAAACTGAAATCATGGCAATACAGGCTAAACAGTTTGGAAAACCATTTCCAAGGTTGTATAACTGTCAGAAGAGAACATCTCTTAAGAGCTCTTTGGCTTAGATATGAAGTGACATTTGGACACTGCACAGGATTTTCTGGGTAGGAGATGGACCTGTCTGAATCTGATTTTATTTTCCTGCTCTCCTTTCTGAAGATGCCTCGCTGCAGGGCTGTGTATGGTAGCTTTGGAATTCTCTGTTAATTTTGCATTTCAAATGAATTATTTTTAAAAAGTGATTAGGACTGGAGGTTCATCCTCTCTGCAAGCACACTTGAATGAAATATGGAAACACTTCCAACTTTTCTCCTTCCTGTGAGGGCTGAGAACACTATTCTGGTGTGGTTTAGCAATTGTGTACCACTAGTGCTGTGTACATGCATTGTGCTTCTTCTAGAACAAACTAAATTACTGTGCTATATTGAGATTAACATTCCTGTCGTAAACGGTGGGCAAGAAATCCTCTTTTTTTTGAGGCACAGTCATGGTTTAGACATCTGTTCTTGTGGAAAATTGTTGCTGCATAGGTATGGCTGATTCCCTGCTGCCTTCCTTTCCTCTTCCTGCTCTTTTAGGAGAGTGTGTGTGAGGATCCAGACTCCAGCATGGCTCAGTTGAGGGCAGGAGGCAGATTTTGGGCTGCAAAATGGTAATTCGTAGAGAATAGGGACTCTATCAGCCTGTTTCTTGCTTTCACTGAGACTCTGCTCCACAACAATTGATATTTGAGCCCGTGTGTAGTGTAACTTACAAAGTGGCTGTGACATAGCCCCAAATCCCTCGTGTCCCTTCTTAGCCTTTGGCAGGATTGTTCCTGGCAACTTGCTCTTGTTTGAGCAGTCAGATGACCCTGATTTTCCCACTCCCACCCCCACACCTTTGTTTTGTAAGCTGGCTGAGTTACAGCCCTACAAAGACAGGGTTTTTAACCTGCCACAACTTGGCTGGATTCATCTAAACGTCACTTGTGACTTGGTGAAGGAGGAGCTGCTTTTGGGAGCAAGAGAGATGGGAGACCTTGGGCTGCTCTGGCTTCAGGGTGGCTAAGAAGATTGTAACCCTGACCTTCTATCTCCCTGTTTGTCCTGCTTTGTCTGCAGGGCGTGGAACCACCTTCAGCCTGGGATCCTTTCAAGGCAGCAGGGAGGAATCAATTCAGGAGGCTCTGAGGCTCAGTTATCTGAAATATGGAATACAACCAGAGAGAAACAATCGTGTGTTTGTATTGTAATGATCAAACTAAGAGAATTCCCTTTTAAATACGTCCAAATACTTTCACACCAGCTTAAAAGCACCTGTTGACTTGTTAAGCATATTCTTGGGATCTACTGATAGGAGAAACCAGATTTTCTGTAGAGATTTGTTGATGATATTCCCTGTAGTACTTGGGAGCCCTGGTGTGTGCTGTTCATGCTGGCTGTGTGGGCTTCCCGTGAAGGGAACTTGCACAGTTTTCACACCCTGTGTTTGTCAAGTTTGTGTTGGAAGAGGTAGCATATGGTACATGTAACTCTGTGATGTTTGGAATTTTTTTTAATTTTTTTTTTTTTAGATGAAATTGGCACTTGCCTTTCCTGGTGGGAATAGCACTGCAGGGTGGTATTGCTTTCCCTGTGGAAGATTTCTTTTCGTTTTGGAGTGTCTCATGGGTTTTAGGAGCAAATTCTATTTGTCTTTGGTTGCTGATGAGTATTAGAGAAATTCTAGATCACAGTGCCTTGAATTCATAAGTTTAGATCTCGTTTAGGATCAGTAATAGCAAAACTACTGCAAAAATGGCTCTTTGCTGCTGATGGAAAAGGACTTTGGAACTGGAGCAAAGACCCCAGATGGGAAGGAACTGCTGTCCTGATCCCAGCCCTGCCCACCTTGGAGCACACACTCTGATGAGCATGCACAGCCTTGGAGTAGGTGGGGAGGAAAGGCTGAAGGGATCTCAAATGATTTTTCAAATCCCAGCCTTCTTTTACAGGTAGCAGTCAGCTTTTAATGCAAACTGAAGAAAGTTGGCTGAGCAGTTTTTGTGAACTCTTATCCCAGCCCTGGACAGCTCTTGTATGTCAGCTGCTGGGTACAGCAGTGCAAGTAAATGACACCTGCTTTGCTGGTGTGCAGGTTGTACACCTGTGTGCATGTTTGTTCCACTGGAGTTGTGCCATCCTTCCTGTCTGCACAAATACTCGTTGTCACAAAGCCAAACTTGGTGCTCATGGAAAAGAAACCAGTACCTGGGAGCAGGATTTGGCCAAGTGGGAGTGTGTGAGCAAAAGCAGGAGTAGGTTGTGTTCATCTGTGGCTGCACAATGCAGCTTGGCTGTTTCATTTGCATTGCACTTGTTCTTGGGTGCTGCTTCACAGTTGGTGGCAGTGAAGAGATGCCTGAAGACCCAACAAAATGCTGCACAAAAAGCAGTGAGTCCTGTTCACCTTGGCCCTTAAGGGAACACTGATGCCTGTCCAGGGAAGATCCTTTATATGAAGATGTTTAGTCAACACAAGTCTCATCTTGACCATCTTGAACACTGAGAGGTTTCTGGGCCTCTTGGGTTTTGGTTTGGTGTTTGGGGAGGTGCTTTAATGGGATACTCTGACCAGTTGGGGTTGGATTTTTGTTTTATCTTTACTGAAGGTGTTGTTGTTTGGGGTTGAGTTGTGCGCCAGGCTAAAACTCAGTAATTTCTGAGGGGTTTGGATGACTGGGGCTGGTACACTCTCAGGTTGATTCATGACTTCAATGCAGAGCTTGGTGGGGTTTTTTAAGCCTCCTTACTAATACCTGACACAAATACAACTCGGCTGGCATGTTTATCCTCCCTTCTCCTTTTATGGCTCTATAAAACCAACTGAACTTTGCCTTTTGACAGTAAGAGCTAATGAGTTTTTTTGCATTTTCCAAGCTCCCCACTAAGTGAAGATGGTTTCCTTGCCTTGCAGGCTGCTATCTGGCAAGCACTGAACCACTACGCCTATCGCGATGCCGTGTTCCTCGCAGAGAGGTTGTATGCAGAAGGTGTGTACTTGTACTTTGCAAACCTAAAGCTGATGCTTTTCTTCAATTTTAATTTAGGATTTGTGAGCCTCTGCTCCTGCTTTATCTTCCTCCTGTTCTGATAATGAAGTTTAGCTTTCTGCTTGGGGAAAGCAGAGGAATGCCTTGCAATTAGGTTGGAAAATCAAATCACGTAACAGCAGCAATGTTATTTTACAGTAAAATCTCCTTAAAATTAAATTCAGGTTTTTGTGTTTAAGTGCAGTGTTTACAGTGATCTGGTTTATGGCATTAAATGGGAGAATGTTGGGGATATTTTAATAACCCTCAAGTATTGCATGTCTTCCAAGGGCACTTGAGGATAGATGCAGCACACAAATTCTACAAATTGGCTTGACATTGAAAGCTGTCTTTGCTGATAATGCTGCCCAGATATGTTGATTGGCTCAAAGAGAGTCTTGTGATGGTGAGAGAAAAGCACTGTGAAATGGAGACAGTGAGAATCAGAACATATGGAACAGGTATCTCCTGCTGAATCCCTGCTAATTGTCACTTCATTGTAAAGCTGGGGTGTCTTGGACAGTAAGCAGGCAGCAGTAACACAAATCTCTGCTTTCTCTGGGTCCTTCAAACACTTTTTTTGGTGTTCTAGCACCTTTTATTTCTTTAACCTTTTCTCCATGACCTCAGATAAGCTTTTTGTTCTTCTGTACTTCTTTCTCTTTGATACTGGTGGTCAGCTTTCCTTCTCTATTTTGAAAGGTATTGTTCCTTAACAACTAACACAAAAAGCCCCAATCCTTAAGCTAAAATATAAGTCTCATATAACTTCTCATGCTAAACAACCTGAGTTTATAGTTTGAATTAAGCTGTATAAGCTGTTTCATGCTCTGTTTTGTAATGAAATATTTTGCCTGCCATGCCCACAATGCAGTTCTTAACAATGGGAGCACAAACCTAAGTTTTGAGAAATAAAGGCTTCTTTTTCCTTGTGTCAGGGTTACAAATGGAATCTGGGGTGTTTGATCTGGTGCTAAAGTAAAAAATGTTGTGTAAAATATTATGGAACCTGATAATCCAGGTGTTTATGATGAAAATATTATTTTAGGAATGACAGAGCTCCCCTGAACACAACACACTGTGAGGTGCAGGAAAATTGTAGATTGAAGGTAATTGCCAAGGGTTTAGTAACAAAGAGAATCCACTTTTTTAGGCAGCAGCCAGGAGAAAAATACCTGACTTGATAGTGACACATCTTTACAGAATAATTCTCTGCAAGATACTTCAAACAGCCTTTTTCAGTGGCCAGCAGTGCTGAGAGAAAGCAGCATGAATGGTGACACTTGGTGCAAGCAATTAACTGCTAACAAAACATCTGGCTCCTGGTTAAAATAAGTGGTTACCCTGCAGAGTGGAAGCTGCAGAACTTGAATACAGTGGCTGCATGTTGGCAGGAGTGATTTCACCCTGAGAAGAACTTCTTTTAAGTCTACCTGCAATTACTGTCCTTGATGGGACATCTGTGGCTTGGTCGTTTCCCAGAACTCTCAAAGTCTGTTAAAGTAGTGGATAAAAATTGATTTAATTTGAATTTTCAAAAAGATCTTCTGGTGTTTTTAGGATAAGGCTGATAAAATGTCCTCTGTTTGGGTCTTCTGTTTCTATTGTCACTGTCCGGGCAATGGCAAAAACTTAAAATAGTCAGTTTTCAGTGAAGCAAAGGATTTGGGCAGATTCCCAAAGAGGTTTTTATACAGTGCTTATATTGATTTTTTTTAAAGATTTCAGTCTTGGTGTGGCCAACAGGTTGTTAAAGTAGCTCTGGCCTGGCTGCTTTGCTTGGCTTGCTGCTGTTCTGACTACAAGCTGGCTCATCACTTATTCAGGTTGGGTAGCCAGAAGGATCAAAGTTCCTTTAAAGCTGTAGATGTTGAGAATTCTTCCTAGCCAAGGAAATGGCATAGGGAGTTTGGTAATCACCAACAGATAAAGAAGACTTCATTCAGGAATGAATTTCTAATATCAATACCCATTTTCTTCCATCTTGTCCGTAGCTGGCTTTTACTCCCTGCCCCCAAATTTTTTGTACTAAATTGATTACCATCTAACTGGTGAATTTGTTTTGCAGTACACTCAGAAGAAGCACTGTTTTTACTGGCAACGTGTTACTACCGCTCAGGAAAGGCCTACAAAGCTTACAGGCTCCTAAAGGGACACAGCTGTACCACCCCACAGTGTAAATACCTGCTTGCAAAATGTTGTGTGGACCTCAGCAAGTGAGTAAATCCTTCATGTTCTGTCCAGAGTTACAAATGGATTTATTTTTTTTGGTTGGATTTCTCTTTGGAAGATGTCGTCTTGTATAAACTAGGAATTCATTGGTCCTTCAGCACAAAAGATTATGAGTTCAATTTATTTTGCTTTCAGATATGGATCTAATGAGCATTAACCCATGTTGCAAAAACCTCTGCAAGTTGTTGAGTAACTTAGACAGGAATTGCCAAGCTGTGTAGAGAGGAAACAGACCTCTTATGAGCTCATTTATACAGCTCTGCCTTACTTTCTTGTGGGGATGGTCTGTGCCGATAGAAGCATACACCTACAAGTAAAATTTCAAGTGGTGGCAAGAAAAGGTGGTTTGATTATTCAGGTGTTTGGGCTCAGATGCCTGAAAAATGCCTTCCACCCCAGCAGGTGTATAAAGTAAAGCCTGACAGCCAGTGGCCCATTCCCTGTGAGTGGTGCTGTTCCTGCAGGTGTAGGAGGTGCAAACTGAGCCTTTGCTCTCCTTTTGAGCCCTTCTTGTAAGAAAGAAAGGCATTAAAATCCATGATCTCTGCCATATCCCAATACTGGCTCTTAACTCAGTACCTGGGGGGCCTTGCAGATTGTATTTCTTTGGGAAACAAAGCCAAATTAGGCACTGTATTAGCTTAGATAAAGCACCTTCAAAGATCAGGTGTTCTCTTGTCCTTCATCCTAGGATTGATCACTTTTGGAAAAGTCAAGCTCTATTTTGTGCCTCTGCTTTTGGGTTTGTTTTTTCTTCCCTCCCAGTAGAGCTGTTTGACTGCAGAGTCCTGAACCTCCCTGTTGTAGAGGAATCCATGGGTTACTTAACATTCATTTGCAGGAGCTGCTTTGTGGTTTAAAACCTGTGAACACTGACAGTGATTTCTGTTTCTGTTTGCAGCAGGGTGAAAACACTGGACTGCCAGTACTGTGAGCCTTGTAACCCCTTTAAACCTCTTGTTTTTTAAAAAGGCTTGCAGAAGGAGAGCAGATCTTGTCTGGTGGAGTGTTGAATAAACAGAAAAGCCATGATGACATTGTTATGGAGTTTGGTGACTCTGCATGCTTTACACTCTCCTTACTGGGACATGTCTACTGGTAAAGTTGATTTTTCATTTTGCCCAATGAAGTTAGAAGGTTTTTACTTGACCTAGCCCAGGTTTAGTCAAACTTATCCTTAGTCATTACAGGAGACACTTCTCTCTGGGTTACATCATTTTGGAGCACAATAAATTCAGTTGTGGAATCAGTCTGATTTGGGAATGGTTAATTTTAATTTTCACCCAAAGACTGAAAACACAAATTGTTCTTTTCCAGGTGGATAAGAATGCAATCCAGGAGTCTGAGTTTCTGATACACCTTTGGATTTGCTCTGTATTCTTCCCTAAGAAAAACTCTCAGCTTGTTTCTCAGTGTTACCATTTAGATTTTTACTGTTTGTGTTATCCATGTGTAGCTCCAACCCTCAAATCCAAGTTCTGAGGCTGCCAGGCAGAATAACTTGACAAATGTGTTTTGATTTTGCTAAGGTGCAAGAAAGGTTTCAGCAAGTGTGAATGATTGATTGATTGAATAGGAGTAGTTGGGCTCTTGGTTTCTTCTCTACTGTATTTATTCTTAATTATTTTCAAAATTATTTCTTTGTAGCCAAAGAAAGTGTTAAGTGTTCAGTTTAGCCACTAATTTATTTGCAAAAATATTATCCATAGATAGTTCAGATGGCTGGAAGGCTGGCAATCAAGTTTCTGTTGGCAAAAAAGAAACAAGCTGTTGCAAAGAGCTGCATCTTCCTAAAAATGAAAATTCTCAAGCTATTCTAGTGCTTATGTAACTTTTTTTGACAACTGTGTCTAAATATGTCAAGTAACTTCAAAAGAACTCAGTATTTCTTGGGCTTGAAAGATGAGGAATGTTTCTATGCCTCTCAACATGTTTTTGGTTTTCAACTCCTCTTCTGGAAAACTCTCTTGAACAAAAATGCTGTTCTGAAGTTTCCCTGTGAGCTGTTCCATTCTTTTTGCAGCAAGACAGACCGGCTTGCCAAAGGATCAGAATGTTACCAAAAGAGCCTTAGTTTAAATCCTTTCCTCTGGTCCCCTTTTGAATCACTATGTGAAATAGGTGAGTCTGTACAACTGTTTTACTCGTGTAATACTTGGGAGAGATTTTTGTGAGCAACTAATTTAAATTTAAATTTTAATTTAATTTTATTTAAATTTTTGTGAGCGATTAATTTAAAATATTTTGCCATTGTTTAAAACTTCTGTCTTGTTTTCTTCCATCTTCACTATTTATACATTTTTGGATCTAACAATCCAAATGTGCTTTCCAGCCTACATAGTAGACACTTAGAAACTTTTTCTGAGAATAGCTTGAATATAATGAAATACAATAAATGGAAATTATTAAAAATATTGATTGTCCAGGGGTTTGTAGCAGAAGAATGGAAGAATACTTCTGCTTTAGTACAAAGGACTCAGAGTAACCTGGTCTAGTGGAAGATGTCCCTACTTATTGCAGAGGGTTGGAATGAGATCTTCTTTAAGGTCCCTTCCAACCCAACCCAAATGTTCTATGGGTCTATGAAATGTTTTAAAACACTTCTAAAACTCTTTGTCCCCTGTCCTTGATTCAGACTGAATATTCAGTGTATAGACTCAGGAATAACTATTCAATCTCCTTCCACTCTTACAGGTGAAAAGCCAGACCCTGACCAAACATTTAAATTAACATCCTTACAGAACTTCAGCAGCTGTCTGCCCAACACTTGCACAACAGTGGTGTCTAATCACAACATATCCCACAGACAGCCTGAGAGTGTCCTCATGGAGACACCCCAGGACACAATTGTGAGTTTTGCTCAAATCATTGTTTAATCATTTGCTAAAATCAGTTCATTTTCCCAGCTTAACTGAAAAACGTTAATTAAGCTATACCCTGAGTACCTAAGAGCTGCCTTTTATTCTTCAGGAGTTGAACAGAATCAACCTAGAATCCTCCAATTCAAAGTATTCCTCCTTAAATTCGGATTCTTCCATGTCTTACATTGACTCAGCTGTGATTTCCTCAGATTCTGTCCCTCTGGGGTCAGGAACTGCCATATTGTCCAAACAGGCTCAAAATAAACCAAAAACTGGACGGAGTTTACTGGGGGGACCTGCAGCTTTGAGCCCACTAACTCCAAGGTAAGTCCTTGGGATGGCCAACCTCTGCCCAGGGCTGAGCTGCTGTGGNTACTCCTCTGGAATAAACTTTATTATGAAAGGCTGCTGTAAAGAGCTTTTCTTGGAGTAACTCCTGATGATCCTGTGGGTCCCTTCCAGCTCAGGATATTCCATGGTCTGGGTCTGGGTTTTAACCCCTGCTTCAGAGCAGCTCTCCAGGTCTAACATTCAGACACTGACCCTTCCTCTCTGGTTTGTTCTCAGCTTTGGAATTTTGCCACTAGAAACCCCAAGCCCTGGAGATGGATCCTATTTACAGAACTACACCAACTCCTCCTCTGTCATCGATGTGCCATCCACGGGAGCACCTTCAAAGAAGGTACCTTGCACTCTGCAGCTCAGCTGCTCTTCCGAGAGCTTGACATTGCAGTGTGCTTTAAAGAAGAATCCATAAATACAAAGGGAAACACATGTGAGCTGAGTTTTCCCCCCAGATGCCCAGGCTGTATTTGCTGGATTAACATAGGGAAGGTCTCTTGTGTTCTGTCCACCTCCCATCACAGAGGGTTGTACAAACACTGAAGCTTCCAAACAACAGCAGGTTCAGACTTTGCAGTTTGCAGGGTGGAGTGTGAAGGCTTGGAATTGTTTTATTTATTTAATGTGTTTCCTGAAGTCTCAAGAGAGCTGAAGCTACTGATCTCTTGCAAGTAGTTCTTGAATTGTAGTTTACAGACCAGAGTAATGAAAATCCTGCTGCTGGTCTGTGAAGGACTGAGAGAATGGTGCTGCTTCACTCAGCAAAGTCTTGGGCAGGGCAAACTAAAAATTGTCTGCTTTACTCAAGAAGAAATTGCTCTAGTTGCCATAGTGATAAATGGGAGGTGGAATGTTGGTGACAGTTGAAGAACTATTTGTTCCTTTCTAAAAACAAAAACCTGAGGATTTTTCTCGTTATTTTTAGTAAATCTACAGGTTGCATGAGGGGTGTTGGTGTTTTATAGGGGGTACTATTTTGAAATAGTGTTAAATCCCTCAAAAAGTAGAACTCGAGTTGCCACATTTGCTCTGAATGAATTGTGATGCTGTGCCACTGAAAGGGAAATTTGGGACCTGTGGTGAAAGGGTCAGTAAGGAATGTGCTTTGTTTGGCTGATCCAGTTCCCACCCTGTGCTTGCTCAGGACCATTTGAAAACAGTGGCTTGTGGTGGACTGTGCACATATGGGAAGTAAATTTCCACGAGTCTGAAAGTGGAAATAAAGTTAGTAAGGTGCAGCTCTTCTGAGAGCTGAAAAGCTTTGGGAAATCAGGTCGAATTTGCTGCTGTTTTGTTGCTTTGCTGAGTGTGGCACAACAGCACCGAGGTGTAAATTTCACTACTCCACACTTCAGCTCTGCCCAGATGGAACTGTGCCACTACCAAAACACAAATATTAAATACATTTTAATAAACAACTTAAATTCTGGTTCATGCTTTGGCCAGTGCAAATAGCAACTGTGCCAGTTCAGCTTTGCTCTTCCAGTTCTGTCAGACAAGGTTTGGTGGAGCTGTGGCTGAACAGAGGCAGTTTCCTAGGAAACACTTACATAAGTGAATGAAGCATTAGGATGAATCCAAAGCCTTCCTGTCTGAGTGGGCAAGTTTCCTTGCTGGCCACCTAAACCATCCTCTGGTAACAGGATCTGGGAAAAGAACAGAAGGACAGAGCTTCAGGGGTTGCATAATGCACAGACTGACATTGCTTGAGCTGGTGTTGATCCACTTGTCCCTTTCTGGTGTCTCTTCCAAACAGCCATCACTGAATTGAATGTTGGTGTCCTGGAGTGAGCAGAAAGATAATTTTTTTAAGCTTTTTTTTAAAAAATAGGAAGAGAGAGTCTGTTCTGAAAATAGGCTGAGGTGCTGTGCAGTTTGTGGATGGCTTCTGAATGGGATTGTAATAGGATAATTTAAAAATCTTTTTCTTTCTATTTTTGGGGGTTTTTTTACAACTTTCTGCAGGAAAAAGCCTTTAAATATTATTTATTTTAATTCATTTTTGTCCTTGCACAAGAACATAAGATATAGTTAACAGAACATAGTTCTGAGTGTGTATGGTAACAAGAACATAACGTATAGTTTAACATACAATTTCTTGCCATTAGATGGAGATTCTATATCTCCAAATAATGTGCATAAGCTTTGTAGACTTGGTGCTATGAACAGGTAGAAGGAGAAACACTTTTGATGGTTTTCCCTGGGGATGGGGGAACCCTTTCCTTCATTAAAATAATTCTGTTTCTCCTTGTGCAGTGCTTGGTGGGTGGAGTGGGTTGGGTTTGGCGCAGCAGAGATGGAAACTCCGGAGTGACATAATAACAAACCTGTAGAAACTCTGTGTTGTGCAGGCTGTCAGCAGGATCAGCCAGGCTGGAACAAAATCTGTCTTCTCCCAGAGTGGGAATAGCCGGGAAGTCACTCCAATTCTCGTTGCACAAACACAGAGCTCTGGTCCACAGACAAGGTAACACAACCATACTACTGGAGCATTTTTGTTTAAAACAAAGCTAAAAGCTGTCACTATTAAAAGTGGAGCAAAGGAGCTTACCTTCCAATGGGTGATTTTGGAATGTTTGTTTCCAGTACAACACCTCAGGTATTGAGCCCAACCATTGCTGCTCCTCCCAACGCGCTGCCTCGACGAAGCTCTCGCCTGTTTACCAGTGACAGTTCCACAACCAAGGTACCAAACCTCCCCCTGCTGCAAATCCCTGGCTTTCTTACCCATCCCACTGGGCCAGCTGTTAATTTCCACATGTTCATAGCAGTTTTAGCAGCTTAAGAACAGTTTCTGCAGTGAGCAGGGCGTGGTTGTAACACAGAATTTTACACAATTCACTCAAGTTTAGATTTTTGAATTTAAAAGGTTTTTATATGTAACTCTTACTTTTCTTATTTGCAGGAAAATAGCAAAAAATTAAAAATGAAGTTTCCACCTAAGATTCCCAACAGAAAAACAAAAAGTAAAACAAATAAGGGAGGAATAACTCAACCAAACTTAAATGACAGTTTGGAAATTACCAAACTGGACTCTTCCATCATTTCAGAAGGGAAAATTTCCACTGTTGCACCACAAATCCAAGCTTTCACGCTACAGAAGGCAGCAGCAGGTCTGTTTGAGCACTGTTGGACTGTAGTAGAGTAAAATCTGATAAATTTGGGTTTTAATGTTGCTTCAGTATTTGCTTCTTTCCCATTTCATTTAACCTGCAGCTCTCATCTTTGTATAGTGATAAAAACTGATTTAATTCAACATCTTCTTGTTAACTTAGAAACATGTGAAGTAATATTGAGAGTGGTAATTGTCAGCAGATACATCTTGCAAGCTCTGGTCCTCATTAATGATTAAAGTATTTTCAAAGTATATAAAGTATTATAAATTGTTATTCAATGTGTAAATTATGATAATAGAATAAGTAATGTTATTATGATTGTGTTATGTTGTTATAAAGTATAACTTCAGTATTTTAAAGTATATAATTTATGACAGTATTATTATCCTTGGAAACTGATTCATAGGAGTTACTCATAACCCAATCATCTCCCCTCAACATGGGCTTTATGTGGTCTGTTCTCCCTTGATATTTCCCATTTGTTTAAAAGCAAGTCTTTATTCAGATTGTCAGAAAATCCTGAGCAAAATGCTGAATTCCCCTCTTTTGGCTCAGTAATGTTTCCAGGCAGCAAGAGGATGTATCCATGGCTACCATGGAAACTGCTCAGACCTAAAGAAATGCTTGAATGGCTGCTGGAAATGCAGAACTCCACTCGCTCTGAGCCCCAGAGTTTAAGGACTCATTATTTTCTGGCTTCCCTTACAGGGACTGATATTCAGAATATCATGCTCATGTTAATTAAGTGTATAATGTTACGAGTGTATAAACCTTGTTTGGAAACTCCTGAAAGGTTTTCATAGGCAAGTTCAGGAGCACAAGGGAGAGCTTTTGGGTTTAGCACTTCCAAGTAAATAAGTCTCAGCTGTTTTTTGGAGGTTTTTTTTTCCCCCACTTTTATTTATTGTGTTTTTCTCCTAGAAGGTTTGATGAGCCTTCTCCGGGACATGGGGAAAGGTTATTTAGCCTTGTGCTCATACAACTGCAAAGAAGCCATCAATATTTTGAGCCATTTGCCATCCCATCACTACAACACAGGCTGGGTGCTGTGCCAAATTGGGAGAGCTTACTTTGAGCTGGCAGAATACATGCAGGTAGGAATTGGGGCCAGGCCTTCCTCTTCTCACTTTGCTTTGGTAGTTTTACACAAAACCTGCAAAATCCTGTAAAATCCATGAGAAGTTTGCTGTGGTAAATGGATAAGTATAAAAGTTACACCTGGAATGGATTTAAGTCTTGAATCTGCTTCATTAGAGCTTTGTCATTGAGCTTTCCTACATTTTTTTCTTAATGTTATTTCCTCTTGTATCCAAGTGTTGGAGTCTCCTCCTTGTGTGTCCTGTCTGTGCCTCCTGCTGTGCTGATGGAATTGTTTGCCCTGCACTGTTTTAGAATAGATCATTCAACAATTTGAGGTCTAAACCAAAAAACTTCTCTCCATTCTAGTTAATTCTGATCACATCAGTGACCCAGTTTCCCTTCCAGCCTCACAAATGAAGCATTGGCACAGCTGAGGTGATGCCAAACTGCTCCAGAATCAGAAGTGAGCAGTGAAGGGTAATCCCCCAGCTCACCTCTCCTTGGCACTGCTGTCCTGACAGCTGATGTGCCTGTTTGCTAAGTTTTTAAAACACTCCTTGGCAGAAGGTGTGCAGGAGACAAAGGAGAGGCAGGTTCTGAGCTGTGCACTGTCTGTTGGGAGATGAAACATGCTGGGTGCTTTCAGAGATTATTTAGAAAGGTGAGGGTACAGATTTTAATCACAGAATTCCAGGGTGGTTTGGGTTGAAAGAGACTTCAGAGCTCATCCAGTGCCACTCCTGCCATGGCAGGGACACCTCCCACTGTCCCAGGCTGCTCCAAGCCCTGTCCAGCCTGGCCCTGGACACTGCCAGGGATCCAGGGGCAGCCCCAGCTGCTCTGGGCACCTGTGCCAGGGCCTGCCCACCCTGCCAGGGAACAATTCCTGCCCAATATCCCATCTAACCCTGCTCTCTGGCAGTGTAAAACCATCACGTCTTATCCTGTCACTCTTTATTGGGATGGTTCACAATCATAACTGCCCCATAAAAGTCTGCTGCACTCTTTCTGGTTTTGTGGAGGATGTTTTTGCCTCGCTGGAGTGTGGATAGAAACAGGAATGCTGCTGAGTCAGCAGGAGGGAGAGCTGGCTGCATTCCTGCTGGCATGAGTCCCTTGGGATGCAGTCACTTCCTTCCCTTGAAAGGAAAGCTGCAGCTCTGTGTAGAACACTTAAAAAGCAAAGAGGATGCTCAGGCTGCATGTGAGGCCTTGGACCTTGACCTCTGTGCTCTGCCTCGGTGGGTGGAATTTTATTTTAAGTTTCATTTCTCTTCTCAGGCTGAGAGAATATTTTCAGAAGTGAGGAGGATTGAAAACTACAGAGTAGAAGGCATGGAAATCTATTCCACCACACTCTGGCACCTGCAGAAAGATGTTGCCCTTTCAGTTCTTTCTAAGGATTTGACAGACATGGATAAAAACTCACCAGAGGTATAAAATGCTGTGGGCTTGAATGAGAAGAGGGGAGTTGTGTGTAGTAAAATCAGTGATTCAGAACAGAGCTGTGAGCTCTAACCCAGTGTACTCTCCTGTGGGAATACACCTGAACATGGCAAAACTGGAGAGGGAGGTGGCAGGGCTGTCTGTTGAACTGCTGATGCCTGAAGTGGCTCCTCAAAATTTGGATATCAGCTTCTGTGGAACAGGTTGAAACGTTTTATCTGTTAATGGTTATTTAAATTTGCCTTGGCACCATTCAACCAGGAAGATCATGGGTTAGTCAGTCACTCTTGCTGCTGCCAGGGTGCAGAGATAAGGAATTATCTTTTTCCTGTACCTTTTAATTGCTGTAGCTAACTCACTGGCACTTAAAATACTTGTTCTAGAATTTACTTGCAGACATGATGTTGCACATTTTTATACCAAAGTCCATTAAAGTGCAGGGTGTGTGGTAACGTAGTGACAATGTGCCAAAACCCAGAAATCTTTCAATGAGTGCCACAGTAAAAATAAAATATGTGAGTTGATAAATGTGCCCTGAAGAATTGAGCAAACTGTAGAGGCCATTGGAAATCTTTCTGGTGGAGGAAAAAATCCAATTCGTGTTGTTCTGTTAGTTTGTCTAAGAGTGGAAAACAAACTCAGTGAACGGTGGTTGTAGTAAGATTAGTCAGGATAGACGGAAATGCAGATTCTAATCCAGGGAGTGGGAAATAGTTACATGCTTTGGCAGTGATGCTGAAAATCTGAGGAAGTGAGGGACCCCAGGCTGTGGTATTTACAGTCTTGATGGGTGCTGAGCAGCCGGGAAAGAGGAGGTTGTTGCTAAAATTCTTCCTCTGCAGATTTCCAGATTTGTCAGTTGGAGGGAGCTGAAGAAATAAAGTAGCATCTCTCCCTTTGTTATTAAGTATCAGAAATGTTTTATTTCTGGCCTTTTCAACAGTTTCAAAAGCTTTAGTCATTAGTCAGAGGATCTAATTGGCTCAGACTTGTTGGGTGTCCATGGATTCTCCATTTCTGGAATTCAGCTTGCTTATTTATTCATTTATTTATTTTAGAAGGTGTGTTTAGCCCTGCTTGCCTCACAGAAATGAGCCTGAACTAACTGTCAATTTATTCCTATTTTTACTTTTTAACTAGGAGTAAGTTATTTGTAATTATTTAAAGCAGTACAGATAAGTGTTCAGCTCAAGCTTAGTCACTCAGAGTTGTAAAAAGGGTTCTGCTGTTCTTCCAGGCCTGGTGTGCTGCAGGAAACTGCTTCAGCTTGCAAAGGGAGCACGACATTGCCATCAAGTTCTTCCAGAGGGCCATCCAGGTGGATCCAAACTATGCCTATGCCTACACCCTGCTGGGCCACGAGTTTGTGCTGACAGAAGAGCTGGACAAAGCCTTGGCCTGTTTCAGAAACGCCATCAGAGTCAACCCCCGGCACTACAATGCCTGGTAGGTTTGGATTTACCCCTGCTGCTCCTTCTGCAGGAACATCTCCTGCGTGCTGCCATGCTGTGGTTTCAGGGAGTCCCAGTCTGGTTTGGGTGGGAAGGGACCTTAGAGCCCATCCAGTGCCAGGGCAGGGACACCCTCCACCACCCCAGGTTGCTGCAAGCCCCATCCAGCCTGGCCAGGGACACTCCCAGGGATGGGACAGCCACCATCTACCTACCACTCCTCCCTCCTGGAAGAGAGCAAAGCCATTCCTGCAGAAGATGGAGGGGCTTCTTTCACAAGGAAGGCAAAAAATTGGCTTTTTTTTTGTTTTCAGAGATTATTTAGGCTGTATTACCCCAGCTATTTTGTTCTGTTGGGCAGCATTCTTTGTGCATTATGCTTCCTCAGTTGGAGAGATGGGATCTCAGCCTCTTCATACCTTAGGGCACACTTAGTTTCTTACAGCTTTTAATATCTAAAGCAGTAAAGTTAGATCTGTGAGTGTGAGCCACTTAGTGTTAATAATTTCTGTGTCCTTTTATTTAACAGCTCCTTAGCCAGTCTCCCTGTGTATCACACATCAGTTCTTCAGCCACCCAATGGATAAAGAAAAGAAAGAAAATTTCAGACAGCTTTTTTCCCCTAAGAAATCCCTTCCCACCCTAGATGGGGGTGGCAAGGCCACAAACCATTCCTGCCATGTCACATTCACTGACAGAAAGTTAATTTGGTTAAAATCCAGTGCTGCTCACCAGAATTGTTCCTCTGCTGCAGGTACGGGTTGGGAATGATTTATTACAAACAGGAGAAATTCAGTCTGGCAGAAATGCATTTCCAGAAAGCACTTGATATCAACCCTCAGAGCTCAGTCCTGCTGTGTCACATTGGAGTGGTAAGTACTTGGCACTTCACTTGGGTGGGGAGAAGGGTTTGGGGAGGAGAGCAGGTGAGGACGATTTTTCTTCCTGTGAGGAAGCTTGTTCAGACTTGTTCTAGAACTTTCCTAAAGGAGCAGCTTGTAAGTAAACATGGTCAGAAGGGTTTGTCCTTGCCTGGCAGATGAGCTGTTATTTTTTCCCTTTTTGGAATTGTTCTGTCTTTGTGTGTCAGGTCCAACATGCACTGAAAAAATCTGAGAAGGCTTTGGACACTTTGAACAAAGCAATCAACATCGACCCCAAGAACCCACTATGCAAATTCCACAGAGCCTCGGTGTTATTTGCAAATGAGAAGTACAAGGTCAGTCTTGGTGCTCGTGGCAGCCTTGAAATTCCTGTAGCTGGGAGTGGGGGTGCCTTGGGAGCTTAATTCCTTCAGGTCACCCTGGGGAGCTCCAGGGCTTGCAGGAAGAGCCTGGGCCATGGGAAGCATTTGCTTTGGCAAGTGCCACCCTCACCAGGGTGGCGTTAAATGTTTTGATTGTAATAAAATCTAGGGCCATCAGGTGTTGCTTTTTAAATTATTATTTTAGTCTGACCCACTATCATGAGGTTATACTAAATTACTAAAAAAACTCAGCCAGCTGCCCCATGTCCAATTACAGCAATAAGGACCAGCTGTTTCCAAGGTTGTGTTTTGCAGTGAAAAGTCAGAAGTGAAGCAGTTTTGGGCTGATCCCCTGCTGACCTGAAGCCTGTTTAGAATAAGAGGGGATCTTCCCACAGTATTTATCCAGCAACTTTTCCTCTAGCCAGTGTTTTTGGCTCCAGAAGACAAGCCAAGTCTGTTCTGAAACTTGCCTCAGAAATGTGTGTGCACACTGAAAGGGAAAACTTTACTTAAAACTTTTATTTCTAACTGCAGACTAAATATTTTTCAGTTGAATTTCTTAATGATGCCAGGTGACTGTCACAGCAGAGTAAGCAGCTCCAGCATCAGGAACTAGTTTAAAAGTAAAGTAAAAGTTTCACTAAAAGGGTTTGGTTTCAAATGCCTGATACAAACACTTTTTCCAACCTTTCAGTCGGCTTTACAAGAACTTGAAGAGCTGAAACAGATTGTTCCCAAAGAGTCTCTTGTTTACTTTTTAATAGGAAAGGTAGGTAAAACTTCACTGTGATCATAAGTTCTTTGGTTTCCTTTGCTGCTTAATGGGAAAATGTGATGCCTGTCACTAAGATGCTTCCACTTGGAGCAATTCCCAAAGCTTTAAATAAGGCTTAGTGCTCACAGCTGTATTGTGTGCCAGCTTTTAAATGCAAAGGACAATTAAAGAGAGCTGGAGATGATAGTCCATCCCTGAGTCAGCAGAGCTGGTTATTTGCACATGTAGCTATTAAAATATTGAATCATTCTCTTGCATTGTGGCAGAAATTCTGAATAAGAAGCAGCCACATTCCAACCTTTCTTGTGTGAAGTGCCAGAGAAGTGATCTGGTGACAGAAATCCTCCTTCCCACCACCACCTCTGCTGATAAGCTTTAAATAACTTGTGCAACTTTCTGCTGGGGGGGTGTCTGGTCACTGGGAAGCACCAAGACAAACTTCCCTCTAACAGAGCTGGAGAACTCTCTATCAGCAAGATTTCTTTATTTTGTTTAAACTGGAGAGAGGTAAAATGATTTGTGCTGAAATGTGTTCACTGGTATTTGTCCAGGAGTTGCTGGACCTCTAAACTGACGTGAGTGGCCACATCTGGACAAACTGAAGTATTTTCACTGTTTAAATGCTCAACACAGATAAATAACTTCCTCATCTGCCCTTAATGATAAAGAATCTCTTAGCTGCTAGGGTTTTTTTTTATTTTTAAACAGAAACACTTGCTCTGTCTACACATATTTGTTATTTCCCTTGGTGCTCACATAATAAATCTTTCATGTCCCCCCTCTTTGCTGTCCATAAAACATCACTGAGCTGTGGCTTGGCACATTCATTGCCCAAACCTTCAAGTAGCAGCTTCATGTAAACGCAACCTTTTCTGCTTTTTGTTATGTTCAGGTTTATAAAAAGCTGGGTCAGACACATCTGGCCCTAATGAATTTCTCCTGGGCAATGGACCTGGATCCCAAAGGAGCCAACAACCAGATCAAGGAGGCCATAGACAAGCGTTACCTGCCCGACGACGAGGAGCCCATCACCCGCGAGGAGCAGATCAGTGAATGCTACCCCTACGAGTCAGGTCTGTGCTGCAGCTCAGCACCCCCTGCCCTGAGCTGTGCCAAGAGTGCCAGCTTTAATTAGTGAAACGTTTCTGCCCAGTGAGTACGAGCTCTGGAGGCTCTTCACTCAGAATTCATTCGTTTTCCCTACAGAAAGCATGGCATGAAGGGTTGTGAAATTCCCGTAGATGCAGTAGCACAAAGATTGTGGTGACTCCAAATTTACACAAATCATAGGTGTATTAAGAGTATCCCAGGAGAGCAAGACATTCCCAGGGCTGCAAGTATTCCATCATAAAGCATCAAGTAATTTCAGAGTAAATGAATGGCAACTAAAGTTGTCTGTAGATGCTTTTTCAGAAGTTAAACTGGATGTTGGATCAAAGTACTTGGTGTGCTGAATATAAAAGGTGGCTTTTGATGAAGGTCATGGAAGCAGTTTGATTTGGATCAAGAGAAAATAAAACACTATGGAGAGTAATTCACAGAAAGGAACAGCCCAGGTTTTTCCTCTCTTGGCTTTTGATGATGAATTTAATTTCCACAAAGCATGGACAGTCATAAATACTGACCTATCTGCAGGCTGAAATGGAGATAGAAAGTAAATGCTAATAGCAATTTAATTCTCTTCCTGCAAAGAAGGAAACATAGCAGGATTTGGATTCTTACTAACAGACAAATGCTGTGTCCTGCAATTCCAGATTCTCAACTGAAAAATAGGGAAGGGTGACAACTGTGTTTCACGTTGGTTTTTATTGGTCCTGTGTGCTTTTTAATATGGGACCTTTACCCTGCACTGCACTTCTGGAAGTATCCAGTAGTTTTTCTCTCCCTGCTGTTGTAATTGGGGTAATTTCAAGCCCCAGCTCCCTGGGCTGAGCCTGTTCTGACCAGGAGATGGAGACAGAGACTGGAACTGCTGAGCCACACCTGAGCAGTACAGAAAAAAGCCCCAAAGACCAACCAAACAAGAAAAAAAACTTTAAAAAGGAAAAAAACCAACAGCTTAATCTGTCCAATAAACATAAACAAAGTAAGTGTTGGGCTGTGTCACAGTTCAGCTCCCCTGGCTGTGCAGAGAAAGTGTGGAAGAGTTCCACAGCCGCAGCTGAACGACCCTCTCAGGGTACATGGGACAAATTAAAGTAATTCAAGGTAATCTGGGGGGAAGCAGAATTGTTTTGTGAATGCTTTGGCTGCCCTGCCTGGGCTGGGTGGCAGGGGAGGCTCTGCAGTGGGGCAGCCCCTGACCCCGAGGTCTCTTTGTCCCCACAGTGGGCACAGACGAGTCCCAGGAGAGCAGCATGACGGACGCGGATGACACGCAGCTCCACGCCGTGGAAAGTGATGAATTTTAACCTCCAAGAGCCAGTGTCTGAGCTTGAGTGTGTGTGACTGGTACTGTCGTGTTCTCCCCTCCCTTGGCATCCTGGGTTCTACATCTCTGAGCCAGCACTGTCGTTGTTCTCCACTGACACCACGAGTGCACCTCAGGCCTGAACTTAGCAGAGTTCATGGCAGTGCAATATCCAGCTGCTGCTGAGTCTGACTAGTTGGCTCTTACACATTTATGGCAGTGACTGAGGAGAAAATGCTGGTTTTGAACTCCCCCTTGCTGGAAAAAAATATCATGGAAGACAGACTTGTGGTTTGCTGTATGGAAGCCAGTAGATGTGGGGATAGTACTAATGACGAGGTGTCTTGTTCTTTTTCCAGAAATGTGTCTTAGTTTGGGTCTTTCTTGGTAAAGCAGAGTGCTGAACCTCATTTCCAAGTTCTCCAAGGACAATGTTGACAAACAGGCTGTTCGAGACTTTTGCATATTGTAGTGTAACTTAAATGCCAGGGAGTGTCAATGACCTTAAAGCCGCAGTGTCTCCAGTGAGCAACCAGGACTGGGCGTGTGTCAGGCCACGTGGAACACCCCTGTCCCTGCCCAGAGTGCAACTGCAGGAGAATCCCATTGCAGGATCAGAGCTTTCATCAAATGCTTTCGTGTTCTAACCATGAGTTAATTTATTCACCCGGTTTTGGAAAGGTCAGTGTTTACTTTGTATTTCCGTCAGCACCACCTTGCTTCGTTTTTCATGCACCCCTCGACTTGTTCTTCCCCTTTGAAGAATAAAAATTAATAAAGGGAAAAATCAAGAGAGAAATGTAGCTACAAGTGTAATGTGAAACATCAATCCCTTAATCCTGTGAGAGTGGGAAGACTGGAAGCCTTAATACAATCAAAACCTTGGTCAAATGCATCAAATAATTGTCTCAGATCAGTATCAGTATCTCCTTAGGTCTGCTATCACTTTGGAAACTATTTTGTAAAGTGTGGTCCAAGCAGGATGCAAAAATGTGCAATTATTTGTCTTTTTCCTTATTTTTTTTAAGCTGTTCTTTCAGTTCCCCATTCTAGGAACACTTTCCTTTCCTCCAGGGTCTGTTTCTGAGAGGAGAAAGCTGTGCCACGTTAGTGAGTCCAAACTGCTCTCTGTAGCATTCTGCAGCAGCAATTGGTGCCCTTTGTGCAGTGATGATAAAGAAAGTGTATGATACAAGCAGTTTTAAAGAGCAATTTATGCCTAATAAATTGGGAATGATACAAATTTCATAGCACTGTATTTGTTGTGATCAGTCTTAATGAGTTTTTGTTTTTGTTTTTTTTTTTTTTAATCTGTTGGTTTTTAGGTGTCTCTTAGTTTCCTTTACACTTCAATTTCTTTTGAATTCTGTCCTTGTCCACTTGGCACCTCTTCTGTCCCAGCTTCTCTCTGATCAAGAGCCACATGGACACCTTTATCCTTTGAAAAAATCATCCCCAAGTTCTGAGCAAAACCAGAATTCTGTGCTTCGGTGGGTTTTTTTTGAAGTAGGAGGATGGGCAGTGAAAAACAAGCTTCAATTCCCCTCATAGGGTGAAAATCCCCTCAAAATCTGAGGAATTAAAAGAAGTTAAATGAGCTTTGTGCCTGTGCCCTGCACTTGGAGCAGCTGGCTCTGCAGGGCTGATGGATTGAGCGGTGACTGATGGAGGCACGGCTGGGCTGGAGCGGGGATCTCACACAGGCTCAGGGGGCTCTGGGCTGGTTCCCCTTCCTGGAGAGCCTTCCCTGGGGGGGACACAGGGCTCAGGGGGCCCTGGAGCTGCTCTGCACCCAGGGCACGGCTGCCAGGCCCTGCTTCTGAGCTCCTGTGGCTCTGCTGCTGTGGTTTTCCAGCTCACATCCCTCACTGAGGAGCCTGAGCTGCACCTCCTGCTGAGGTCTGCAGGCAGCACTTGGGGAATGCCACTAATTGCCCTGTTAATTGGCTTCCTTTTGGTTTTCCCAGCATATTTTCTAAACAAAAAGCAGGAGGAAGCAGGTGCTATTTACTTTTCCATAAAAAATGTAGTTTGTGTGGGGATCAGAGATCCAGGAATTGCTGGGGCCTTTTTTCCTTTTTATTTGTTCCCTGAAATCTGCAGTAAAAGTTTCAACTCTTAATTCAGCCGGGATGTTCAAAGGATGTTTGTGCTAGTTGGATAATTTAATATGTAAAAACATTCCTGGCTTTATATGTTCATCCTACCTTAAAGGTATTTTCTTTTTTTCCCAAGAGTCCAGGGTCACATTTAGCCCTTGCTGCTATTTTACATTCTAAGGAAAAACACAAAATTAGTACTGAAGGACTAAAATTTGGCTCTTTGAGGAGGGACAGAGAGGAAGAGGCTGAGCATGGAGGCACTGGCAGGCAGGTGAGCAAGTGTTCACTGAAGAGAATTAGGGAACTGTCATTTTCTTACAACAAAACTATGGAGAAATGCAAAGTGTGGGTGTGGTGTTACTGTTTGCATTGAAACAATGTAATTTGTCCTTTTTTCCTTGATTTTTTTTGGCTTTTCTTGATTTTTTTTTTTTCATTTCAAAAATTGTACAGTCCTAGGGGGAAAAAAGTCTTTTCTGTTAATATATTTGCAATTCATGAAAGGATGTGGAAAATCCAAATAAATTACTTTTAAAAGCAGGCTTAGCCCCAGGTGCTTTGGGTCAAGGGTGGGATTTGCCCTTCAGGGCTTGGGCAAGTGACAGAGGCTGGGAAAGGTTTAAGGGCACCTTGGGATGCACGGGGCTCTTTTCTGTCCTGTGCTACCTGAGCCTCCATGTGTCACCTATAGAGCTGCAAGGTCCTGGCTGGGATTTTGGGTGAGGTGGGAGGTGTGACATGGGGGTGACACTGGGTGTAAGGACCTGGAGCTGCTCTGGAGCCAGGCTGGGACACCTGGGGGTGCTCACCTGGAGAGGAAAGGGCTCCAGGGAGAGCTCAGAGCCCCTGCCAGGGCCTGAAGGGGCTCCAGGAGAGCTGGAGAGGGACTGGGGACAAGGCATGGATGGGATATGGGGAGAAATCTTCTCGGGGTTGCCCAGAGAAGTTGTTGCTGCTCATCCTCACTTTCCATCCTGCAGCTACAGGAGATTCAAGAAGCTTTTGGGTAAGGAGCAGGTTAGTTTTATTTTCCTTTTTTTTCTCCCTTCCATAGCAGGTCCCCACCCTGTGGCTGCAGCTGTTGTTGCTCAGCAGAGAAATTAATTTTCACAGTCTCTTATACTCCCAGACCTGGAGGAAAAGCTTCCCAGGAAAGCTCATGGCTGAAATTCCTCCTGCTGCACGCAGGCATCGTGGATTGAAGCTCTTACCACTCATTTTTGCCCCACTTAATCCAGTAATTTTTGAGAGCTGAGTTAGGCTGTGTCAGCAGCACTGAGATGAAGCCATTCCCAGCTGCTTCCCCCTATTTTCTGCCATGGTTCTGTTAATCCTGGACGTTGGTCCTGTGTCTGTCAGTCCTGCAGTGAGAGCCGAGCTCCTCCTGGGCCTCACTCAGCCTCTCCTGTGGGCTGGGCTGGGCTCTGCCTGGTGCTGGAGCCGGGCTTTGCTCAGGGCAGGCTGAGCTTTAGGTGCCTCCAGAGAAAGGCAGAGCAGTGAAGTTGGATTTATCCATCGTTCCAGGGCTCAATCACAGCCGTGGGGTGAACACCAGGAGTTGTTTAGGAACACCTACACCTTAGCCCGGTCTGCACTCCTCCTCTTGTTCACCACTGACTTTGTTGCTGCCACATCTTATTTTCTGTCCCTCTGTCCAAGTCTGTGACTTGAGTGAGAGCTGATCCACGAGCACAAACTGTTTTTTATTTTAGTGGAGCAGAACTGGGTTTTTCTAAGGCAGGATCCCAGTGCTTTTAAACTTTGTCACCTCAGGATAAGGTCATAGTCTGGATTTTCCTGGATAACCAGGAAAAACAACCTGGTTGCTTCATGTTCCCTGGGGAAGGAGAGCAAGGACAGTGTCAGTGTGGGGACAGTGAATGCAGCTGCTCTGTGTGGGATCAGGATGGCCACCCCTGAAAGTGGGTTTGGAGCAGCTCAGCCTTCCTTCCAGTCCTGAAAGGGCTTGGGAAAAAAAAAAAAAACCAGACAGTAACTTTTTACACAGGCAGCTAGAACAAGAGGGGGAACCACTTTAACCACTTTTAATCTCAGGGATTTAGGTTAGATGTTAGGAGGAAATCCTTTACTCAGAGTTTGGCAAGGCCCTGGCACAGGTGCCCAGAGCAGCTGGGGCTGCCCCTGGATCCCTGGCAGTGCCCAAGGCCAGGCTGGGCATTGGGGCTGGGAGCACCTGGGACAGTGGGAGGTGTCCGTGCCATGGCAGGGTGGCACTGGGTGGAATTTGAGGTCCCTTCCCACCCAAAGCATTCCATGATTCCATGATCCTCTCCCCAGCTCTGCTGTCCCACAGGGGAACATTGCCCAGGACCAGCAGTGAGGGGTGAAGGAGCTCCCCGGCTGTTCGGCCTGTGGGACACGGAGCTGAGTCTTTTATTTGAATTAAACCCGTCCTGTGACCGGGATAAGATCTAAAAGACAAATTGAAAAGGCAAGAGGGGCAGCAGCTGAAGAGCTGCATGGCTGTGCCCACACTGGCAGAGTTTTCTGTGCCTGGGAGAGGATGGCAGCGGGTGACCCTGAGGCCAGCAGCGTGGGGCTCACGAGGGACCCAGGCGAGTCCTGCGCCTTGGGGTCCTTGGCCAGGGCTGGGGGGACACGGGCCAGCAGTGCCACAGCCCCGGTGTCCCCCGCGGGACAGGGCCCCGCTGTCACCTGTGGGACACCAGCCCAGTGTGACCGGGGGACAGGGACCCGCGGCAGCCACGGGACACAGGCCCAGGGCCACGCAGGGGACACGGGCCCTGCGTCACCTGTGGGACATGGGCCTGCTGCCGTCCGTGGGACCGGGCCCGGAGTCCCCGGCGGGACCGCAGCCCCGGTCACCCGCGCCGGGGCTCGGTGTCCCGGCGGCACCTCCGGGTCCCCGGCCGGTCCCTCCCCGCTGCGGGACCCGCGCCCCGCACGGGGCACGAGTGGCCTGCGGCCCGCGGGACGCCCCACGCGTCCCCCGGCTCCCGCCCCGGTGCCACCTGCACGACACCGGCGTCCCGTGTCCCCTCTGTCCCGTCCCTCGCCCCGCACTCGGGGCCGCC
>VWZV01012929.1:73930-120747 GCA_013397155.1 Irena cyanogastra | reverse complement strand
AGCCGGGGAGTTTTGTGGAGGCCTGAACAGCCTCATGGGAGACGTCGGGACTTCGGGAAGGCCGGCGGGGACACCCACAGGGATCCGGGTCCGTCTGGGTGGTGGGGAGGCTGTGTGGGAAGGTTTATTCCACATGGGAAATATCTGGGCCACTGTTTGGGTTCAGTGGTAGTTAAAAGCACTTCAAAAAGGACATTGAAATTACATCAGAAAATATGGAGATTGCCAGGAAAAGGTCTGGAGCACCAGGAGCAGCTGGGAAAGGGGCTCAGCCTGGAGGAAAGGAGGCTCAGGGAGACCTTTCGGCTCTGCACAACTCCCTGACAGGAGGGGCAGCCGGGAAGGGGGTGTGGTGTGTGGGACCTTGTGCTGTGTCGTGTTTGCTCAAGGTGAGAGGAAAAAGGCCTCAAGTTGTGCCAAGGTGGGTTCAGGTTAGGAATTAGTAACAATCGTTTCCCTACCAGAGTGGTCAGGGCTTGGAATAAATTGCTCAGGGTGGTGGCACCATCTCTGAAAGTGTTCAAGAGGCATTTGGGGGTGTGTTTTAGGGGTTATTGTGGTCGTGCTGGTGGGTCTGGATGATCTTGAAAGTCTCTTTCAATCCCGATGATCCTGTGAAAGTGGCACAAGGAGAAATTGGCTGCATATAAAGAAATTACTCTGATGTTCCAAGAGTGAGCAGTTTACAAAAGGGGTGGGGAGTGGAAGTGGCAGCAGCTTCCCCCGAGGTGGGATGCACCTGGCTATGCTCTCTCTCTCTCTCCCCCGAGGCTCACACGTGTGTCTGGGCTGTGCTGGATCTGTGGTGCCACAGCAGATGGTCCGTGGGCAGCACGGGAAGCTTTGGGGACACTCGTGCTGGTGCCCGCTGGTGCCCACAGCTGCCGTGGACTGCAGCTCTCTCACAGCCCTGGACTGTAACTCATATATGCACATGCATACATTTGTTTGGTTCCTTGAGCATATATATTGAGCTTCTTCAGTTTATGTGCTTCTTACTCTCTCATTTTCCTCATATTTTGATGCTGTGTGCTGTTCCCAGTAACATCCATCCAGGTCATGCTGCGTGGAGATGTTTTTGTTCTTTAGTGTAACGTATTTGTTACACAAACATTAATCCTTGGTTTGTCTACACCATCCCTGCCTCCCCTGTAGCTATGTTAATTAGTCAGTGTATTTTTCCATATTTTCCTGCAGAAAGTTGCAGCAGAGCTGTGAGACTGTGGGAAAGCATGAGGGTGACCCAGGGCAGGAGTTTGTCGCTCCAGCTTGTGTTCCTTCTTACTCCAGCCATACTCCTCCCTGTGCTGGAAGCCAAGGGGTTGGGTTTTCTGTTTCTTCAAGGCTTATTTGAGGAATTTTGAGGATCTAATTAAAAAGGCCCTTGAGCTGAGTTGTTGAAAGCTGTGTGGGAGCTGGGGTGAGGTCAGGTTTCTGTGTTGAAGGTCATGTGTTTGGAGCTCGTAGCAGGAGGTTCAGTCACCGAGTCATTGCAAAGATCAGGTGTTGCTGCTGAGGTATTCTGTATACCTTCCAAAGATAGTGTGAGATTTCTCCCTTAATCCCCAACTTTTCTGCTGACATTATTCCAGTTCCAGCATGTTCATCCCATCCAGCTGCTCCACTGTCAGCCAGCTGGTGGCTGGCTTTCGACGAGGCTCTCTTGCCTGTTAGTCCAAGCTTTTGCACTGGGATTTTCTGATGATCTTGACTGCTGGCTCTACTGGAGTTTTCTTTGCGTGTCCCCCTTTTTTTTCTCCCCTTTTTTTTTCCTTCTTTCTCCTTTTTTTCTTCCCCAGTAGCTCTGTGTAGTTAGTCCTGCATCCCTTTGCCTATCAGCTTTTTTCTCCTAGCTTTTCAAAAAGATATTTCTGAAAATAGGAGCTGTTGAGCATTGTTTGGAGGTGGCACTTGCTGGATGTTGCTCTCCAGGAGTTCTGAGGGAGTCTGAAAGGACAGAAGGAGATGGGAGTGAGCTGTCTGCAGCTGCCTGCTCTGCACCCTGTGGACCACAAGTGGCTCACCCTGTGGAAATGCCAGGGTTAGAATTCCTAGATGTGGGAGGGTGGTTTGACAGAGCCTTGTGAGCATCCTGAAAACATTCCATGGAGTGTTTAATAGTTTGGTGCTGTGGGCATGGCAGGTTTCACTGTTGGGAAGCACCGAGGGCTGTGTTAAGTCACTGCTGGTGACACTCGTATGTGTACGCACATGCTGGTGAGGAGTTTTTTCCTTTGTTTTGGGTTACAACATCGAGTGAAGAGCACAGCTCATGCAGGGCTTGGTCAAATTCCCCTATTTTTGCTGCTGTGGCTGTATTTTTGTGAAAACTCTGCGGGTTGGTGTCCCTGACTGGGGTTGCTGACTGCTGCATTCTTGGATGCAAAGGAGGAAGGGGCTCTTTGTGTCTCTTGGTTTTACAGAGCCCTGCTAGAATAATTAGCTGCATGAAATTAATATATTTCTTTCAAATACAAGCTTCCAGAATCAAGGAAAGTGAGTGTGCCTCACCATCAAGGATTACCAAGAATTAATCTTTCAGTGTAAAGGCCACTAATCTCGGGCATGCAAACGGGGTTTATTGAGCTGCATGCCAGTGCTTAGAGCAGTGATGGATGAAATCCCTGGTAATTTCAGATGCTCTGGCTGTTAATTGCCTCCCCACCTGCTCATCCACCTCCGTCCCCTGCATCCTGGAATCTGCCTATGGGTGTCAGTCACAAGAGATGGATTGTGACACATGGATCTGCTGGGTGCCAGCCCTGGGCCAGCTTGGGCTCTCACGCCTGGGCTGTCCTGATTGCCCCAGGGCAGTTCTACTGTCACTGGGTCCCAACTTTCCTGTCGTGCTGGGAGCTGAATGAGGGAGCTCAGCCTGGCACTTGGATTTTCAAACACAAAGCCAAGCTGGGAGCAGTGGAGAACTGTCTGAACTGCCTTATGATGAGCATCTTGCCATGTTCCTCGTGCAGTTTCCAGGTAACACGGAAGGGTTCTGGGATTCCCTGCATGGCTCTGCTGCCCTGCAGGATTATGTGGGGTTGACAGAAATCACTGTCAAAATTGTGCTGCTCTCATTAGTGTGCCTGGCCAGCTCCTGGCTCAGATTGATGTCTGGGAAGCTCTACCAGTGCTAATTGAGCCAGGAATACGGTAGAGGATTGTACACGAACCCAGCAGTAGTTTCTGAACCTGGGAATTTCCAAAAGGAAATTATTTGGATCAAAATGTAACTTCAAAGCTTTGTTATCCCTCTCCTCTGCCTTCCCTGCTGGTCTCTTTTCTCTTGTGTTCTAATTAATTGCTGCAGATGTACTTTGGTGTCTTCTCAAGTTCATTTCTTGAGGGCTTAAAACCGGCACTGTGTAATCAGTGGCACAGTGTATCTCGGAATCCAGTTCATTCCCAAAAACACAGGCACCTTGCTCAGACTGAGCACTGCTTATTCCCTGTATTTGCCAATGTTGGCAAAATGTAAATCCATATTTATAGTAAAGCCTGTGTCAGCCCATTTCTGGAGTTCCCCTGATGCTCAGTAAGAGAAGCCTAGTATCTATTCAGAGGAGCCCAGGGCACCCCAAAATGTCATCTGAGGGTTTCAGAGGGACGTAGGGCACCCCAAAGTGTGACCCAGCATAGCAGAGAGGGTCCCAAAATATGACCATACAAGCGCCAGCCTGCGCAGGCTTTTTGAGTGTATCATTGAAAGGTTTTTAGGTGTGTGTGACAGTGTGTGACACTGTCAGAGTACCTGGTAATAGTTGTAATTTGAGTTTTGGGGCAGAGGTTTATGTTCCTGCTGTTTATTAACTGGTTGGATGGCAGGAAAGCTGTTCCAGTGCCTGGGCAGAGTAAGGCTGCAATTGGAGCTTGTGGCTCCAGAGCAGTGCCAGGCTTGTGGCAGAGCTTGTGCCACCACTTAACTGAATGTTTCTGAACCCAGCAGGGAGCATTTTGCCCAAATCCCCAGGTGGCAGCCCTGTGGCCACTGTGTTGTTTGTAAGTCCCAGGAGTGTTGCATAGGAGCTGCACTATCCTGTGTTTTGGTTGTGATTTCCAGTGTTTCCAGCTCTTGGTAATGGGAGTGATCTTAAAACAGGCTTTTCAGTTTGCCTGAGGGACTTCTGGGGGTTTATTTTTCCCCTGGTCATTAAGGCAAATGACCACACCACCCCCCCCCACCCACCCCCAGGGAGGTGTATATATTAATGACCCCCCGAGGTCACTAGTCCTGTTAGCAGGATTGGAAAACCAAGTCCTGTCCCGGGTCTGGCATGGGACCAGTGAGGATGGATAATTCCCTTGATTTATACCTGGAACATTGAGATCTTTCCTCTCTCCCCAGCCCCTTTCTGAAGCTGCGCCGTGGAAGCTGCAGCCATATTTAGCCCCAGCACAGACCTGGATTGATCTCAGCCCAGTGGGACGGCAGGCTGTGCATTGTCAGTGCTGCTTTGGCCAATGGGAAGCTGTGGACTCTTCCCATCAGGCACAGCTCAGCACCTATTTCCAGAGGGGGAAACCACCCACAAGGACCTGCTGTGCTGTGGGAGAGGCCTTGCTCAGAGTCGCCTTCTGCTCATCTTTCAGCGTCCCCTCCTTCTTTCCCTGATCCATTTTTCTGCTGAGGAATCTTCTAGTCCAAGTTTTTATTTTTAAATGTTTAGTCACAGTATTATGGCAGTGCCTCATGTCTCTTAAAAATGGACTCTGAAAAATCCCTGGAGATAGGAACGGGGAGATGAAGGGCACACTGTCACCTGTGCCACATATGGCTCTGGAAGTGCTGACACCCGTTCTGACACTTGCTGGAAACCCAGATTTTCTCCTCCCCCCTTACCTTCTGTGTAGAATTTCCCAGAAAATGCAGAAACCTGATTTTGGCCTTTCCAGGCTGGCTTACTACAGGAATACTGAGCAAACCCCTGTGGTTTGCTCCTGTGCTGGTGCCTTTCCTCCTGAGCAGAGCAGCTTGGAATGGCCAAGGGCACCTCATTCTGGTTGGCACAAAGGGCAGAGAGATGCTCCTGTTTGTGCCTCCTGGCTGTACTGGCTGAGCCTGTCAGCTTTTATCCTGCTCAGAGCCCAGGAGAGAGATTTTCTGTAGCTTCAGCTTTCTTCTGAGCCCGTTCTGTGTACCCAGTGTGGCTGGAGGCAGGTGGGTCTGAGAGTTGGCTGCTGTCCATGGCATTTATCGTGTGTAGGTTGGCATATCTGATGTAATGAGGGGTTTCTTACTCCCGAGTGTGTTGGGAATCTTCTCTCTGGCTTGTTTTAATTTTTGGAGCGAACTGTGCTGCTAGAGAGCAGCAAACAAGGTCCCTTTCTTACGGCTTCCATCACTCACTTTCCATACTGCCCTTTACCTTACTGGGACATTTTCTTTTTCTCCAGCCTGGTGAAGTGAGAGCAAAGCTTTCCCAAGGAGTTTTCTGCTCAATGTTTGTTGTTAGGTTTTGGTGGATGGTAGCTGGTCCTGTTTTGGGGAGCCCTGAGGACAAGGCTCCTGCTCCAAGTCACACAGGTGCCTCCACCCAGAGCCTTCCAGCTGATGGCTGCTTTGTTTCTGGCTGTTAGCTGGCCCTGGGGATGTGCTGGGACATCTGAGACTCCCGCTCAAACTGGGGCTGGAAATCCTTGGAGTGAGAGGCTGCCTATGTTCCCCAGTGGGTTGGAAAGCAGTGTCTGGAGCAGTGTCCATTGGCATTCAGGTGCTGGTCAGTGCCAAGTGTCTCCACAGCATTGTCTTCAGCCAGAGTGTGGTGTCTGTCTGTGCTGGTTACACAGTGTTCGTCTGTCCTGCTGCTTCTCTCCATCATTCCCTATTCCCAAATGTGGGAACACTGTTGTTAAAGTTCAATTTAGCCTTTTCTATCACATGGATAATACCAATGTAAGCTTAGAACTGATCCTTTTCCTTTCTCCTGCTCTCTTCCCTATGCATGACCTCTCTATTTTTAGCCTACTGCATTCAAATTTGTTTTCCTGAGCCCTCATGACCTCCATGATATTTTCACTTCGGAATATTTAACACAGCATTGTAGGCATCCTGCGTGGCCGGGCGTGACTATTGTTGTTGCCAGCTGAATAGTCCTTGTGTTTTTGGCTGCTTCTTGCGTTCTCAGCTTTCAGTGGCTCGGAGAGGAGCCCTCTAGGCTCCCTATACCCACTTGGCTATTTACAGCCAGACCCAGCAGCCATGTTTATTAAGTTCTTGGAAGTGGAACCCTCTGGAACAGAAATCACAACGCTGCAGAGGGTCTGGAGGAAGGTTTGGTACAAATGCCTCAGCGCATCAGTGCCCTGGGATGGGATAGTTGTCATTGTTGCTGCTCTTGTAGTTCTGCTGATTCCCGTAAGAACACAGAGCACCTTAGAAATGTGGTTATTTTTATCACTTTACCTGGGTCCACAAAAACGATTTGTTTGGTTTTTTTCTTTTTTTCCCTGTATTGGCTGTTCAGGGTGGATTTGCTGAGACAAAGATAAATCAAACTTGATATTTCAATGCTCCTTCAGTCTTGCATCCCTGCAAGTGCTGACTGTGACAGAAAGTGGAGTGAGGAACTCAGTGGTCAGTTCAGGGCACTGGACTCATCTCTTCAGCCTGGAGAAAAGGAGGCTTGTGGGAGACCTTGCTCTCCACAGCTCCCTGACAGGAGCATGCAGCCACGGGGATGGTGTGGAGCTCCCCTTTTTGGGATGTGCGTCCCAGAGCCCCTTCCATGGCCATGACCAGGAGCAGCTGTGTGGCAGACTCCTTGAGCAAAAATTCCAATAGCTTCTTCTTGTTTTGAAGATGTTCTCAGTTGTAACTTGTTTTTTGCTAGTAAATCACTCCAGGTGAATTCTCAACTGGTGAAACTTAAATAACTCTTAACAGTGTGTTCCTGGACTGAAGAAATAGGGGAAAATCCTGTCCTTTGAGTTTCCAGGCTTGAAATGCTGCTCAACTCAGGGAAGATGCACCCCTGGCTTACACTGTCAGGCAGTTTGATTTGTGTGGGTGGTGGAATTGATGCTGGTGAGTAATATTTTATTGTGTAACATTCAGATCAGGCAGAACTGGGGCCAGAAGTCAGGATTCCTTCAAGGCATGGAGTGCTGCTTGTGCCTGGAACTGGGCGTTTCTGTCACTGCAGTGGTCTGGAAGCATCACAAACCGGTTTAAGTCAAGTCTCTAAGTGTGCTTTTCTCTTTCAGGTTTAAACCACCTGTCCTTTGACCCTGCCAGTACTGAGTCCCTGGGGCTGGGCAGCGCCGCTGGCCCGCGGGTGTTGGACAGCCCGGCTGAGGATGGAAGCAGCCCAGGAAAGAGGAAGAGGAGCAGCATTCCCCCAGGTGAGCTGATACCAGCTCCACTGCTGGCAGGATTCAAGGGATCCATGAAGAATAGCCTGGATCCAGGGGTGTGGCTGGGCAGAGGGGGCTGTGTGCTGCTGCAGCCCCACTGCTATGCCCAGCGCCAGGCTTGGACTATGTGATCTCCCCCAGGAGTATATAGTGATAGAACAGTAGGGAGTGGTTTCCCACCGCCAGAGGGTGGGGATGGATGGCATACTGGGAGGGAATTGTTCCCTGGGAGGGTGAGGAGACCGTGGCACAGGGTGCCCAGAGCAGCTGTGGCTGCCCCTGGATCCCTGGCAGTGTCCAAGGCCAGTTTGGATGTGGTTTGGAGCACGCTGGGATAGTGGAAGGTGTCCTTGCCCGTGGCAGGGGTTGGAATGGGATGGTTTTTCGTGTCCCTTCCAACCCAAACCCTTCTGTGATTCTCTATACTTGTCCCAGTAGATTTATTTTTCTAATTGAACAGCATTTCAAGATTAAAGTCATGACCATAATTAGAAGCTGGATGAGGCAGCTCAGGCTGAATGTTTTTATGACGTTATCTTAAATGTGAATGTCTCCAGTCAAAGTGTTAAACGAGCTGTATGATATTGTTATGTCAGATCAAGGAGTCTTGCGAAGAAAACTTCCTAGATGCCAGCTTCAGGATTTCTCACAGACGATTGGGAAAAAAGGGAACACATGTCTTTGCAGATTATATTGTGGCTGAAAACTGCAATCCCACCAGTGTGACTGGAGAAATGTGGCACCTGCTTGTGTTATGGAGATGGGATGTTACAGCATGGACAGAGCAGTCTGTGGGAATGAGTCAACAACTTCCCTAGGGAGGTTCCAGGAGCAGAGAAGGATAAGGCTGCACCTGAGGCAGAAGGAAGATGGTGTGCAAAGCCCACAGCTGCAGAACGAGAGGGTGAAATGCAGCTGTTTCCCTGGAGAGTTAAAAATCCTTGAAGGAGAATCAGGGACTTTACAGCACAGTTTAATAATGGTTTTGATGAGCTGACAGAGCATTTCCAGTGGCAGTGGGAGGATCCTGCTGGGACAGCTCCCTTCATTTCAGTGGAGTCTGAGAGTTTATACCTGCTGGATGTGTCCTTTGTTCCTAAATCTCTAGTGAGGAATGAGTGTCCCCTTACCTTTAATCAGTGTTCCTTCAAAGCCCCTGAGAGCTGTTAATTGCAGTGGATAAACCGTAACTGAGGTGCTTTAAGGTGTTTTCCAGGTCCCACCTGCTCCAGAGGCACAGCACTGGTTGGTTTGTTTTTTTTTTTTTCCCTGGCTCTTCCCTGAGAGTGGGTTTAGCTCTGGTTTTGGGTGCTGACACTGAACAGCCTCTCTGGGCAGAGCTGAGATCTGCTCTAAGCCCTTAATCACTTTTATATTCCTCTCAACAGATGGTGGCAGAAATCTGAGCCTGGACTCCACTCTGATGGGATTGCCAATGTCCGACCCAACTGCCTGGGCCACCGCCATGAACAACCTGGGCATGGCTCCCATGGGCATGACAGGACAGCCCCTCCTGCCTGGTGAGCCTGTCACAGCTCTTTGGGAGTAGCCTGTTGCACTGTGGTTGGGTAGACACCCACCATGTACACACTGAGCTGTGTTTGAAATGCATTCATGCTGCGAGTGATTTATTTAGAGACCTGAATTGAGAGGAGATGAGAATACGTGTTTTTTTAATGCAAATAATAGTTATTGTGGGGTACCCCTAGATATCCTGCAGTGGAGCAGGAGGAGGAGGATGCCACACGGGTAAGGAAACCAGTAATATCCAGGAACATGTTATTCTAAACTGAGCTGGAATGGTTGGGAAGGAAGGAAGAGAGGAAGATGAAGAGGAAAGCAACAGAGTAGCAAATAGATATGGCAGAAATTAATGGAGAATTCTGCTCCAGAAATGACCACTTTGTAATGTGAAATACATGTGCCTGGCTGAGTCATCTTGTACTGGATGAAAGAGCTCCTGCAGGAACAGAGCTGAGCTGTGCCTTGTTTCCCAGCAGTGCAGGATGCTGGACATCAAAGTCCTGAATGGAACTGACTGTTCCAGTGCTTTGCTGTGCTAAGGAGGATGCTCTCCTTGCCATAAGACCTGTCTGCTCACCTGGAGAGGGAATGTCTGTGTTGGCAGACAACACAACCTTCTCTCCTCCAGTTTGAACAGCCCCAACTCTCTCAGCAGTAATAGAGTTCTTTCCTGTTCCTGAGGCCTTGTTTCACATTTGGCTTTGCTGTGGAGATGGTGTTTCCATGTCATTCTCCTGCTGACGTTCTTCCATGAGGGAAAAATCAACATAAGCCTATCTCATGGATAAGGATACAATTCCCGTGTGCTCCTACATCCGTGCTTCACAGTTGGAACAGGAAGGTTTCTTGTCCCTTCCTGCAAAAACGCCGGTTGGTGACAGAGGATTGGCCTCAGATCTGTGTTTTTGCTGTGACTGTGTTTCAAAATATGAGGAAATGGCAGGTTCTTAGCTGCTGGAATTGCTGCACTTGTCTGCTTTGTGAAATGATGCCCTAAATCCTGGAACCGTTTAGATTGGAAAAGACCTCCAGGATCATCGAGTCTAACCTGTGACTGATCTCCACCTTGTCAGCAGCCCAGAGCACTGGGTGCCACATCCAGTCATTCCTTGAACACCTTCAGGGATGGGGACTCCACTGCTTCCAATGCCTGACTACCTTTTCCATGTACAAATTCTTCCTGATGTTCTTAAGCCTGTGTTACAACTGTCTGTGCTGCTGAACTACTTAATACAACCAAACTGGATCAGGTTTTCCACTGTTCCATATGTCACAGGTGTCTTTTTGTGGACAAACCTCTCTGGGAAGGGTTGGACACTAGATTGGAGTCAGTATCTACTGAGGAGAGAAGGAAGTAATTTATTTTAACAGAGAAAAGTTACTTGACTGTGGCAATGAGCAATGAAATAGTTTAAAAATATTATTTTAAGGGCACAGATCTAAAGTTTGATGTTGGCACGTTCCTGATTTTCACTGGCATGCCTGGGAGTGTTCCCTGTTTGCTGTTAGAGCTCACAGTCACTGTTTGACTCTTCCCCCTCACACCTGACTCCCTTATTCTCTCCCCCATCTAGATTTTGATCCTGCTCTTGGAATGATGACTGGAATCCCTCCGATCAACCCCATGATGCCAGGCCTGGGGATTGTCCCACCTCCCATCCCTCCGGACATGCCGGCTGTGAAGGAGATCATCCACTGCAAGAGCTGCACTCTCTTCCCACCTAACCCACGTAACTGTCTGCTTGTGCTTTGTCTCTATAGGATATCCCTGTGTAGATGTTTATATAAACCCCAGGTGTGTGTGAGAAAAGGGCCGTTCTTGGGACTCAGTGCTGGCAAGGGGGTGACAGAGCAACAGGAAAAGCCTGTTCTTGTCACTGTTTGCCATTTCCAGAAATAGCCTTTTCAGCTGCTAGATTGATAAGGACTGGGGAAGAAGCCATTCCAGTTGCTGAGTGTTTGAAGTGTCTGAAGTGTTTGAGTCTTCATGGTTTGATTCTTGTGTGCAGTGTGAGGTGTAGCTCAAGCACACAAGTCTGGAGTGTGTGCAGTTGCAGCACAGAGAATCCCCTGAGTATGTTTTTTATGTGTTATTTACATTAGGGCAGTTTTTAAGCTGGGATTTGTAGCACCTTCCATGGTAAAGTTGGGAGCTCCTGGTGCTGCTTGCATTCTTTGACAGCTTAGTGAACCTCCTGTACTCAGGAATGTTTGGAGGGCTCTAGACTCCCAAGATCTTCTTTTTGCAAACATGCTGGTGAATATGCTTATTTTTATCCAGCAACTCAGCAGGATCCACTCCATAAGTCTGAGTGTAGCTTGGCCAGGTGTGTATTTAGAGGAAGCCAGGAAAGTGTGGTCATCTCTCAGGAGAGAGAAGCAGGTGGAAGGAGCAGGTGGGCTGGCAACCCAAAATCTGACTTGCTCTGTTTTCTCTCTTCAGATCTTCCCCCTCCGGCCACGAGAGAGAGGCCGCCAGGGTGCAAGACAGTGTTTGTTGGAGGCCTGCCAGAAAACGGGACGGAGCAGATCATCATGGAGGTGTTTGAGCAGTGTGGGGAGGTCATAGCTATCCGCAAGAGCAAGAAGAACTTCTGCCACATCCGCTTTGCTGAGGAGTTCATGGTGGACAAGGCACTTTACCTCTCTGGTGGGTGTGTTTGGCTCAGAGAGAAGCTTAAAATTCTGGGACAGAACTATAGTGGTATGTTATAGGCAGAACAGTGGGATTGAGGCATATTTCTCTGATGCTGCGTCAGTTTGCCTTCTGCTGCTGTTGCATTTCTGCTTAAATATTTGAAAACAGCTCTTGAGAAGAAAGGCAGCGGTCCTTTGTCACCTGAAAACGTTTACAAAATACTGGGCTGAGGTGCAGTCTGTTTCTGTCTTACACGGTTAAGTGTCCAGCTAATTCTGTAGGTAGTGCCTAAAAAAAGGGACAGTCGCTCCTAATTTGCTGACTGGTGAGCTGGGCTTACCTGGCTGGTTGCTTGCCTCAGTGGGGTTTTATTTGGCTAGTTGACTTGCCTTAGTAGGATTTTTTTCCCTGTTAGCCAAACCCTCTGGGCTCCTTTTTCCACAGGAGCCTCAGGTAAGTCCCCTGTCCTACTGACCACCCTCCCTCCTGCCAGGCTACCGCATCCGGCTGGGCTCCAGCACGGACAAGAAGGACACGGGGCGGCTGCACGTGGACTTTGCGCAGGCGCGGGATGACCTGTACGAGTGGGAGTGCAAGCAGCGCATGCTGGCGCGTGAGGAGCGGCACCGGCGCCGCCTGGCCGAGGAGCGCTTCCGCCCGCCCTCCCCGCCCCCCGTAGTCCACTACTCTGACCATGAGTGCAGCGTGGTGGCTGAGAAGCTCAAAGGTGAGAGGGGCTGGGCAGGCAGAGATGTGTCTTCTCCAGGGGTCAGCACATAGCAGCTCTGCCACCATCTTCCTTCTTTTTGTCAAAAAAACCCTGCACTTGAATCATATTTATAGAATCTCAGGATGGAGAGGACCTGAAGGCTCACCTGGCCTGACCTGTCTTGGCAAAAGCATGGTCTAGACCAGATGGCCCAACGCTCTGCCCAGCCCGGTCTTGAAAGCCTCTGGTACTGGGGAGTCAAGCACTTTCACAATGCTGCCACTGTGAAAAGCTGTCCCCAGGAGTACCCATTCCCCCTCATCCTTTCCACATGACTCCCTTGAAAAGAGGAGTTTCCATCTTCATAGCCCTTCCCAGGACACAGTGATGACGTCTGCCTTAAATCTTATTTTCCCAAGGTTGAACAAACCTGTTGAGTGCAGGAAACTTGTGCAAATCAAAACTGTACAAGTTTCCTCCAGATAATTTTGGTTAAGGTTGAAAGACTAATGTAAGACTTTCTTGGAAGCCTGAGATTCATGTGTGACCTGATGATTTTGGAGCAGGAGGTAATACCCTTTCACAAAAGGGTCCATCTCAGTAGACATGAAGTTTTCCAGTAAGTTTCTAGTGCTTGTTCCTCCTCTTGCACCTCAGCAGGTGATTTGCTTCATCAGCTTTGCCTTCCTCTGTACAGCCACGTATCCAGATCCTTCCCTGCTTCCAGGAGTTGTGATGAGTCACCTGAAGGATGCTGCCCTTTGAAGGAGCAGTTCAGCTCCGAGGAAAGGATCTGAAAGCTGCCCAGGCCACCCCAGAGCTGTGGTGTAAAGTTGTCCTTTCTTGCTGCAGATGACACCAAGTTCTCGGAAGCCATCCAGACCTTGCTGACCTGGATAGAACGTGGGGAAGTGAATAGGAGAACTGCCAACAACTTCTACTCCATGATCCAGTCAGCCAACAGCCACATACGCAGGCTCGTCAATGAGAAGGCGGCTCACGAGAAGGAGATGGAAGAAGCTAAAGAGAAGTTCAAACTGGCTCTCTCAGGGATCCTGGTGCAGTGTGAGTAGTGTTTCCATGCTGGATGGGTTGTCTGGTGTAGGGAAGACTCTTAATTTCCAGAGTCTGGAGAGGCCCCACTAAAAGGGCTTGGGGAAAAGAAGTGGCAATCGCTTCTGTACCTCTCCAGCTGATTTAGAATCACGTGGCATTAACCTGGCAAAAATCCCTTGTGATACTTTTTACTGGAGTAAGAGTCCACATCTGGGGGGAAGAGAATTAATTCTGAATTTATTTCCTCTTAATTATCATCTGTTATTAGTTCTGTCATCTTTTCAACCCCTCCTGTGCACAGACAAGGTAAGTTCCTGGGAATCTGGTGCCTCAGCGAAGTGTGCAGGATTTGTTTGCAAAAGGTAGGAGCAGCAGAGTACTTCCAATACCTTGTTGCAGACCCTGGGTATTCCATATCCCGTATCTTTATAAAACAAAGAAATCAAGGAAGAGGCGCATGAACTGTATTAATTCCAGGGTGTGATTTGTAACAGTTCCTCAGACCGTTCATTGCCTCTTACACATCCTTGCTTTAGTTAAATCTGAATATTTTTACTTCTTTACAAGTACCTTCTCCACAATTGTACTAATTCTATTTGAGCCCCTTGCCTAGCTTTCCAATATTTTTAACTTTTGGTTTTGTAGCTAGTAATTTTAGCTGTTACTTGATTTTTTTAAATTATTCTTTTCTTTTAAATTCTGTTAATGGTAAAAACTACGGGCACACGGTCCAGAGGGACATTCAGTGAGCACTGCAGAGTAAGTAGTAATAGAGACTAGGGTGTAACTCCACTCTCTAAAACCAATACTGTTATCTGAGCCACTCCTAGGTTACTCTAAGGAGCAGGGAGATGTGTTTATTTTGTGAGAATTATGGGTACTGTATCAAGCATAGAAAAAAATCAAGTGGACGTGCTTTGTGCTGTGGGTGAGCTCTCAGCCAAGGAGAAGCACTTTGTGTATTCCAAATCATCTACATTTTCTAGAGAAGCAGGAGGAATAAATCCCAGAACCAAGAAAAGCTGACGGCTGGTGCCTTTGCTTTGGTCCTGGTCCTGTTCCTGTAGCTCACACAGGCTGTGGCACTGTTCAAAGGCCATTTCATGGTTGTAGCTCATCACTCCATTTCAGAGGTGAGTCCTGCCTCTCTGAACTTGCACTCCCAGCCAGCCTCACACAGCGTATTTGGATATTTTTCAGCGCCTGTGCTGCCTTTTTTTCCATGTGTCCTGCCTTTTTTCCAGCTGAGAGCAGAGCCCATGCCCCAGCTGGTCATTGCTCAGTGAGCATTTGGCACTAGCCTGGTGAATCCCACGAGGCTCTTTCCAGACACTGAGCCCCTTCCCTGAGCGTAGCGTCAGCACAGTGCAGTGTTATGAGAAAAGGGGAGCCAAACCACCTGCCTGATTGCACTTTTTTACTCCTTTACTCCTCTTGTTCGCCCTCTCTGGATGCTATTCGGGCCCGATTTGCTGCTGATTTGCCACTCCAGTCGAGCAGATAGTGGCCGTGTACCATTCTGCCTCCAAACAAAAGGCTTGGGACCATTTCACGAAAGCTCAGCGTAAGAACATCAGCGTGTGGTGCAAACAAGCAGAGGTTGGTAATCTTTTCTTGTGTTAGACCCTCCAGCATGGTCTCTTACTTGTCAGGATGTTGATGTTCAGTTTGCACGATGCTCGCATGGGTAACAACACCTTCCTTCACAGTGTGAGATGGGAATCACTCAGGAGGCTCTTGTGGTACAGGTAATAAATTTGCTCTTGGTATTTGTGTCACCAGTAGCAATACATCAAGACCTGTCTGCTGATGGAAGTTGTGCACAATAATAGTCATAATAATGATAATAAATGTTGATTTTTCTGCTGGTTTGAATATTAAAGCAAGAAGGATTTCTAGAGAGATGTTAAAAAAAGTTTTGTCAGAATCTTTTATCACATTTTTGTGTGGTATTTCCACCTTGAGGTGGAAATAATTGCAGATGAACAGCAAAAAAGCTTCAAAGCCTCAAGCTGGAAAGCTTGAGGGAAAATGTTCTCATGTTTATGTGTTTATCCCATGAAGTGACATGATGAAATGTGGTTTAAAGATGGTGATCAGAAAGGAGCTGATGGAAGAGGGCTTGTCACTCCCCCTGCTCTTCCTGCGGGAGGAAGAATAGTTCTTAGTCCAGTAAGATTTGATAAAATCAGATAAGGGAGTGGCAGAATTTAGAAATAAGGGAGCTAAGGTAAAGAAAGGGTGTCCATTGGAAGGTGATGGGTGGGGAGGTGTTTGTCCTGGGGGCTGTGATGAGATCCATGCTGCCAGCTGGCACCTTGGGGGTGCAGGGCCTTGCACTTGGCCTTGTTGAGTCTCATGAGGTTTTATCCCACTCCTCCACCCTGTCCTAGTCCCTTTGGCTGTCATTCCTTACTGCTAGTGTAAGTCTTCCCGTGGTTCTGGATTTGTCTGGGATATTGAGTTCCTTACTACAAACTTGGAAAGTAAGTCTATCCCAGCAAACCCAGGAGGTGTCTTTCACCTTTAAGATTATTTAACATCTGGAGTGAATCTCAGCAAAGCTGAGAGGCTGCTGATCCATGATCACCACAGGCCAGGGACATGCAGGCTTGGGATCCCTGCAGGCTGGAGGTATCCTGGCCTCTGATCCCCATGGATTGGGGTGTCCAGGCCTGTGATCCTTGTGGATTGGAGTGTCCAGGCCACCTTCTTGTAGAACTGCCGCCTGGAGAGACTCTGGATCATGCCCAGCCAGGGCCTTGCTGGTACAAAGCAGGTGGTTGATCCTCCACCATGCTGGAGCACTTTAAAGCCCACGTTGTCCTGGGAAGTTTCCAGCTGTGATCTTCCTATGAGGCTGTACCCATGGGACTTGCCAGATCCCACTGAGTCAAACTTTTTTAGCAGCTAAAAGAGGAGCCAAGGTTTCTTTTGCTCATGAGAAGCCAATTGCAGTCTGATTCAGATTCACTCTGAGCACAGTGCTCCCATTCTTCCCTGCCTTTTGATTGCTGGCTGTGGCTGGGGTGGGAGCTCTCTCTCCAGCTGGAGCTGTCTTTTGTTCCAAGGTAAGTTCTCCCAGTAGGAAGAGGCTGTGAGACCACTGGTGAGGCCTCTTTCAGGAGCACTTCAGCTGCCAGGCTCAGTCTGCTGCTCTCCCCCAGCTTAGGGATTGCTCTTAAAGGAAAGTGGAAGCCACAAGACGCAGCTTCTTGGTACAGATTTTGGCAGATACTTACGTATTATAAAAATGCTGCTGGTATATCGTACATTTTTAGGTGTAATTTAAAATGTCTCTTACCTCATTGCAGATAACAGATGCTGGCTAAAGGGTCTGTCAGCCTTTTGGGGTCACCTTGAGGAGGTCCCTATACATGCTGGGGTGCAGCTGTAGCTTGGTTTGCTCTGTCCAAGCTCAGGTTGGGACTTTTGGCCCCAGAGAATTAGGGCTGACTCCAGTTCCTCATGGTTTGCACAACAAGGCTGAGCTGCCTCATCACAAGAGCAGAAGGGAGATGGAGGAGTCTGTAATCCCAGTAGCTCTGACAGAGTGACTTGTGCTGGATATTGCCCTTGATCTAATAATCTGTGCCAGTTCTTAAATCATGTCCTGGAGTTGTGTTTTGCAGACCTAGATTTCAGGAACTTTTCATCAGCCAACCTGTTCCTCGAAATCTATATTGAAACCCCCTCTGCTTCTGAACCCCAGGAGATCCGTAACATCCACAACGATGAGCTGATGGGCATTCGGAGAGAGGAGGAGATGGAAATGTCTGATGAAGAAATAGAAGATCCATCAGAGATGAAAGAAACGGAAGAGTCAGGTAAAATCCCTTTTTACAGCTCATAATGTGCTTTTCTTCAGTGGTTTCTTTCTGGCAGTGGGAAGCCATTCCCTGTGTCCTGTCCCTCCATCCCTTGTCCCCAGTCCATCTCCAGCTCTCTTGAGCCCCTTTAGGCCCTGGAAGGGGCTCTGAGCTCTCCCTGGATCCTTCTCTTCTCCAGGCTGGACAGCCCCAGCTCTCCCAGCCTGGGTGCAGAACAGAGGGGCTTCCAACCCTGTGATATCTCAAACAGCAACAGAGGGAGCCGTTCCTTTGTGTGCTCAGGGTTTGTAACCCGAGCTGCTGAGCCCATGTGCAGGGTGGGGAGAGCAGCCAGGTGTTTCTTGCTCTCCATTGTTTGATTGCTGTGCTGTCCCCAGCGCTGGTGTCGCAGGTGGAGGCGCTGAAGGAGGAGAATGACAGCCTGCGCTGGCAGCTGGACGCCTATCGCAACGAGGTGGAGCTGCTCAAGCAGGAGCAGGGCAAGGCCTCCAGGGACGAGGACACCACCAAGGAGCAGCAGATGAAGCTCCTCCAGCAGGCTCTGCAGGGCATGCAGAAGGTGGACCTGGAATTTTCCATAGCTGGGGCCGTGCTGCAGGGGAAAGCAGTTGGGATGGGCAGCAGAAACACTTGGAAAAACACTCTGGATTTTAGCAGGATCCAAACTGGTAGGGGAGAGCAACTTTGTTGTGTCCAGTGTTGCAAAAAAAAAACCCCAAAGCAAATATTGGTACCACGGATTATATATGAGCTGATAAGTCCCATGGAAGCAATCCATAGTTAATGAATTCCTTGTGTGCTCTTTACTGTGAGTTCCAAAGTACCAAGTCTGTCCATAACCAGCTGAATTAGGAAGTGGGAAATCCCATCCATTGGGGATATAATTACTGCCCTATGTTTACACAACTGTACTTTTTTCTATGCTAATAGGCAAAGGCATTTCTAAAGTGGATCCTTCTTTTATACTTCATCTTGTGATGGTTCTGGATGTAATCTGTCCAATCTTCATGGAAAAGCCCTTCTAAATTATATGGTCTTTGAACAACAGTTGTTGGAAGGCAGGTTAAGAGTTTCTTTTCTCTTCTAGCATCTTTTGAAAGTCCAAGAGGAGTACAAAAAGAGAGAGACTGAGTTGGAAAAAGTGAAAGAAGACAAACTGAAAATAGAAACATTGCTAGAAAACCTGAAGGAGCAGGTATGTGCCCTGCAGGTCTTCCTTGTGCAGTCCTTGGGTTTTGTGGTGAAGGACATCTGTCCTTCTGCACTCCTGGTGAGAATAACCAGCCCTGGTTTCGAGCAGTTGTCCTTGGAAAGTGAGGAAAAATTACCTGTCAAATTGCAGGATGTCTGTCAGGAATGGACCTGCAGTTGCTTCATATACCTGTGAGACAATCTGAGCAACTGTATAAATAAAATAGGACTGTCACTGAACAGTGTACAGTGTATCACAGCTGGAACGGGGTTTTCTGCAGAGTGAGCTTTTAAAAGATAAGAAAAAAGGTCTCAGTTGTCAGACAGTGATATTTACAACTGTGGTTTAGGAGCATGTTTTGATCTGCCCTCCATGAAACACTTTGGAACTGGAAATTTTTGTGAGTGTTTTGATATTTTTATTCTTGCTAGGTTTATTCCAAACAGAAATCCATGCAGAATTCCAAACAGAAATCCATAGTGCTGCTTCTCAGGTTTGATCCACTCTGATTTGATTGTGGATCAGGGCATGACTCTACACTTGTTGGGTCCTTTACTCTATAGCACAGACACAATTACACAAGAAGCATGAGGCAGCACTTCCCCCTTGGCCCACAGAGCCAGATACTGTGTTTATCTCATTTTCCATCTTTAGTCCCACTTTTTTGTGCCAGAGCCAGGGAAGATAATGCCTTTCTACTAACTAAAAATGGTTTTGTGTATTCCAGTAATCATCAGAGCAGGATCTTCAAAATAATACATTATCATCAGTAATCTTTCCTTTCTTTGACCATATATAGCAGAGTATGGCAGATGAAGAGGACAAGGAGGGAGATACAGCTGACTGCCAAGGGAATGTAAGTCCAAGAGCTGCTGCTCTGGGATAGTGGAAGGTGTCCCTGCCTGTGGCAGGGGGTGGAACAGGGTGGGCTTTAAGGTCCCTACCAGCCTAACCCATCCCATGATTCTGCGATCTTCAGGAGCAGGCAGGCTGTGGGTTAGCAGTGTAGCTGTTGGGCTGCAGTCTCTGGATCAGCTTCTACAGGGCAGAGCTCCTCTCTACTCTGGAAGCAAATGTGGAAGCTCAGGCCATTTGGGCACAGCCTCAGCCCTGTGAGCTGAGAATTGCACTGGTGTAAGAATTTGAGCAAACCCAGGGGACCATTCAGTTCTATCTTCGTCACTGGCCTCCCTCCAGCCCATCTCACTGGTCACTGGAAGCTGTTCCCAATTATAGCTGTCCACAGCTCTCAGGCCACTGGAATTCCGCGTAAAACTAGGGAATAAAAGCAAGTTCTGCCTTTCGTGCAGCCACTGTCTTTGCATGCATTGTTGTGTTTATGTCAGGGATAATAAATTATGCCAAATTCTGTTTTAATTCAGTACCACAAATTCAAGTCAGGGACAGTCTGATCCTAAGCCCTGTGCAGCCCCATGGCACTTGATTAGTCTCATTTGTGTCAGTTTGGGCATTTGAAAAATAAACCTCTGCAGCTTAATCAGTCATGGCAAGGCCACGGTCTGGTTTGTATTTTGTTGTTTAAAGCAAGGCTCTTCTGGAGCAAATGTCATGTCAGGAAGCAGGGCTGGTGCAGGGTGTGTGGTGGCATCTGCTGAACTTTGTGGCCTTTTCATCTCACTTGGTGGATGACACCCAGCACCATGGACACAGCTGTGCATTTCTGGGAGCATTTTTGAAAATAAACTTCAGATACAGCAGTGATGGATGCAATGGCTCAGAAAACCAGGAAAACACCCCTGCATGCTCTGTGGAGCCTGTCCAAGCCAGTCCCTGGTGTGCCAGGTTGTCTGGAATGTGCCTTGTGGGTTTGTTTTGCAGGAGAGCAGCATGTCCAGAGTTTGTGCCTGCAGCCAGGAGAAGGACTGTCCAGTGGAGAAGACCTTGAGCAACAGCCCTGTGAAATCTGAACGAGAAGTTCTCTTAGTTGGTAAGTTCTGCTGGCTTGGTGGTGATTCCAGAGACCTGAGATGAGGGGACCTTCTGGGCACTCCTCCTACCCACCTCTGGCTCTTTTGGTTGTCCCAAGGGAGGTGGTAGTCCTGGAACTGAGGAAGATCTCGAGCTCTGCTGGGGTCAGGGTGTGACCTTGTGACATCTGGCTGCCTGCAGGGATGCAGAGCTAGTGTTCCCAGCTGGCTTTTGTCTTGTGACGATGACCTTTGTGGTGTTCTTTCCTCAGGGATAATTTCAACATTTCTCCACGTGCATCCATTTGGAGCCAGCATTGAGTACATCTGCTCCTACCTGCAGCGCCTGGACAGCAAGGTGGGTGTGGGGCAGATTGGGCTGGACAGTGAGGCCTGGGCTCTACTCCCTGCAGAAATCTGCTGGAAGAGGATGAGGGACGGGGTGAATTTTTGGATGACAGGATGGTTTGTGTTGGGAGGGCCCTCAAAGTCCATCCAGTTCCACGTCCAGTTGCCCAATGGCAAGGGACACTTGCCCCTATCCCAGCTTGCCCAAAGCAGCCCAGCTTTGAGATCCACCACTAACTACATCCCCAAGCACTCCCGTGTCCTGCTGGTTTTGTGCTCCTTTTTGGAGTAAATGGGGGCAACTGTGCAAAGGCTTCTGCATGTAGGAAGGAATTACATCTCGTTCTCCTATATCCTGGTCTCCAGCTGTCTTCCTTAAAGAGCTCCAGGGACAGGAGGCCCCACAGGCATGGGAATCCTGTCTTGGGATTGGAACTTATCCAGCTGCTTGTGTATATAAATGAGTGTCTAATTACCCTTTCCTAAGAAATCATGGCTCCCTGACCTTGCTCACTCCAGCCTTATAAACACAGATTTAATAATTTTATCTCCTTATTCTAGCTTGGAATTTGTCTGTGGGGCCATAGCTGCCTTTATTTTGGTTTGGAGCTCCTATAAAACTGCCTTCATAGCACTCAGCTGCCTTCTGGAACTTCCTCTTTGGTGTCCACAGTGCAGAGAAGGGCTCCTGGAAGCTTCTGCTTGGGAGACCCCCTGTACAGAGCCCACCCTTTCACCTGTGCTATGGCATCAGTCTCCTTGTGTTCACTCATACTTAGGGCTATTCCTGTTGTTCTTTGTGTTCCTTCTGAGCTCTTCTGTCTCCTCCTTGACTCTGGCAGGAGCTCAGATTACTTTGGGATGTTATTTTTAACCCTGAGCAGATCTTTGGGCCTGAGGTGAGGCAGGAGAAGGGGGAGTACTTGGAAGTACAACCTGGTTTCTTGAAGCTGCCAACAGGAAAGGAAGGGGAATATCTTTTCCCTGTTCCCTGTCCATCATTCTTGCCAGGAAGATCAGCAGAGAGCACAAAAATTAAGATCCAAGGTGGTTTGGAGCCATGGAAGAGTCCTTCAGAAATTGCCTGTAGCCTGAGTGTGGCTTGGCAGGACCCTGGGCTCACCTCAGGTTCCTTCTGCACAGCGGTGCAACCCCACTCTTAGCTCTTGGCTCTGTTGGACACAGCTCCTGGTGTCCCAGCATTATCCCCAGGGGTTCAGGGAAAGCCTTGGTGAACTTCAGCCATGTCACTGTTTGAGTGTGAATTACCACCAGCCATCAGGGCTTCCATCTTCACTTTCAGTCCTGTTTTCTTTTGTTCCCACAGATCTGCACAGCAGAGGTGGAAGTTCTCATGACACGACTGCAGAACACGTTCCGGCAGGAGCTGAGCGGGGTTGGGGCCAGCCTGGAGAAGAGGTGGAAGTTTTGTGGCTTTGATGGGTTGAAAATTACTTGAGCTTTGACTTAACGCTGGAAACAGTGGGATATGGATGCTGAGGAAACCCAGGATGCTCCTCCCCCTGTTCTTGATGATTCCCTCACACCATGGCCTCGGGGTACAAAGTGTAAAAGTGAAACCAAGTCCAGAGCAGCACTGGAAGAACCTCCAAGTTCTGCAGCTGCTTTCATCAGTTACTTGTTAATGGGCAAGTGCTGCTCAATATATTTGGGGAAAAAAAGCTCCTGCCTGACCCTATGAAGCACAGCGTGTTGACTCTGTGTTCTGCCAATGTTGTATGTGCTTGTGTGCCCAAATTCCTCTTCCTCAACCTTCCTGCTGCTAGGAACAGCCACAGACTGTCCTGAAGCAACAATAAAGGGGCATCTTCTGGTTTCTAGATCACCAAAAGGGAAAAAAAAAGAAAAAAAAAAAAGAGGCATTTTTTAGATATTTCTATGAGTAAAAACCAAGGTATGTTTAAACAGAAGATTTAGATGGCTCGGGGGCCTCTGAGCCAAGGAATTGTTTCTTTTTTGTTCTGTTTTCTCTGTTAGCACTTAAGCTGAGGTGGGGGCAGAGAGGGATTCTGGCAGTGCCACTTGTGCTCTGAATCAGTCTGTACAGAATCTTTTACATGGGAAGAGTGTTTAATTTTCTGGGGATGTGGTGGACCAGAGCTACATCAGCCTGGCTTTTGGTGATTTTTTACCACCCAGTTCCTCCATCTACTTTGCTTTGGAGACCAAGCTCAAGCAGCACAGACTCCTCTGCTCTTGATCCTTCCCAGCCCCGTTCTTCATGTTCCGACTGCATGCTACGCTCTTGCCCAGCTGTGCAGAGGTGTAGGTAGCACAGCTCAGCCCGTTCCAACGTGCCTGGAGCCCTCTGGATCCTCCTGCCCGCAGCAGTCCCACGTTCCCAGCCTGGTGCCACCTGCAGAGCTCATTCACCCCGTGCAGTATTCCTGTTGTGCTAGACATCCCAACGTGTTCCTAGCATGGCAGCTGTCACAGTTCCCGCCCCTCCTGTTTGTTCCCCATGCCCCAGCTGTTCATGCCCTTCACTTGGGCTATTGATCCCAGCTCATCTTTGAGGGAGAAGTCCCAGTTCCTATGTTTCTGTTCTCAGGCATTTCCCGAATGTGTTACACATCCCCAACCCTGGTGTCATCCTGCTAGGTGCTTCTCCACCCTGTGCCATGGCCAAGGTGGTGCCCAGGTGAGTACAGGGACATTTCTGGTGTGTTCTGTGTACCTGGCACAGACACCTGGTGGTGTGTGAACCAATTCCACATCCAAAACCTCAAAATTCCACTGGTGACACCAGGCTTGGAGCCAGGTATTGACCTGCTGGCTCAATTTCTCCGTCATTGCACCATTCCCTGAAATAGGAAGGATAGAGGAGCGCACTCCCTGTGCTCCTGCTCCCTTTCCCACTCATCCCAAGGCCCTGAGGTCTCTCCAGATCCCTGGATTTCTTCCTGCACCTTCATCCTACATCCCAGATGAACCATCCTCCTCGTTGTTGCTCCCACTGGTAGAGCCTGGCACCAGTTCTCCCTGGGCACTGGGGGAGCTGGGATGGTCACAGAGGAGACACCCCTACTGTGCTAGGTGGGAATGTGACATCTGTGCCACCTGTCCCTTGTGGTCAGCCAGGTGGAGAGAGGGCAGGGTGGTGTGTACTCAGTGAGAGCTCTTCTTGGGAAAATCAGGGAAGAAACTTCAGGAATCAGGACAGTTCCAGAGCCCTGAGAGCAGCCGTGGCCGGAGCACCCCGGAGTCAGGGAAGGCGTGGGATCAGTGGGGATGGGGCTGGGCACAAGGACTTGCTGGGTCTTGGCCTCTGTTGGCTGCAGGGTGGGAGCTGGGATGGGGCTGGGGCACCGTGGGGAGCCAGAGCCCCTTCCTGGGGGGCTGAGGAGGCTGGGGCTGTTGGAGAGGCAAGGTAGGTTGTTCCATGGGGCTGCAGAAGGGCAGGGAAGGGAAAGGACCTGTGGGGCAATGGCTGGAGCTGTGAAAGTGAGTCAGGGCGAGAGCACCCCAGGGTCCTGCTGCTTCCCCTCTCCCAGGGCCCTTCTAGAGGGACTGAGGTTTCTCACAGGAGAAATCCATCCTACAGATGGGCTGCTGAGGTGACATCCAGGGATGAGTGACAGAGACCTTTCCTTGGGACTGGGCTGTTCCCACATGGGCTGTTGCTCTCTCCACTCCTAACACTGAGCACTTGCCATGCTGGGAGCAGATAAAAACCCTTTTAAAAAAATATTCTGAATAGTTGTGTCCCTGCAGATGAATGCTGTATTTTTAAGGAATAAACATTTTTTATGGGCAAATCTTGGCCCTGCTGCTTTTTTTGTCATTCCAACCCAAACCATTACATTATCATGGGCCAGGAGCCTGGTTGTGCCCCCCAAAGGGCTCATGGGTGTTTTAATTGGCAAGGAAGTGCCAGTTTTGGGTGTTGGTGGAGGTTTGGGAGGCTCTCCAAGGTCTGTAACCCTCTAGGAACAACCTGAGCTGTAGATCCACCCCATGAGGTCTGTGAGCTCCTCGACAGCAGAGCTCTGCAGGGACCCTGGATGTGAAGAGCATCTGTGTGCCCAGCCTGTGCCAGACCCTGCCAGCCACTCTGTCCCAGGGAAGATGCCATGGTGGAGCCACCAGGAAGGTCTGCACGGAGAGCTGAGGTGGGAATCATCCACTGGCCCTCATCAACTAACCCAGGCAGCACGTTCTCAGTTCAGGTTTCACCTGCCAGCACAGCTGATGCTTCGGGCGTGTCCTGGTTGCCCATGGATGGGAGCAGGGAAAGCTGAAGATGGAGGGGATTGCGCAATGAGCAATCCCTGCCAAGGCTCTGTGTCCAGCGTGGGAAGCGCAGTCCCTTCCATCCAACCCTGCCCTCTCTCCACACGCTGTTTCTGGCTCTCATTTCTTTGGCAGAAAATTCACATTCTCATCCCCTCTCTCCTCCCCTCGGCTGTGGCAGCTCCTTTCCATCCCTTCCCTGGTTCTCCTCCTGCCTGTGGGCTGGCTCCAGGGCCCCTGGAGCCTTTGAGGAGATGCTGCTGTGAAAACCATTGTCCCGAAGGAAGAGCTGGGAGCTCCAGGAGCTGCTGGTGCTGCAAGAGGACACGGGCAAGGTAAATGTGGGTCCTTTGTTCCAGCTGGGAAGAGAGAAATTGCAGCTGAAACTGGGGGAGCAGCCACTGCTCCTTGGGAATGGAGGGGGCAGCTGGGCTGAGCTTTCCCCATGAGATTTCCTGAAATAAGCACTAGTCCTGTTTTTGAGTTAGTGAGATTCCTGCTCTGGCATCCCCTCCAAAGGAGGATTTCTATGAGGCTCTGGCTTTGCCCCTGCTGTGGGCCAGCATTTCCTTCTTTTTGAGGAGCCTGGTGCCTCAGGCTGAGTGAGCTCTCCTGTCCCATGGGATTCACAGGACACCCATGCTGCTCTTGTGCCTCTGGCTAGGAGGTGTTGGTCCCCATCTCAGCTGTTCCCAGGGGCATAAATCCACACCTGGGGTGACAAGCAGGACAGGTGTTTGGGGTTAACTCCTGGAGGATGAGCTTCGGCAGTGCCAGTGATGGTGGCACGTCACAGGGCTCCTCGAGTGGCGCCTACGGTTGGGCAGATAAGCAGCTGCTTGTCCAGCCTTCTCCTTCCTGCCTTCTCCTTCCTGCCTTCCCTCTGCTGTTCCCTCTCGGAACTGTGATTCCTCCTCCTCCTCCTCCTCACCCCATGGCAGCCGCATCCCCCAGGACTCCACTCAGGCTGGGGATGTGGCCGTGGGCTCTGCTGGAGTGTGGTGCTTCACGTGCACAAAGGTAATTCCCTGCAGTGTGTCTCTCTGGGTTTGTCTGTCCATCCATCCATGCACAGCAGAGCTGCTCCCGCCCTGCTGGGAGCTCCCGGTGCAGCAGAGGCACAGGAGCTGTCCCTGGCATGTGGAGATGCTCTCATCTATGACAGCCAAGGAGTTTCCTGCCCCAGGCTGTCCCAGGGGAGCAGGATGGAAGTTATAAAAATCCCTGCATTGCCCCTCTTTAATTTGACAGAGGGCAGGGATAGATGGGATAGTGCGAAGGAATTCCTTCCTAGGGTGGGCCGACCCTGGTACAGGGTGCCCAGAGCAGCTGTGGCTGCCCCTGGATACCTGGAAGTGTCCAAGACCAGGTTGGATACGGGGGCTTGGGCAGCCTGGGACAGTGGAAGGTGGCCTTGCCATGGCAGGGTGGAATGAGATGGTTTTTGAGGTTTTTTCCAACCCAAACTAGTGTGGGATTCTATGGTGTAGCCGAATTCCCTTTTCAGTGTCCCTTTACAGGGAACTCTGAACAACTCCTTTATATTTGTTTTCTTCTTTAATTTACATAACTTTCTAAATACCTTTAGAAACTGAAATTTCAAACCTGGCCAGAAGGAACCAGTCTCAGGGGCTGGAGGGGGGCGGCAGAGACTGACACAGGAGCCCTGTCCTGTTCCTGGGGGTCTTACCCGCATCCCTTGAGACTTCCAGGCATTTATTTTTCATTCTTGCCTTAAGCCTCTTTGGGGAGGTTCTTTTCAGAGCCCGTAGTCTGAACTCAATCCTGTCTTCTCTCTGGGGCTCCTGTTGTTCTTTGAACCGTGCTGGGTGGTGCCGGTGCTGGGGCGGTGGCAGCGGTGGCACCAGGCTGGAGGCAGCCAGGTCAGTGTGGGGTGAGGAACCAGGTCCCTGTGCGGGGTCTTCTAGAGCCTGCACAAAACGGAGGGCTCCCCAAAGCGCTGGGAGAGGAGATGGGATGTCCAGGGTGTGTCCGTGGGCTGTGGTCCAGCCTGTGCCTGGGGTAAAGGGCTTTGGCACCTCTGGTCATGTGCAGTTGTTTATGACTTAAAAGAGATAAATCATAGAATTGTGGAATTGCTTGGGTTGGGAGAGACCTTAAAGCTTATCTCCTTCCATGCAGGGACATTTTCCACCAGCCTAGGTTGCTCCAAGCCTCATCCAACCTGGCCATGGACACTTCTTCTCTGGGCACCCTGTTCCCCACCCTCATAGGGAACAATTCCTTCCCAATATCAAATCTAAATCTCTTCTCCTGATGCCTCCAAGGCCTTTGCTTGGAAGGTTGAAGTGAGATGATGTGATTGGGGCATCTGCAGCCCCACTGTCTCTTTGGAGAGGTGACAGAGTGACACATGTCTCCTGCAAAGACTCCCTGGGGTGCTCCCAGCAGTTTCTCTCCTAAAGCAGGTATCACTGCTGTGTGTTCCTTTCACACAGGTGTGTTTTCCAGAGGACCTTTGGCTCGATCCCTGTGCCAGGCCCCAACCCTGGGATGCAGCCTGTGGCTCTGCAGAGCCTGTCTGAGCTGGAGAGGGCCAGCCTGCAGGAGCTGGCACTGTTCCAGCTGCAGGAGAGGCTGCCCGTGGGGCATCTCTGTCTCGACAGAGGTATGAGGGTGAGGGTGGGGGTGGGGGAGGAGGGACAGGATGGGAGACGAGGCTCCTGCCAAGGGGAGCTGAGGCTGAGCCATTCATGCTGCTCACCCCCACACCACAGCTCGGGATGATGGTTATGGAAAGACATTTGTGACACATTTTGGTCCATTTTATTTCTCATTCCTGCTTTATTCTGAGCCCCAAAGGCCTGATCATCCTGTGGAGGGGTTTGCGTGTCTGCAGCAGTGTGAGAACATGACCCTCCAAACCCAAACCAGATGTGACAGCTTGGCGAGGTCTCCGCTGGGATTGTCTGAGTGCCCTTGGGCTGGGACAGGATTTGCTGTTTGGATCCATGTCCAGCACTAAGTCCCAATGCTGGAAAGGGGCTTATGGAAGAGTGGATAATGCACTGGGACATTAGAGGGTGGATAAATGTAGGAGCTCCACAGGAGCTGAGCACAGAGGCCCTCTCAGGGTTCCCTGTCTGTATCCCCCATCAACAAACCCAGAGAGTTGGGGTTCCCAGACTCCTTCCCAAATTCACTTCTTATCCCCTTGATGTGCCTCCTGTGCCCTGCCCATCCCCAGCAGGGCAGGGGATGTCACCAGGTCTGGAGCTGAGGGTGCAGAGGGAGCTTGGGGGTCTCCAGCCCTCCATCCACTCCCAGCACCCCAGGGCAGGATGCAGGCCCCAGGTCTCGGATCCTCTCCCAGGGACGGAGCATCTCCCAGTGCCCAGCCTCACACTGAGCACCAAGTGCTTAAGGTGACACCCAAGTTTGGTTTCCCATCTTAATATCCCAAAGATTTCATGCCATGAAATGGCATCATGAAGAGTCCAGCACAGCTCTCCTCTCCTTCCCTGAACATCCAGTTGCTCCAGGGCTGCAGCAACAGTCCCTAGAGGACTTTGCCCACAAACATCCTGATTCCTTTTCTATTTTGCTTTGTTTTGGACTGTTGTGATCCAGCTTGCAGTGACACCCTGCAGCAGCAGCTCCTCTAGGGACTGGTGCAGTGCCAAAAAAACCCCAAACTCCATTATTTCCTTCCTGGTTGGCCAGTGTGCTGCTGGATAATTTATGTTGGCTTCTACACTCATGTTCCTCATTCCAGCTGTCAGAGCTTTCCTCTGAGTCTTACAAAATAACCCAAACAAGCAGATATAAGCTGTTCCTAGGAAGAGAATTCCTCAGGAATGAGGAGTATGAGCCAGAATAGGGTGATGTGTCCTGGAAGGATTTAGGGTGGGCAGTGAGTGAGTTCTCAGTTCACTGCTGCTGGATGTGTGAGGTGGGAGTCCTCCAGAGCAGGATGGGATTTGTTATGGTGTTTTGTACAACTTATTATGTCTGTGCTGTGTAAGACATTCCCAAAAGCTTTTCTGGGCCTCACTGCTTGTGTAGAGCCATGGGGTCCCTCCACTCCTTCACCCGGGGAGGATGGTGCCCATCTCCAAGGCTGGTCCCCAGGCAGTAATGTCCATCCCCAGGGCCGGTCCCTGGGCAGCTGCTGCCCACCTGTGTCCCACAGGACTCCTGGATCCCCTCAGGGCTGTGGCTGTTGCTGCAGAGGGAAGGAGAGGAGGCTGGAGGCTGCAGAGGGACAGGGAACCTATGCTGAAGCAGCCCCAAGATGCTGGTGCTGAACCTTCCCCTTCTCCTTCTAGATGGCTCCAAAGGCATTAAATCCATCCGGCAGAAGCTGGAGAGCTTCTCAAAGGAGAGGAAAGGTGAGCAGCCTCACTTTTACCTGGGCTTTGGTCCCTGCTCTCAGGGGGAATGGGTGATTTTTGGAGGGGTGGGGTGGGAGGTGCCTGAATCCAGCTGGATTCTTCATCACAGGTTGTTCTGCTGTTCTTGGAACGGCACGAGCTTGATTGAGCCTGGAAGGCATGGAAAGGTGTGTGGAATATGGGCAATGTGAAATGCATTTTCAAGGTGAACCCCTATAAATGTGTCTATATGCCCATTTTGCCCCAATATTGCTGCCTCCAGTTCTATCTTAGCATCCCTTGAAGGACCTCAGTGACAACCTTGGGGTACACAGAATCCTAGAGCAGAGCCAGGTGGGAATGAGCTCTCCCACACCAGTGCAAAGCCCATTCAAAGAAACTACTAAAATTAAGGCCTCATATTTTACTAAAAGGATTTGTGGTTCTGCTCCAGGTGTAAAACACAAGGGCAGTGCAAAGGCTGGGGGTGAGGAAAGCCCTCATTGCCAGAGGGATGGAGGGGGACAGTTATTTGGGAAAAATACCACTAATAGCAGGACTTTTCTTGAGCAGATGTAGCTGAGGCAAACCCTGCAGAAAACTGGAGGTTAGAATTTGGAAAGGATCTTTTGGTGATTTATGAAGTTGTTGCTTCATAGATGCCATGGCATCTTCATGGGACTGTAGCCAGATAAAGGAAGGAAACTCCAGCAAAAACTGGGAGGGGCTCCAACAAGCCCGCTGATTGAGAGCAGGCCCCTGTGTCTCCTTGCTCTCCCCCCAGCACCCCGTTTCCCATGCTGTGCCCTCCCTTTTGGCTCTAGGGCACCCAGGGCCTCACCACACCCTTCCTGCTTTCCAGGAGGAGCAGCTCCCTTTAGGCTTGCCTGGCTCCTTGGGAACGCACCACCCACTCCAGGTGCTCCTGGGGGCAGGAAACGCAGGGTTCATTTGTGCGGTTCCCTCACTGCAATGCCTGTCCCTTCCCCCCGTGTTCCCCCAGACTGCTCTCCCCACACCTTCGGGGTCCCGCTCTCCCAGGTCATCGCCAACGACCGTGCCTGCCGGCAGCTGCAGGAGGCCGTGGGCAAGAGCCGGCGGCTCTGCCTGGAGGTGGAGGCCACGGTGACGAGGTTCCGGGCTCAGAGGCAGAAGAGGCTGGGAATGGGCACCAGCTGTATCCGGGCACCTGATGGGGGCTTCCCAGAGGAGCCGCTTTCCCCAGCTCTTCTGGACAAGAGCTCCTGGAGCCAGCGTAGGGTATGGTCCCCAAAATGGGCTGTGGTGGTGCTGTGGGGCGGGGGCGTCTGAACTCGGCAATAAATGGGATTTTCCATTTTCTTTTCTTACTGACTGAGTTGGTTGTGTCCCAGGCTGGGCCAGTCTCAGTCTGTCCTTAGGGAAATGGTGATGTCCCCAGTCCTCTCAGAGATGGACTGTGAGGAGTGGGAGGACCTTCACTAGCGCAGCTGCTATGGAGCTGAAGTTACCAGGGGGGCACTTAAGGGTCCAGAGGGCAGGGATGGATGGGATATTGGGAAGGAATTCTTCCCCATGAGGGAAGCTGCGGCTGCCTCTGGATCCCTGGAAGTGTCCAAGGCTGGGGTGGATGGGGCTTGGAGCAGCCTGGGTCAGTGGAAGGTGCCCCTGCCCATGGCAAGGGTGGCACTGGATGCTGCCCTTTCTCAGAAACCCATGAGTCTGGGTTGTGCCAACCCATGGCAGTGATGGATCTGTGGGGGTCATTCCTGCCACCTGCAAACGCCCTCTGCTCCATCACAGGGGGCCATGTCCGTGGATTCCATCACGGACCTGAGTGACAACGCGTCTGAGCTGCTGGAGGCCCTGCAGCTCTCACACCCCCACGAGCTGGACCCTCGCAGGAGCCGGGGCAAGAAGAAGCCACTGAGCCTGAACCCCATCACCTGGCAGGTGCCACGGATTGTGGACAGGTGCTGCACACACCTTGAGACACATGGTAAGGGCTGGAAAAACTCCCTGTGTGTGGTCACCAGGACATCCTGGCCTGCCAGTCCCAAGGTGGGAGGAGACACTGGGTTTAATGGGCATCGTGGGATTCACCCGAAGGTTGGACTTCATGGTCTTGGAGGCCTTTCCCAACCTGGATGCTTCTGTGAGTCCTGGGGCACGGCATCTCCCAAAAAGCTTCCTGTGGAGAGTCCTCTGGATTGGATGCAGCACCAGAGAGGAATGTCACTGTGTGTGTCAGTGACCACCTCCTGGTGCCTCAACTCCTGCTGCACATCCAGCCCTCAGTCACAGTGACTGTAGGGATGGGATCTCCTCCCTTCTCACAGACAACCCAAGGAAATCTCATGGCTCCACAGCCTTTCCTTTTCCTCACTGCCTGGAGAAGGGGAAGCCATGCAGGAGAAGCCCTACCATGGTGCTCAGGTGCTCCCAGGAGCGGTCAGGGTGGCAGGGAGCTGTGGGAATGCACAGCACTAACCTCTCTGTCCCCCAGGGCTCCAAACTGTTGGCATCTTCCGTGTCGGGAGCTCCAAGAAAAGAGTCCAGCAGGTAAAGGGGGACATTCACTGCATCCTCTGGCTGTGCCTTGTCAGGGATAGAGGCTCATGTGGATGGGGATGGATAGAGCTGACATTGGTGTGGAGAGGTCTGAAACAGACTAGAACTGACTGTTTTATTTTTATTTTTATTTTATTTTTAATCCTTCTCATTCCTTCCATCTCCAAGCTGAGGGAAGAGTTTGACCGAGGGCTGGATGTTTTCTTGGATGAACATCAGAGTATTCATGATGTGGCTGCCTTGCTCAAAGAGTTTCTCCGGGATATGCCCGATTCCCTGATTCCCAGAGAGCTCTATGGAGCCTTCCTCAGCACAGCCAGTGAGTACTGTGGAGCAGAGCCTGCACAGCCACAGGAGGATTTGTGCTGGGAGCACCTCTCACTTGGTCAGGTTGCTCCAAGTCCTGTCCAACCTGACTTTGGACACTGTCAGGAATGGATCCTTCCTCACCACCCTTCTTTTCCAAAGCCTCTGGACAGCAATGGGATGGGTGTTGTGTTCCCTGGCACTGCCATGTGCAGTTAATGTAATCAGTGGGTTTGGTGGGGGTTTTGTTTGATTTCTTTTGAATTGGGTTAATAAAAATCCCTCTGGTCCAGGAGTGTCTTTGGCTGTGAGGTTGTGCAGTATCCAACATCACCACAGCCCTTGCTGGGTTCTCCATCCCATGGAGGGATGGGTGAAGGGTGGGACAGCAGCCTGGCTCCCACCAGAGCTCATTCCTAAGCATGTGCAGGAGGACTGGAAGTGCTTGAGGGGCTGGGACCCTCACTGACAGCTGCTCTCCCCAGCCATGGAGGGGCCGGCCCAGCTGGACACCCTGCAGCTGCTGCTGTTCCTGCTGCCCCCCTGCCACAGTGACACCCTGCTCCGGCTCCTGCGCTTCCTGGCCGAGGTGGCCCGGCACGCTGAGAGCTCCTGGGACCCCGAGGGCCGCGAGGTGAGGCTGCTCCAGAGGAGCTGCTTGGGGAAAGGTGCTCAGGCTGCTACGGCTGGAACTGAGCGGAGCTGCTGCAAGCCTGGGTGAAGGTTCCTTTTGTGCTTCCTTGTAGATCCCTGGGAATAAAATGACAGTGTCAAACCTGGCTACAGTCTTTGGTCCCAACATCTTGAAGAAGGAGAAGCCTGGAGAGAAAGATGCCAGTGCCCTGAACTTTGAAGACAGTGCTGCCATAATCCTAGTGCTCCAGAAGCTGATTGAGCACCACCACTCCCTGTTCATGGTACGTGAGGCCCTCAGGGCAGCTCCTCCAGACCCTCCTTCCCTCTGAACTCTTCCAAGAGCAGCAGGGGAAGGAATTTGTCCCTTTCAGAGATGCACACCTCAGTCTGTGCCCATCCTCTGGGAAGGCTCTGGCTTCATCCTCTCTCTACCCTCCCAAAGGGCACTTGCAAGGCAGCAGTAAGAGTCCCCTCAGGTCTATTGGAATGCAACATTTCAGGTCCCCAATAAGCCTTATAACAATTTTTGAGGTCTGCAGGGAGCCAGAGGACTGGGGATAGTGGAGGGAAAGCAGGGGCTGAGATCCTGCAGACCCTGGGAGGTGTGCGGGGTGTGACACCAACATGCTGGGTTTGTGACCATGTCCTGGGGTCATTCCTTGGCTGCCTCTGCTCAGCCTCCTGCTGAGAGGGGCCCCACGAACGGTGTGGCCGTGTTTCCCCAGGTGTCTCCAGAGATGCAGCGTGATGTGCTGAGGAGGCTGTTCCAGACAGACCCTGATGTCATCGAGTACCTGCTGCGCAGAAAGTTCCCTGGTGTGCCGTAAGTGCCCAGGGGGCTCCTCAGGACACAGGGACAAGTGACAGCACACCCTGCTCGTCTTCCTCCAGATTGCTCCTTCCTACACCGCTCTGCTCACCAGCTCTCCAGCAAAAGCCCTTCACGCTCCATCCTTCCCATCCCTTGGAGCTCCCTGCTCTCCTTATTTTCTCCTCAGCCTGTGCCAGCTCTCTCCAGAGCTTGGGGATCCACACGGCTCCTGTCCAGCCCATCCCCTGCTCCTGCCTCTCAGTGTCACACACTGATTCCTGCTCCACCACCAGCCTTCTCCAAACCTTGGTATCCACGTTTCCCTGCAGTCTCTTCCCTGTGTGTCTGTGTGGGGCTGCCAGCTCTGTCCATACATCCACATTTTGAGTGCAAGACAGGACAGTCCCATTGAGGCTCAAAACTGGAGCTCGTGTCCTTCCCTGAGGTTAAAGATGGTGTCTGGAAAGGACCTTGTGTCCCCTGGGCTGGGTACACCATGGCACATGGTGCAGGGGGGGGTTTGCACCCTGGGGCTGGAAGTAGGGAATGGTTGAAAGCAGGGGATCCTGGGAAGCAGGGGATGCTCAAGAGCCTTCAGTAGAGCCAGTGATTCTTCACTAAATATGAATTGTCTTGTGGGAAGGGTTTTCCTGGACCACGGGCCACTTCCATACCAGTTTGGATGGGGCTTGGAGCAACCTGATCTAGTGGAAAGTGTCCCTGCCCATGGACTAGATGGTCTTCAAAGTCCCTTCCAACCCAAACTTAGGCATCTGTAATCCGTGCTACAGCTTCTTGTTTGTCTTCACATTCCTTTTGGGACTATCTGGAGATGGCGATCTTTGGGATCACTGCTTGAGCCCATTTGGGAGTGCAGTAGGCAATAGAAGCATTTGCAAACAGCATCTCTCTCTTTTTTTGCTTCCTTAGGAGCCCAGAGCATGAGGATCCTGGGGAAGACCACGCTCCGTCCACACTGCCTGGCTGGACACACAGCCTGGAGCGAGGCTCGGTCTCCTCGGAGCTGTACAGCAACGTCTCCTTCCTAAACCTGGATGTTGGCATCTAGCCAGCCCTGGCCAGGCCCTCTGGACAAAACCAGGCAGCTTTTCCCAGCAAAACCTGGCCTCTGCCTCACTCTAGGGGCCAGAGCTGTACTCAGGGGTCACCTGCCAGGCTGGCACCTTCTTGCAGGTCCAACCGCTGCCACGTCCTCAGCACAGCCCTCCCCTGCCACCTCCTCCTCACAGGACCTCGGGGAATGGATTTCCATCCTTACCTGTGGGCACTGGAGCATTTCTCTGGGGAGGACAGGCTGAGGAAGGTGGGACTGCTCAGCCTGGAGAAGAGACAGCTCAGAGGGACTTTATCCATTTGTCCAAATGCTTTTGTAAGGGCTGGGAGGGACAGCACAAGGGGAATGGCTTCCCACTGCCGGAGGGCACAGCTAGATGGGATATTCAGAGAAATTCTTCCTTGTGAGGGCAGTGAGGGCCTGGCACAGGCAGGGACACCTTCCACTGCACCAGGCTGCTCTAAGCCCCAGCTAGCCTGGCCTTCTAGCCTTCAACGTTTCCAGGGATGGGGCAGCCACAGCACGGCACTTTTGCGGATAAAACAGTACTTCTGCAAACAATATTCCATATTCCACCACAGCCTGCACCCAGTCCTGGTCTGAAGGCACCCAGACCTTCTCAAGTGCCCTGCTCAGGGCTGGGCTCTTAATTTGCAAAGGTCTCTTTCCTGCAGATCAGTACAGTTGGGATGGGTGGGGAAGCATTTCCCGGAGGAGCCTGTGCTGTGAGATAGCTGGTGAGACCCCTCAGGAGCTGATAAGCTCCAGGGAGCAGCAGAGCTGTTGCGTCTGGAGGAGCAGATAAATTTGGGACACCACGAAGCTGTGGAAGGTTCCAGAGGCCACCGGAACACTCGAGTGTCAGCAGTGAAACCAACATTGTGTCCTGCCACTGCTCTGAGTGGGATTGTACCTGCTGCAAGAGCAGTCCCCAGCCTTTCAAATTCCTTCCTAGGGTGGTAAAACACTGGCACAGATTGTCCAGAGCAGCTGTGGCTGCCCCTGGATGCGTGGCAGTGTCCAAGGCCAGGCTAGATGTGGCTTGGAGCAGCCTGGAATAGTGGAAGATGTCCCTGCGCATGGCAGGGGGTGGAATGGGATGGACTTTAAGGTCCCTTCCCACCCAAGCCATTCAGTGATTCCATGATTCTAAGATGGAACAGGGATGCTGACACAGGAGGCAGCTCTTCGCAGGAAAAGTCCTGTTGAATTTCACTTCCTAGCAGCATAACAGGAACAAGGGAGCACGGGGAGCTCACTGGGGAGCACCAGCTTTCTCTGGCTACTATAGTACCACAAAAGTCGCTGTAGGGTGTTTATTCCTGGCAGTGTTGATGGGATATTGCTGGAAACTCCGCTTGAGGGCAGCCCGGCACCAGCCCGGCTCCGGCCTCCTCTGGCTGCACAAAGACGCTGCCGCCCACGGGAGCAGCCCTGGCGCTGCCGCAGCACACGGGGCTGGCTTGGAGCTGTTCTATTCCAGCCCCACAAAATAAACCCCCTCCCCAGTCAGCTGCAAATCTCATTCGTGGAGCCTTGGCAATGCTCTGGACCCGCTCTGGAGGGGCTGGCTGGCTTCTGTCACGTTCCAGGTTCTGTTTTAATGGGCTCTTTGCCCCTGCAAGCCTTGGGGGTCACCTCAGAAACAATTGGGAGGGTTCTGTCCTGGTCTTTCCTGATCCCCAGTGCTGGCACAGGAGGAGTTGTTGCTTTTGGGGCAGTGGTGGCTGTGGTGGGCTGGCAAATGTTCAGGGAGTCTGCCTGGGGGGATGGTGGCTCTCAGGAGCTGGTCACTGTTTCAGGGCTGGTCACTCTTTGGGGAATCATTGCTGTTAGGGAGTGGCTGCTGGTTTTGGGGGCAGTTGCTGCTGTTGGGTGGTTCTGGCTGGTTTTTAGCTCCAGCCCCACCAAAGCCTGCTTGAGGGCCTCAGCACCAGTGAGGCAGAGCCCGGCCTAGGGCTTGTATGAGGGTACAACAAGGAGTATCTGCAGGAGTGGAACTGGCTGCTCGGATCCATGGGTGAGTTTAGAGTCAACACCAAAAAAAAGCAGAGCTCCTCTTTTTTTAAACCCCTGTGTCTCCCTCACACTGCTGACCAGGATCCAGGGCAGGGCCCAGACACAGAGCTCTGGGCTTGACAGCTCTCTGGGAAACCTTTGGGAGAGAATTGTGGAACCGTTGAGGTTGGAAAAGCCCTCCAAGACCAAGTCCCACCATTCCCCAGCACTGCCAAGGCCAGCCTAACCCTGTCCCCAAGTGCCACATCCACACGGCTTTTAAATCCCTCCAGGGACGGGCACTCCATCACTGCCCTGGGCAGCTGTGCCAGGGCTGGGCAGTCCTGTCCATCAAGGAATTTTTCGTAATATCCAACCTGACCCTCCCCTGGCACAACTTGAGGCCGTCTGTCTCTTGTTCCCCGGGAGCTGAGCCCGACCCCCCCTGTTCCACCTCCTGTCCGGGGTTTGCCGGGGGCGAGACCGGGCGGAGGTGGGGGGGGTCATAGGGGGCGTTCGGGGGGTGACCCCAGGCCTCCCCCGGTCTCGCGCGGCCGTTTGGGGGCGGAGCCTCCCGGAGACCCCGCCCAGCCCCCGTGTGGGGCCAAAAGCGGCGGGGGCGGACCGGGAGGCGCCGCTGCCGCCGGGACCGGAGCGCAGGGAGCCGAGCAGCCGGTGAGTTCTGAAGCGAACCGAAGCGAAGCAGGGGATGGCGCCTCTTCGGAACGCGCGGGGGGTTCCGCTCCTGTGTCCCCTCGCAACCTCCGGGCTCCCCCCGCGAGCGGGATGGAGCCAGGGGCTCCCGGACTGCCCCGGCCGGGGATTGTCCCCTCCTCCACTCGCTCCATGTGTCGCCAGGCTGGCCGGGGCAGCTGTGGCTGCCCCTGGATCTCTGGAAGTGCCCAAGGCCAGGCTGGACGGGGCTTGGAGCAACCTGGGACAGTGGAAGGTGTCCCTGCCATGGGAGGGTGGGATGGGATGGGCTTTAAGGTCCCTTCCTACTCAAACCCTTCTGGGATTCTATCAGGCCTGTGTAGGACCAGCACTTAACTGGGCTGGGCCCAGCCCAGCTATGGGACGAGCTGGAGGGAGGCTGAGCTGTCCGAGGAGCTGGATGTGCTCGGACCAGTGCTGGCCACTGCCTGCAGGGATGGGACCTGGAGCCTGGCTCTGCCCCATCCCCAGCCTGGGCTGCTCCCAAGAGGCTCTTGCTGGCCCTGCCTGCCAGGTAGGCACCCCAACACCCCCGTGTTGCCTCCAGCAATGGCTGAGGAGCTCAGTGAGCTGCTGAGGGAGTTCGACGAGGTCATGGAGGACTTTGACCGGGGCCCTGCGAGTCAGTACCAGCAGCACCTGGAGGAGCTGAAGAGGAAAGCGGGACAGAGTGTGTATGACAGTGGCATCGATGAACTGGAGGGTGAGTCTGGGTCTGGGGAATGACATTGGTGAGCTGGGGAATGAGTCTGGGGCTGGGGGTGAGAAGCCCTGGGGGAGAATGGTGTCTGCCAGGGTGGGAGCTCTGTGGTTCCTCCATGGAAAACATCTTCTTGCTGATGCTGCCTGACTCATCCCTGGTGGGCTGGATGAGCAATATGGGAGGATGACCATTGGCTCTGGACCTGCCAACATCTGCCAGGGCTCCTTATGGCAGGCAGGCTGCTGCAGGACCGTGAGAGGCTGGGGATAACTCATTTCTCTCTAATAACCCTTTCCTTGTAACTGTGCCCAAACAGCCTCTGGTGCTCTTTGACCTGAGAAAGAAGCTCAGTTCCATTTTTCCAAGCATTCCTAGAAGCAGGGAAGGAGCAGATGGGGTCTCCAAGAGTGTGCCACTCTGTGCCATGGGCATGATTGGGCCGTGTTCCTGCAAAGTGTTCATCAGGAGTCTGTGCCCAGGGCCAGGGACTGATGCTCTGTCTCTGCAGGTGCCAGCATGTCCCCAGGAAGCAGCCTCAACTCCAGTGAGGAGCACCTCAACACCCCAGCTGACACTTATCCCACCAAAGGTGAGCCTGGCCCCACCAAAAGGGGTTTGCAGAGCTTCCTTCTCTGTGCTCAGCTGGGCTTGGCAATGACAGTCAGTCCTGGATAGCAGGGTGCCAATGGGGCTCTACAGAGTGGGAATGAGCCCTTGTGTCCTGGCAGGAGACTGGAAGAGGCAGAAGTTGGATTGGGATTTTCCCAGTTGAGGCTGGACTGGCTGAGACAGACAGAGCTGGAGGAGCTGTGCTAGGAACGAGGGGTTGGGGTCTTTCCTCTCCCCAGTGAGAAGGGGAATGGGAAGACCTGACTGTGCTTTTGTCCACTAGCAAAGCTTGGAGACACGCAGGAGCTGGAGGAGTTCATCGCAGACCTGGATAAAGCCTTGGAGGGTACATACCCAGCCTTGATCCCTGCACTCCCATGGGATGGGACACCTGGGCTGGGGCTCCTCTGCTGGTCCTGACTCAGCACAGCCTGGCCAGCGCCTCCTCTGCCTGAGGTCCTGCTGTAGGGGGCTTGGAACTTGATTTTGGCTGCAGTGGTGAAATCCTTCCATCCTTTCTTTTGAGGAGGGGCTCACGGATGTCACCTTCCTCTTCAAGCTCTTTCAGCCTGGGAAGAATTTCCATGGCTTAAGTGTCTTTCCCCTCCCCCCGCCCCCGCCCTTGCCTCAATTTCCTCAGATGAGGTGCGGTGCTGGTGCCTGGGGGAGGGGACTGGGGCCATGAGGGCTGGGTTAGTCCTGGCAATGAAGCCCAACAGCACAGCCTGCAGAGCTGGTGATGTGTTGGGGAAGATGCACAGAGACCTGTGGCCCTCTGCCTGCAACCTCCCTCCAGCTGCTGCTCAGAGGCTGCTCTTTACTTGGGAGGGAAGGTGAGCAGGAGGAAAAAAAGGATCTTTTCTTGTGGTGTATCCTAACCTACCCCATCAGGAGGGAGGAGAGTGGGTCTAGGTGGTGGCAGGGAGGGCAATCCCAGCCTGTTCGTCATGCTCTCCTCCTCTAGATGTTTCCCTCCTGGTAAGAGCCTGGGGGTGTCCCTGTGAGAGGGGGTGATGCTGTGTTGGGCATCTCTGGCATCTGTACCCAGCAGCTCTGGAGTGTTTGGCTGCTCCCCGATGGCTGCTTTTCTGGGGAAACCGAGGCAGAGGCCACTTCCTCCTGCAGGGGCCCTGCGTGACAGGCTGGAGGCAGAGAGAACCTGGTTAAAAAAACGTTTCCCCCCACGCAGACTGTGTAAGGCACAGTTCTGGTGTCTGTTCCCATCCCTGGTGTCCCAAATGAAGTGGCTGGTGGGAAGTGTTCCTTTGCAGGCCTCAGTCATGCAGGGAGGGAGGGAGGGAGGGCACCCGAGCTGACCCCTGCCCCCGATTTCTGCTCTAACCCTGCAGATTGTCACCATCTTCTGTGTCATCCTGCAGAGATGTGAGCTGTGCTCTGGAGTCTGGAGAGGAGCAGCCCCAGCCCTGAGTCTCCCTGATGCTGCCTCTGCTTCTGCACCCCTGGCTGGGGTGGGGATGGCTCCTGGGCTGCACTGAGGACAGGGACGGGCAGCGGGGACGGATCCGGCCATGGGACGATGGTGGCAAGGCCCGGCTGGCGCCAGGAGAGGACAGCCCTGGGTGGGCACCTGGCCCTGCCCCCTGTGGGGTCTGGCAGCTCTGAGGACTAAAGGATTTGGGGAGAAGCTGGGCTGCTGCTGAAGCCCCCAGAGTGATTTTGGGGAAGATCAGCTTGCAGGACGTCAGCATGACCTCAGTGTCCCCCCCAGGCTGGGAAGCCTGGTTCCTTGGTGGCATGTGTCACTACTGAGCTTTGCTTTGCATGGGGAGCCCCAAATCGGGCCCCTCTCTGTCTCCCAAGTGTCTCTGCCCCAGCTGCTGCTTTAAGTACTGTAAAAAAGATGTTTTGTGCTGTACAGAGGGGACATGGTTCTATGAATAGGATTTTAAACCTCTGCCTGTCTGTGTCCATCTTTTTCCCATTGGCAGGGGTGGGAGCAGGGTTGCCTGGGGGTGCCAGCTGGTGGGACTGGCATTGGGAAAGGGGGAGACCTCAGGGAAGAAAGTTCAGCAGCACATGCCTGGCTAAAGAGGAATATCAGGAATCCCTTGTCCTCCCTCCTCCTTGGCTCCCAGACACTGTGGGGTAGCAGAGGGTGCAGAGTCCGTGCCCTTCCCCACCTGCTCAGGGACATGGACCATTGCCTGTCATCCTACTGGGATGGAAGGCCCTGCTCTGGGGGTCCTGCTTCCAAAGGGAGGAGCTCTGGTGCCACTTCCCCTGGATATTGCCCCTGTCAGCAGCCCAGGAACAAGGCTCAGGGATGTGGGTTTGCAGCCCTCTGCCAGGCTGAGCTTTGAGTGAGGTTTGGCCGTGCATGGGATGATGGGTCCCCCTGGGATTCCCCTGTCTTTCCCCCTGGAGTTTCCCATCCCAGCACCATGATGACAGAAGAGGAACCTGTTGCTCTGCTCATCCCCCTCTCTCTTGTGATCTTCTCGTTGTGCAGGATCACGTGTGGCTCTGCTGCAGCTTGTCTGAGCAGGAAATGGGCAGTTTCAGTTTCTGCCCTCATCCCTGGTCCGTGGGTGCTGAGCAGGAGGATGTTGGACACCCCTCTGCCAGCCCCAGGACCCAGTGCTGCTGAGGAGGCTCTGAGCACACACAGATCCCAGCCTAGTAGTGCTGGTCCAGCAGGAGGGTGGCAGCCCCTGGGCAGGGCCAGCAAGGGGACGCTCTGGGCTGTTGCTGTCCCCATGCTGGGTGATGTGAGCACTGATGTCTGTCCCAAATGGACCCCGAGGGGCAGCCAGGAGATGGGGGTGAGTGTGTGCCAAGGAGGTGATGCTCAGAGATGTCTGTGACACTCAGGGATCTGCCTGTGACGCTCTGTGGGGACACACAGCCCCCATCACTGGGGCCAGGGTGGTGTGGGGACTGTCCCCACTGTGCTGATGGCAGTAACCCTTGTGTCACTGAGGGCGTTTTTCCCCTGTGAGTCACTGCACTCAGCGTTTTGCCCTCACTGTCTTGCTCTGACTCTGGTGTTTGTTCCACCCATGGTCCTGTTCTGCCCCTGGCCATGACTAGCTCCTCCTCAGCCTGTGCAGGAAGGGCTTTAAACCCCCCCAGCGAGCATGGTCCTGATGGGTGACAGCGATGCTCGGGCTGTCACTGTCCCCACGTCCCATTTGCCCCCTTCCACCCCCACAGCAGTGGCAAATGTTGCCAAGCTACAGAAATAAATATTTTCCAGCCCCACATCTGCCGAGGCCAATAACCCCTGCAGCCACAGCACAGCTCTGGTGACACTCCGGGGGTTTGTTTGTTGTGGGGGTTGCTGGGAGTAGGTTGAGGTGACACCCCCAGCTCCTCCAGCCCCTCGGGATCGGAATGGATGGGTGGGAGCTGCCCCTGTCCCATGGCTGAGCTGTTCCATCAGCACAGGAGCCTCTTCTGCCCCCGTGGCACAGACCTCAGCATCTGCTTGGTCTGGGGGCATAGGGGCCGTCACTGGGCACTCCACAGTGTCAGTTCTATTTGTGGAGTGACAGAGGCCCTAATGCCAGCCCTGTCCTGTCCAATCTGTGCTGACAGCAGATCATCCTAAGCCTCCATGCTGGGATTCTCAGGGCAGTGAGAAATACTAAAATCCACCCCGGAAATGTTAAAAAAAATGTGGATGTGGCATTTGGGGACATGGATTTACTGGTGGCTTTGGCTGTGCTGAGGGAACAGTTGGACTCAATGGTCTTGGAGGGCTTTTCCCACTTAATGTGGCTTCTGCACATTGCTGAAGCAGCTCCATTTGGGCACAGGGGCTCTGCTACGGAGACAGGGGGTGGATTTTTTTTCCTGGGAACCCCAGCAAGAGCTTGGGGACACACCAGAGTGGCCTGGAGACAGAGGTTGTGACATCCACTGACCCATGGAAGGACAGTTGTCCACGGGCTGTTGTGCAGCCTAGGAGGAACCCTGACCTTGCTCCCACACTCACAGGGGTATAAGGCTGAGGGAGTGGGGGGTCCATGGGCTGGAGGGTCTAATGGATAGGAATGTCTGTGGGTCAGAGGGCCTGTGGGTTGCAGGGTCTGTGGCCCTGCACGTGCCCTGGAGGTGCTGCAAAATCAATCAGTGCAAACATGCACATCCTGCAATACAGGCAGTTCCTCTCCAGGGTCCTGCTCCCCGCAGCAGGAAAAGCATCCAGCCGAGCCCTGGCCAGGCTGGAGTGGGGCTGTGCTGCTGCACAGGGCCACTAATGAGGCTGTCACTGCTCCCTGCTGCAGTCCCCGCAGGCCCCCGAGTGTTTTCTCAGCAGTGGGAAGTGGGTAACCCGTGTGAGGCGCTGCCTGAGCTGGCAGCTGTTCCCACAAGCCCGGCTCCTCCGCAGCCCTCCGGGGAGTTTGCCAGTGGAGCAGGCCCCGGCTCCCACACGCCATCTCCCACGGTCCCCAGTGAGCCCCTTTTCCAGGCTGAGGGATGCAGCTCTGGCTTGGAGCAGATCTCCTGCCTTCCTGGGGACCCAGATGGATGTGCTGGGACATGGAAGTGGCAGCTTCGTAGAGGTGGCCCTGGCTAGCAGCTGGTCACCTCCTTCCTGTACTGCATGGAGGGCAGCACTGCAGGGACCACCTCTGGGCGGGTGTTGTCTGTATCTCCTGGCTTCCCCCCACTCTCATATCCCCAGGAAAAAGGGATGGTGGGATGCATCCCTCAAGGCAGGACCGCCACAGGCATACCAGGAGGCTGATGGAGCTGGAGAAGCTCCTCACCCTGCCCAGCTGTGACATTCCTCAGTGAAGTTGCTCCCACCTGGAAGGATCTCCCCAGCCACTGAGGGGGCAGAAAGAGTCACCAGAGTTCCCACAGAAGAAGTTGTTGCCACTCTGCAATATGGAGAGGAACCTCAGCTCTCTGGGGAGGGGAAGTCCCTAGCTGCCCAGGCAGTCTGGCTGTGATAGTGGAAGAGGCCGTAACTATTCTGGGAGACAGCCTAACCGCAGGGATGTCACAGGCTTTCTGTTCTGCCCCCTCACATATTTTTCTGGAATCCCAGAATGGTTTGGGTAAAAAGGGACCTTAAAGCCCATCTTGTTCCACCCCCTGCCATGGGCAGGGACACCTTCCACTATCCCAGGCTGCTCCAAGCCTCAATGTCCAACCTGGCCTTGGACACTCCAGGGATCCAGGGGTACCCACAGCTGCTCTGGGCGCCTATATCCCATCTTCTTCCCAGTATCCCATCCATCCCTGCCCCCTGTCACTGGGAAGCTATTCCCTATTGACCTCACCCTCCTTGTTCTTGTCCCTAGTTCCTCTCCAGCTCTCCTGGAGCCCCTTTAGACTCTAGAAAGGGCTCTATCTAAGCTCTCCCTGGAACTCCTTTTTCTCCAAGTAAGCAGTCCCACCTCTCCCAGCCTGGCTCCAGAGCAGAGGGGCTCCAGCCTTTGGAGCGTGGAGGGATTTTTCCACATTTACAGGACAGGGAGAATTTGGGCCCCTTTGGGTTCGCCAGGGGTTGCTGCTGCACCCCAGGGCTGGGAGGATCCTCTGCAGTGCCAGGACTTCACCGGCTCCTGATGTCCCTGGGGAGAGACTCCCTGTGACCTCCAGCTGCCCAGGGGACAGGAGAGTTCCCCCTCCCAGGGATCCCAGTCCCCCCGGATGGAAGGAGACAGCCTCCCCCCAGTCCCTGGTGAGATTCAGAGCGTGGCTGATGCCTGTGGTTGGGGTTTGGTGTTTCTTCCGCTGGCTGCTGTTCCCTGCTCAGCCTCTGACTTCATCCCGCAGCCATCCAAAGAGACAATGCCGGTGGCAGTGGCCAGCACGGTATCCTGTCCTCTCATGTCCCGTCCCCCCCGGTCACTTCCCGGGATTGTTTTGCTCCCCTGGCTGGGCCTGGCTGCGCTGTCCCCTGGGAGCGGGCAGGGATGAGCCGCACGTGCCGCTGGCTGTGGAGCTTTGTTCAGCGCTGGAGCACGGCTGGGGCACGGGATGGAGCAAGGAAAAGCCATCCTGCCCCCGAGCTTCTTCCTGCCACCCTCTGCTAGGTCAGGAGCTGCCCTAGCAGCATGAGCCCCATTCCCATCCCAAACAGAACCCTTGGTGTGGCGGTACCGAGCCTGGGCCAGGTCAGGAGGAGCTCAGGGAACCGGGTTGGGCTCCCTGCTGGCTTAGTGGCATTAACCCCAGAACTGAACTGATTAATCCAATACCAGGAGAATCCAGCCCCGTGTCACCATTCCCTGGCTCCAAGCCTCCATTCAGGCAGGGGCTGAGCCTGCAAACACCCTCTTTGCCATAATCCCCCGCTTCCTGTGCCCAGAGGCCAGCAGCTTGCTCCAGCAGCAACCTTTGGACCTGGAATATCTGCTTGTTCCCATGCAATCTTTATGTTTTGGGAGCACAATACCCAGCCGTGCTCCTTCCTCGCTGTGTCCCACAAGTCTCCATGTCCTGCTTGTCCAACCACTGTGGGGAATGTTTAGATTGTAAAGTTCAGATCTTTTCCCATTTGGCTGTGATATTTACATTTTTTTGGGGTATATTCATAGACTCCAAGACTAGTTTGGGTTGGGAGGGAACTTAAAGGCACTGTTCCACCCCCTGCCATGGGCGGGGACACCTTCCACTATCCCAGGGAGCTCCAAGCCTCGTCCAACCTGGCCTTGGACACTTCCAGGGATCCAGGGGCAGCCACAGCTGCTCTGAGTACCTGAGCCAGGGCCTGCCCACCCTCACAGGGAAGGATTTCTTGCCAATATCCCACCTACCCTTGCCCTCTGTCTGTTTGAAGCCATTATTCCTGGTTCTCTGCTGGCTCCAGCTGCACTCCAGCTGTCAGCCCCTGGTGGGCATTGCTGGCAGCCCCTCTGTGCAGAGGCCAGGGGGATGAAGCATCCTGCTGCTCATCCCTGCAGCTGTGCATGCTCTGGAGCATCCTTCCTACCCTCCTTCCCTCCTCCCTGCCTCCCCTCGGTGTGCTCAGCTCAGCTGCAGTTCGGGATCCCCCTGATCCCTCTGGCCTGGCAGCTGCAGTGGAGGCTGGACCAGGAGCTGGTTTTTCCTCCCTGAAGGTTGCCCTGGTTTGTCCCAGCCTGGGAAGTGGGGAGTAGCAGGGAAAGCAGCACCTCTCCCCTGGGTGCCCTCTCCAAATGGGGTGCTGGATCCAGGGTGGCCCAGAGACTTCAGGGATGGCTCCAGGAGCACCCAGTGCTTTGGGCTGGCTTCTGCTGGGATCAGGCGAGTGGGAGACGTGAATCTGCCGTAGCAGTAGAGGCAGAGGGCAGTGAGTCCATCCTGGAATGATGCCAAGGGCCTGTGCAGGGAGCTGGAGGGACACTGGATGCTCCCAGCTCCCCCTGGCCACGTGTTTCCAGCTTTTGCTATTTCAGGGCTTCCTGTTTCCCCTCAACAAAGTGCCTTCCCGGCAGGTTGGGACCAGCCTGGGGCTGTCCCTGCCTTGCTGGGATGGGGCTGGGCTCCACATCCAGCCGGGGGATTTGTTCTTCCTTCTGGTGGTGCTCCTGATCAGGGAAAACAATGGGCAGGAAATGGGGATGGGGTCTGTGTTCCTCCCGTGGAGCAGCTCAGTCCCGGCTGAGCGAGCTGGGGGGTCTCAGCCTGAGGAAAAGGAGGCTCAGGAGAGACCCTTCCTCTCCCTACAGTTTCCTGGGGGGAGGGTGGAGCCGGGTGGGAATTACTTCTCCCAGGTAACAACTGGCAGGACAAAAGGAAACGCCTCAAATTGTGCCAGGGGAGGTTTAGGTTGGATATCGGGAAAATTCCTTCACGGAAAGGGCTATCCAGCCCTGGCACAGCTGCCCAGGGCGGTGGTGGAGTGCCCGTCCCTGAAGGGATCTAACAGCCCTTTGGATGTGGCCCTTGGGGCCCTGGGATCTTGGGGAGCTTTTCCAAATCCCAAAATTCCATGGATCTGTGATCACTCCAGGGCTTCGTGCTCCTCTGGGTGGTGTCCCAGCAGGAACTGGCCACGTTTCCGGGCCCAGAGGAGAAAGCAGCGTGCTGATGCTGATGGTGATGCTGATGCTGAGGAGGAGGAGACGACCCCAAGGACGCGGCTGGATAACGGGAGCTCCGGGATGCTCGGCGCTGGCTCTGCTCCTGCCCGGGCCTCTGCCGCCCTCTAGTGACCCCCAGCACGGGGACTGGGGACACTGGCGGTGGCACTTGGGGCACAGGGCGGCCTCTGGGGGTGACGCTGCATGGGGGGAAAAGGAGGGGGGTCACTGGTGGGGGGCTCTTGGGAGGGCTGGGGCGGGGGG
>VWZV01012929.1:61560-73794 GCA_013397155.1 Irena cyanogastra | reverse complement strand
CGATGGGGGTCAGCGATGGGGGTCAGTGATGGGGGTCAGCAGCAATGTGGGGGTCAGCTATGGGCAGTCTCTGCTGGGCCGTGCAGAAGGAGACGCTGCCGCTTTAAGAGCGAGGTGCCCTCACCCAAGATGGCGCCGGCGCGGTCCGCCCGTGCTTCGAATGCGCCTGCGGGGGGCGTGGCCTAGACAGACCGTGCCGGCATCTCGCCCCGCCCCTTCCGCCCGCCCCGCCGGAGGAGCCGCCGGAGAGGCCGCGGGCGCCGGGCCCGGGACGGGCCAGGCCGGAGAGAGCGGGGCGGGAGGTTCGGGAGCAGGGCCAGGCCAGAGAGAGCGGAGCCGGAGGTGCGGGAACAGGGTCGTGGCGGAGCCAGGGGGAGCTTAGGGGGCGGCAGCGCGTCCTCTTCCCCTCCCGCTGTGTGCGGCCGAGCGCTGGTGGGGAGGAACGGGGCCGCCGGGCCGGGAGCTTTGCAGAAGGTGGTGGTGGTGGAAGCTCGGGGTAGTGACGGAATGCGGGGGTTGCGGATCCCCGCGTCGGGCAGGGACGTGCCCCTGACTGGCAGGAGTCAGTGACTTGCAACTGCCAGAGGGCAGGGTTGGTTGGATGGGGTACTGGGGAGGAATTCTCCCCTGTGAGGGTGGGCAGGCCCTGGCACAGGTGCCCAGAGCAGCTATGGCTGCCCCTGGATCCCTGGAAGTATCCAATGCCAGGTTGTTCATTGGGGCTTGGAGCAGCCTGGGACAGTGGAAGGTGTTCTTGCCCATGGCAAGGGGTGGGAGATGGGCTTTGAGGTCAGTCCCACCCCAAACCCTTCTGTGCCTTCCCTAGCCCCCCTGCTCCAGGTGCAGAGCTGGCCCTGCCCTACCCTTCAGCCTGGGAAGGGCCTTGTGTCCTGGCTGCGCTTCCTTGCCTGAAGCCCTCTTTCTCATCCAGCAGCTCCGGGAGGTGCCAGAGTGGCGGCAGGAGCAGCTGATTCTTGGCAGAAGGTAGTGATACAACTTGTTGGATGGATAAATCACCCTCTGGAATGGTTGCTGACCTTTCCATGGAGGAATGCTGGTGCTGGGGGCAGAGAACGGGATGGGGCAGCAAAGGGATGGGGTTCCCTCCTGTCTGTCCCTGCTGCAGTGCACGGGGTGGAGCTGGTGTCCCTCTGGATCTGTTTGGGTGCTCAAGGAAAATGCCTCTGAAGAAACCTCCAATAATAGAGAGTGTGAGAAACTCAGAGAGCAGCTGGAATTGGGAATCCTGTGAGACTCTGTGTTCCCAGCCTCTGGGTGCTGTGAGCTTTGGCTTGTCCAGGCTTTAAAGCCTTCCTTAATCTTGGAGCTTGTTCCTCAGGTTTTTGCAGCCAGAGTGAAATGAATGATTCAACTTTTTACATCTGTTTGGAGCGAGTGTTTGTGGAATGCACACTCTGGAATTTTCCAGGTGCTGGTGGTTCTGTTCCAGGCTCAGGGGTCCATGGGACAGGACTATAAGCACCTGGGAGGCTGTGGGAACATGGATGGCAGACACTACAGCTCTTCTGACTCCCTCTATTCCCACAAGGACTCAAAACAGGATTGCTTTTGTTTTCACATGCTGCATAGGTGGTGCTTGTGTAGAATAGAGAATTGTTTTTAATTCTTTGGGATGCAGCAGCCAAATCATCTTCTGGCTGTGCTGAGCTGCCCCCTTGGGAATGGCCCCCACCCTGAGCACAGGGCAGGGAGTGGGCTGGGGGGTGTGACCTCGCACTTGGCTGCACCAAAGTAACTTTAGAGATTTGGATTTGTGCTCCTGTACCTTGCATCTACCTTCACCCCCCTTCCCTAAATCCCAGATGTTTTCTTTCCCTCTGTCACAGCCCCTCATTTTCTTCTTTGCTCCTTGTGCAAGGTGGCAGCAGCTGTGTCTCCAGCTGGATGTGGCTGCTAGTAAAGGAAGGCAAGTTGGCCCCCAAATTTCTCACCTGGCGCGTGCTCACACATAGTTCATCCATGCAGACCACGTCCCTTGGGGGTTCTGGGAGTTGGCCAGGATGTCTGCAGCCCCAGGCTGCCCAGACAGGTGAGGGCTGGCACTGACTGACCTTGCCATGGTCTGGCCACGGACTCATCCAGCAGGTTTGTCCGGCTTGGGTTCAGGTGTGAGTGCAGAGGTGACAGCATGGGTGGGAGTGGTTCTGTGCATCAAGCCTTTAATTGTTCCCTCTGGGATAACAACCCACTCCTGGTGCTGCAGCACAGCCTCACTTGCAGGTGTTTTTGAGGGACTGTGAGCCCTGGTTTTATAGGTCGTGGAATGCTTTGGGTTGGAAGGGACCTTAAAGTCTATCCAGTCCCACCCCTGCCAGAGACAGGGACTCCAGGCTGCTCCAAGCCCCAGTGTCCAACCTGGCCTTGGACACTTCCAGAGATCCAGGGGCAGCCGCAGCTTCTCTGGGCACCCTGTGCCAGGGCCTGCCCACCCTCACAGGGAAGAATTTCTCCCCAATATCCCACATAACCCTGCCCTCTGGCAGTTTAAGCCACCGTTCCTTGCTCTCCGTGGATGAATACGTGTTTTAGTTGGAACAAGGATGCTGTAGTTGTCCTGGAGTTTGGAGAGAGGAGCGAGCCTAGCTGAGCACTTTGGTCTGACAGAGCAACTGCTGGCATTTTGAGGTGGGATATTTCCATCATATCTCTGATTTTCTTAATAGTCTCTTTTCCTCTTCATGGCTTTTCCTCCAGAATATTTGGACCCAGAAATGTCCCATTTTCTGCTGTTGCTGGGTGGAAGGTGAGGTTGGAATGTGTGTCCTGCTTTGGGAGGAGGTTGGAACCATCCCTGGAAATTCAATGAGCCTGGAGAGTGACTCCAGTGCTGTGCTGGCCCTGTGCTGTTGTGCCAGCCTGTTCTGCCTCAGTGCTATGGGGTTCAGAGCTGCTGGGCTGTGATCCAGCACTTGCAAAGGGCTGCCTTTATTCCTTCCTTCTTCAGGAACTTCTGCTTGTTTCTTAACCATCGGCAAGGAAGGAGAGTTTATAGTTCAGGCTAAAGAGGTGCTTGTGAGTGGAATGAGATCCTGTGGTTTGATAAAAATGTATAAAATCATCTCCATGTCGTGTGCTGAGCAGCTGGGATGGGTTTTGTGGAGAGTGAGGGCTTGGAAAGGTACCTGGTGTGGTCAGCTCTTGCCGTGTAATTCCCACGGCAGATGACAGCAGCTCTGGGTCATCCACGTGGCTCCCCAGAGGCTCAGCAGCAGCCTCAGCCTGGACTCTGGCTCTCTTCTCCTTCCCCTTTCCCTCGCCTCAGGAAGGCTTTCCCAGCCTGTTCTCTCCTAGGATTTTGTGCAAGTTGGGTGTTTTGTGTTCACTCTGTGCCTGAAAATTCCCTGTTAAACCTGTTGTAGCCCGTATTTCAGTATTGTGGGGGTTTTCTACCTTGGTGAGCAAGAGACAGAGTTTAGTTCTCATTGGAATGAGTCTGGACCTGGTTCCACGTGGTGCTGTTTGGATTTTGGGATGTGCTGAGAAGTGTCTCCTAAAAAGAACACCAAAAGGGGAAGATGTTCTGCTGGAAGAGATCCAACTGGGTGTTCACAAAGCATGGAGTGACAGATTTTCAGCTGGGACTTGATGCAAGTGTGACACTAAACTGGACTATAAAATATAATTGAGAATATCTGTTGAAGTCTTGCTTTTGTAGCTGTGATAGTCCTTAATTAAAGGATAAAGAAAAATGGGAAAAAAGAGGTGGTGTTTGAGGTGAGATGGTATTTTATCAGTGGTTATTTGGCTTTTTTTTCTGTCTGGCACAGTTTTGGGCATCAGCTTTCTCTGTTAGATCTAGAACAGCAGATCCTTTTTCCTTTTGAATTCCATGAGAATAACTAAACATAGCAGATATGGGAAGAATGGGATAAGTGTAAGGCATGTGATCCAAAGGTGTGGATCCTCTGTGGTGGTGAACGGACATTGTGTGACTCCAGCAGAGACATTTATAACCTGCAAAGTGGAAATGAGCTTACAAAATACCACAGAACAAATTCACAAACCAGTAACTTACTTCTTTGGGAAGTAGAGAATTCTCTTCTTTGTTGCACAGAGAAGCTGTGGCTGCCCCATCCCTGGAAGTGTCCAAGACCAGGTTGTTCACTGGGGCTTGGAGCAGCCTGGGGTAGTGGAAGGTGTCCCTGCCCATCGCAGGAGGGAGATGAACTTTCAGGTCACTTCCCACCCCAATCATTCTGGAATTCTGTGATTCTAGGTATTAGCATCTCATTTGCACCCAGGCCATTTCCCAGTTGCTTTTGTGGCAGATGTGCTGAGGCTGTTTTCACACTCTGCTATGAACTGGGATGAATCTGTGGGGCTGCACCCTCAGGACCCTGTCCCAAATGCTCCAGGATGAAAACCACCCCTGTTTGTTGCGGCTGTTCCCCTCTGGCTGTGTGTCAGTCACGCTCCTCCCGCGTGCCGCTGGGCTGGGTGAGCAGGTGCCAGCTGCCTGCGTGGTGTGCGGGGTTTGCTGACCCAGGGTGCCCATGGACACCTGCTAGTCATCGCTTACCAGCCACACAGGTATGTTGGGAAAACAGGGTGATCCTCCTACATGGAGCTGTGACACTGTCCTGGATTCCCAAAGAGGCTAGGAATGGCAGAGAAGCTGTTATTGTGTTTGGGTATGGAAACTGCTATAAATAACTGGATTTAGTCTGGAAAATACAGTTGGGAGTCCAGTAGCAACCTCCCGCTCAACTGGTCACAAACTACCTGTAAATTTGGTCTTGGGCATTTTCATGTTGAGCTGGTTTTGGTCAAAACATTAAGCAAAAATAAAAGGAAGCTGGAAGTAGTTGTGAGGACACTCCTGGGAAGAGGTGGCTGGGATGAGATTGTGGCTTTTTAAGTGAGAGCTAAAATGTTAATGACAGAAAGTTTAGGACAAAAAAAAAAGAGGTTTTGCGGTGAAACCAATGGATGGGGCAGATAACTGAGTAAGTAATTGAGGTGTGTTCCTGATTCTGAGTTGTGATGTACCAGTGCTCCCAGCTCAGCTGGATTTTTGTTAAACAACATTAATTTTAGCTCTTGGAGGACTAGTGCTGGTACTGAATACAGCTGGCAGTGCCTTTGGGCACATCTGTGCACTCATCTCAGCCTGTACCTGCTGCTGGAGCAGTTGCTGGGGTGGTTTTGGGATGGGTGTGTTGCTGTTTGGCTCCGTTTGAGTATTCCAGTGTCCTGGGCTGAGGGGCAGAAGCTCTGTGGAATGGTGGATTATTGCAGAAGAGGGGTCCTGGTGTGGATAGAAGGATGGGCTCTGTGTGTCTGTGCATCCTGGGATGGCAGCGAATCCCAGAACATCCTGTGAGCCCGAGTGCCTGGGAAACCCAAACTGTCCCAGGAGTCATGTGCTGCTCTCTGTCGTGACTGGTGACGTATGATAGCCCTCATTACATTGCTGGAGGGATGTCAGAGCAGAGCCAGCAATATTGGCTCCCAGGGCGCGTCTGGGTATGTATCAGAGAGCACCAGAAGAGCCCCAAATAAGCCCTAAGACAATGCGAGTCTTTGTGTTCAGCCTGTGTTGGTAGAATTCCCAGTTTCTCTCAAACCTGTTGTTTGGGCTGGCGTGGCTGGACAGCTCTGGCCAGCACAGGCAGCATTCCCGGGATGCGTTTGCCTATGCTGGAGCAGCTGCCAAGGGTGAGAGGCTGCCTGGAGAGGTGCCCTTGGCCCAGGAGGGACAGCTTCTCCAGGATCCTGCTCCTGCACTGCTGGGAGGCTAGGGGAGCACTGCCATCCTCCATGGCTATCCCAGGAATGGAGCTGTCATAGAATCCTGGAATGGTTTGGGCTGGAAGAGGCCTTGAAGACCATCTGCTGCCATGGGCAGGGACACCTTCCACTATCCCAGGTTGCTCCAAGCCCTGTTCAACCTGGCCTTGAATATTCCAGGGATGGGGCAGCCACAGCTTCTCTGGGCAGCCTGTGCTGGGTGCTCCCCACTGTCACTTCCCAATACCCATCTAACCCTGTCCTCTGCAGGAATGAAGCCATTCCCCCTTGTCCTGTCACTCCATGCCCGTGGAAATTTGGTATGGTTTCCTCGCTACTGAAGCTGGGGCTGGTTGTGGTCACTTCAAACAGCACAGAGAATTGGAGGAGAGAATGGCTGGGAAAAATAATATCTTGGAACTGCCTGCCGCAAATCATCCCCTCTTTTGTCACAGCATGGGGACACAGGACTGGCCCCTCCCTGGTATTGGTTTGGCAGCACAACTGTGCACAAGGCTTCTCAGTTCAACTCCTCCTGCAGAGGGTTCTGTGTCGAGGGTTGGAATACAACAAAATCCAAACCAGCTCTCTCGGTTCACACATAGGTGGAGTTTCACCCTCATGGAGTCCCTTCCTCTGTTTAGGATGGGAAATGCAGAAATAGTGTTGGTGGGAGTTTGTAGAGTGATGATGTTGCCCAGAGAGGTTGTGGACTCCCTGTCCAAGGCCAGGTTGGCTGGAGCTTGGAGCAACCTGGAATAGTGGACGGTGTCCCTGCCCATGAGAGGGGTGGGATGAGCTTTAAGATCCATTCCAACCCAAGCCATTCCAGGACTATGAAAGCCTGGCTCTGCTGGCTCCCAGCCAGGCATCAGGAGTGTTGACCCAACAGCCAAATGCTACATTTTTTTCTCCTTTCTTTTTTTATTCAGTTACAATTGGCCTATTCCGCATTTTTTTCCTAGCTCGTACGCCCGTGGTGTGGTACTTGTGGGAAGGGATGTGCCTGAGAACACGTGGGGCTGGAGAGGAAGGAGAGCCCTGAGTTGTCAAAGCTCAGTTTAGATTGCTGATCTTTAAAGAACCCCCAGTCTTGTAATCCAGGTTTTTGGTTTCCCAGTGGAAACAGCCACTAGGTGGTAAGCTGGCTCCTTCCCACAGCAGGATGGTTCCTGAGGTGGCTGGTTGGGATTGCTGCCTGCTCCTAGCAGTGTTCTTCCTGGTGTGATGTCCCTGTGGTGCTGCTGGAGTCAGGGGCGAGCCTCTCCTCTGACAGGGAGGAAAAAATGCTGTGGGGGCTTTTTCCATGCTCTGACTGGGAAACCCTTGAGCCTGTGTGCTGGAAGGGCCACTCTGAGTGTGGCAGTGCTAGGGCTCTTGGAGTCCTGGTCCCATCCCCTGCTGCCACAGTGGCACTGGGACGAGTGTTACAGCAAGGCTGAGGGCGCCCATCTGCTCAGTGACACTGAAGCCTGGAACAAGGAGAAGACCTTGGAGTGTTTGGTTTTTGGATTGGGAATGGCGGCAAGGCTCCGGCTTCCTGCTGCCAGCGCTGTCACTGAGTCACTTCCAGGCGGGGACCCTGCCGGGTTCTGCTTTGCTGCTTCCCTTTCTCTGGCTGCCACGGGGAGCACCAGGATGGAGTAGAAGGGCAGAGGAGGTGGATGGGAGCAGCTGGAGGAGGATGGTGTCACACGGGCGTTGGGGACACCGGCAGTCCTGGGGTATGTACGAGTTCTCCAAGGGTTCTGGCAGTGCCAGGGCCTGTGCAAGTAGGCAGCTGTTGCCTGATGGAGAATTGGGGTAAATGAACAACCAGATAAGCATGAAAACAGTCTATTTTTTATTTATTTTTCTTCCTTGTGCCTGGGAAAGCATCTGTAGAGGGGGAGTGTTTTGGTAAGAAAAAGTGTCTTAAACCTCTTGTCTCGATCTGACAGGAGAAGTGAGCATGGAATTATCCTCCTGTGTGTCCTTCTTGTGCTGCCGAGTGTTCCCTGGGCACTGCTGTGGCTGGAAGGTGCCGTGTTTGCTGCCATGGTTGTGGGCTTTAAAGCTGTAAATGAGAACCAGCTTGGGGAGGGATTGAGGGGAGCAGGAGGTGCCTTGGCTCTGGCTTTTGCTCCTCTAGCAGGGACTGTGGCTGCCTGTGCTGCAGGAACTGTTGCTTTCTGTGCAAAGCAGAGACATTTAGATGGAATACTGGGGAGAAATTCTTCCCTGTGAGGGTGGGCAGGCCCTGGCACAGGGTGCCCAGAGCAGCTGTGGCTGCCCCTGGATCCCTGGAAGTGTCCAAGGCCAGGTTGGACACTGGGGCTTGGGGCACCCTAGGACAGTGGAAGGTGTCCCTGCCCATGGCAAGGGGTAGAACGGGATGGACTTCAAGATCCCTCCCAACCATTCTGGGATTCTACAAATACAGAGATATTTTAGCCCCATTTCCCACATATTTACACACACTGAGTCTTATTGGAAAATCCCTGTAAAACCATGTTATGCTGCAAACAAGCCCCAACACTCACGAGCACAGTTCCCTTAATTCTCTGCCAGGCTGAATGGGCTATCCCTGCCTCCTGGGCTAGGAGCTGAATCTTCTATGCTCCCTGGAAGCAGTTTATAGGAAGAGCATCACAGCACTTCAATGCCACTGAATTATTTTCATTGTTAGCTGGCAAATAGTAACTTGAATTCCTGGGTTTATCCTGCCCTCAGCTCTCTGGGCCACACTATCTGTGTGCTCTCAGGGTGTACAGCTGCTCATGTGCCTTCCCAAGCACTTGACTCCCCTTGTCTCCCTCCTTTCCAGGATCTTCTGTGGCTGTTTAGTGAGAAAACATGGCATAAAAGTTAAGGAACATGGTGTTCCACATGAGTGTAAGGCTCAGCAGAGAGCACCCTGTGCAGTGCCAAGGCTTTCTGTGTGTGCTGTGATGGCTTTTTCTGTGTAATAGGAAGTATTTTCTGCACAGTGTGTAGTTCAGCCTGTTGGGAAGTGCTGGCTGGAGTTTTCCCTTCCTGGAATAGGTCTGAGCTATGTAGTTGGTTTCTCTCTTAATTCTCTAGAAGAAAATCAGTGTTTGCAAGAGCAAAGTGCACATGGCCAGCAGTGAGTCCAGGTAGGCAGCTTGTTCTGGATCAAAAACAGTGTGGCCAGTAGGACCAGAGCAGCCTCAGGCTGTGCCAGGGGAGGTTCAGATTGGACACCAGAAGGAATTTATTCACAGGAAAGCTTGCTAACATTGGAAGGGGCTGCCCAAGGAGGTTTGGAGTCCCCATCCCTGGAGGTGTCCAAGGAAGGCCTGGAGGTGGCACTCAGTGCTCTGGGCTGGGGACAAAGTGGGGATTTGACACAGTTTGGACTCAATGGTCTTGGAGGTCTTTTCCAACTGAAACCATTCTATGGTTCTGTCTTCTCATGGAGATGCAAAGATTCCCATTTCCACGTGACAAGAGCTGTTTTCGGGGCTCATATCTGACATTTTTTCCCCCAATTTAGTTTATTATTATGTTTTCAGAGCTTGTGCTTTTGTAGTTCCTCTGCTGTCCTGGAAAAGAGGAGGAGAGAGAATGGGTCTCATGTCATGGTGTGGCATGGGCCGCTCAGAGAGCTGGTGGGGTCCAAAAAAAATCATTGCAAACCTGTTGAGAGCACATGTGGAGAGATTATTTAATAAATACATGGGAGTGGCTCCTGCCCTGGCTAACACTGGAATTCCAGCCTGAATTTCAGGTGCCATCACTGCACCCAGCCTTCCCATGGGAAGAGAAGTGCAAGGTCTCCAGAGTCAAGTGATATTCCAGTTGCATTAGAAAATTAGTTTTCCTGCTTGTGCTCTAAAAAGCTTCCCTTTGCTCACAGGTTTGGAAGCTCTGGCCATGGATCAGAAGGGCTATCGTCGGGGGAGCTTCCAGAGTGCCACCAGCGATGAGGATATGCTGGAAATAGCTGGAGCATCCGTGGATTTCTCCGTGGCAGACGATGACCCGCCACTTGACAGGGAGATGGGAGGTAACACCCACGAGCTCTCCCCTTTCTGTTTTTCCTGATGGCTTTGGATAGGATTTAATGGGAATATTTGCTGTGTGAGTCCCACTGGCCTCTGCCCAGGATGAGTCTGGTGTTTCCTGGCACCAGGGTGAAGAGTTTGCAGGATTCCGTGCTGGATTGCGTTCCTGTCTCTGTGGGTTCTGGGCTGTGGCACGGAGCAAATCCTCTAGCTTCAGGAGAGTCCTTCCTGGAGTTTTCCAAAGTAGCTGCTGTGGAGAAGAGCTAGCAGTGGCAGGAGGGACGGATGTGAGTGCCATGGAATTGCAACACTGAGCCATTCCTGAGGCTTGTGATATGAGCACAGACTGTCCCCTCCCTTCCTTTCTTGCTTATCTGTAATTTTGGAGGTTTTCTGTTGTGGAGAGAATCTCTCCTTGTGGCAGCACAGAGGATTTGGTGCTTCCCCTGCCACCCTTGTCTGGCCAGAGGGTCTGCTCCTCCTCTTTGAGTCTGAGCAGTGAAATTAATGGAGAAGAGATGAATGCACATGGATATGCTGAACTCTAAGGAGTGCTTCCCCTGGATGAGGCTCTCTTTTGTTGACAGCGTGCTCAGGTCCTCGGGGGAGGTAAAACTGAAGTAAAAGAGGAAATTTTAAAGGGGGAAGAGCTTCTTGCCCAAATGCCAGTTTCAGTTCTCCCTGTGAACTTCCTCTGCTGGCTTCAGATGTTTGCTGGCAGATGTTGGGGTGCCATTGTGAAACCTGAAGCTGTGGGGACCCAGCTGGGAGGTGGTGGCCAAGGTTCTCTCCTCCACTCAGAGGAAGACTCAGAAGTGTTTCACTGGTGGAAGGTCTCCTTTTTTCTGTGGCGTTTTAGAAAGTTTTTTCTCCTTGAGCTTTAAAGGCAAGAATTGAGGCAGGTAGTGACAGGAATTGGTTTGAACTGAGAGAGGGAAGATTGAGGTTAGATTTAAGGAGAAATTATTCCCTGTGAGGGTGGGCAGGCCCTGGCACAGGGTGCCCAGAGCAGCTGTGGCTACCCCTGGATCCCTGGAAGTGTCCAAGGCCAGGTCGGACACTGGGGATTGGAGCAGCCTGGGACAGTGGAAGGTGTCCCTACCCATGGCAGGGGTGGAATGGGATGAGCTTTAAGTCCCTTCCAACCCAAACCCATCTGTGGCTCCATGATCAGAGGTCTGAGTGCCCAGTCTACCTTGAATGATTCCCTAGTGCTTATAAGCACAAACAGGATTTAGTAGCGTGTTATTCTCCATCTTAAATTAAAAATTAAATTAAAATTGAAGTGGGAGCCTTGAGCAGGCTCATCTCCCCTGCTTTCTTCTCCTGCCTTTCTCCTTGACCTCAGACAGAACTCGGGAGCTTTTATCAGTCAGATCAAAGTCAAAGTGGGGAGTGTGCAGTTTCAGCCTCCCAGACAATGCTTGAATGACAAGTTATCACCAGCAAATTGGAGCTTGAGGAAATTAATCACCAGCCCCTTTGAGCTCTGTGTGCCTTGAATAAAGGTGAGATAAAGGCTGCTGTGAGTTGGGAGAGCCTTTGAAGTCTGACAATGCCCAGGGGACAAAAAGAAAATACAGTGCCTGCCTGCTGGAAAGACAGTGAGCAAAGAGCATTCCTGGGAGTTATTCAGCAAGGAAAGTGTCAGCTGGGTGGGAAAAGAAGGGGCTTTATCTGTCAGTACATCAGTGACTGACCCACCACTGTCAGGAGACTGTTGGTAAATGTGTTTTCCTGTACTGCACCGTGCCTTGGGGCAGAGCTTTGGGAATGGGCTGCAGAGCAGGGAGTGTCCCAGGCTGGGGTGCCAGGAGCATCCCATGTGGGAGGTAGTGAGCAGAGTGCTCGTGCCTGGGTGTCCCTCCATGGTTAAGGATCGGGTTTGGTGGATCTTTGGGGCTGGGCTGTCGGGTGAAGCAGAACTGGCACCTGGGTCGGGGTAATCGCAGGAACAAATCCAGCCTGGGGGGAGAAAGGATGGAGAGCAGCTCTGAGGAGAAGGGCTTGGGGCTGTTGGTGGATCAGAAGCTAAACTTGCCCTGGCCATGATGCTGGAAACCCCCGTGCCCTGGGCTGATCCCCCAGCGTGGGCACCAGGGGAGGGAGGATTCTGCCCTGCTCAGGTGAGACTCCACCTGCAGAGCTGCCCAGCCCTGGGGCTCAGCACAGGAAGGACCTGGAGCTGCAGGAGTGGATCCCGAGGTGTCCCCCCGGCGGGTGCAGGGGCTGGCCCTGGTGATGGTGTCCCCCGGCGGGTGCAGGGGCTGGCCCTGGTGATGGTGTGCCCCGGCGGGTGCAGGGGCTGGCCCTGGTGGGGGTGTCCCCCGGCGGGTGCAGGGGCTGGCCCTGGTGGGGGTGTCCCCCGGCGGGTGCAGGGGCTGGCCCTGGTGGGGGTGTCCCCTCCCCGCGGGGCGTGCCGGGGCTGGCCCTGGTGATGGTGGGCCCCGGCGGGGGCAGGGGCTGGCCCTGGGGG
>VWZV01012929.1:37805-61481 GCA_013397155.1 Irena cyanogastra | reverse complement strand
CCCCGGCGGGTGCAGGGGCTGGCCCTGGTGGGGGTGTCCCCCGGCGGGTGCAGGGGCTGGCCCTGGTGGGGGTGTCCCCTCCCCGCGGGGCGTGCAGGGGCTGGCCCTGGTGATGGTGTGCCCCGGCGGGTGCAGGGGCTGGCCCTGGTGACGGTGCCGGTGACGCCACACCAGGGGCGGGGAGGGCCCAGCACCGCTGGGATCGGCCCCGGCAGAGTCCGGAGGAGGAGGATGCGCAGAGTGCCGCTGTGAGCCCCGGGAATGTCCCCCTGCGCCCGGCCGTGGCACGGACAGATCCCCGGAGCTGCTCCTGCGAGATGGGGAGTGGCTGAGCCAGGGTGAGGAGACCCTTCCAGGGAGGAAAAGGAGATGTGAGCCAAGGGAAATGTGTCCCTGTGTCCGTGCACGCTGTGGGGCAGCGGCTCCCGAGCCAGGATGAGGGTGGTGGATCCCCCTGGGCGGGCTGTGGGATTTCTGCTGTGTAATGGTTGTTTGTTCACTTTCCCTGTGAACCTCCTGTGTTTCTGGGATTTGCTGGAGCAGGGAAGCAGCAGTGGAGCTCTCCAGGTGCCGTGGCTGTCCCCTTGCCACTGGCAGGACAGTCAGCAAACGCTGTGGCTTTGTGGGGTGGCACATGGCATAGCCTGGAACTTCACCCAAGTGCAGCCTGGTTTTTCTAAGCCCGACAGGGTCTGAATTGAAGCATTACTTAAGCCATTCCGGGGAGTGGTCTGAGAAAATCTCTGTTTGAAATGAGCTGTAACAGGGTCACTTTTCACTCTCTGTCTCTGATTTGGAGATCTGGATGTTACAAACAGGGAGATCTGTGCAATCATCTTGAATGTGTTTTGGCAGGGCATCACGGAGCTCATTTCCCCCCTTTATTCCTATCTGGGAATCCTTGGATCCTTGATGTGCAGCAAGCTGAGGCAGGAAATATGATCTTTATAAATATTTATGGCTGTCAGCCATTTCATAGTTCTGGATTACCCCTGGAAAAAAATATAAAGATGTTTTCTCATTATCATCTGTCAAATGAACAATTGTGTGTGGCTGGAGACCTTGGGATTCTCCTTTGGGAGTAGAAATCCTGGTGCTGTAGAAGGGCAGGCTGGGCTGAGCAGGGATCCTGGACAGCAGGATCAGGCTCCAACCTGCACCTGCCTGGTCTGGAGTAGGATCAGCCCATCCCATCTGCTCGTGGCCTCACTGGGGCTGTGGATGGCCTCACTGGGTCTTGCTGGGGGTACCAGGACTTGCAGCCCCTCTGTCATTGCAGCTCTGGGCTTGCTTTGTGCCTCAGGGTCTGGTTCATGGTGCTCCAGAGCAGGCTTTGAGCTGAGAGAGTGTTCCCAGGACAGCTCAAAGTCACTGATCTGGGCAGTTATTCCAGGAGACTGAGCATGGAATGTGCGTGATCTCATCTTCTTGCGGAAAGTGCTCCTCAGGGTGTTCTATTAGCTTGGTTTACTCTCCTTCTTTAATACTTTTCTTTAGGACAGCTGTATATTTTATCTTTAGGAAAGATTTGGTAGACAGGAAAAAAAAAATAGTCAGAGAGAGCCTGTTGTCTGCAGCACAGAGACAGGGATGATTGGGGTGCTTCTGGGAGAGGGGTCATTCCTGTGGGACAAACCCAGCTCCTGCTCTGGGCTGCAGGTGGCACTTATTCAGGTAACCAGGATGAGGCCTCTGTTTGTTCCCTGGATACCTGTGCCAGGTAGCTCTCATGTCCTTGGAGCAGCGCCAGCCAGGTGGCAGGAGGAGTTCCAGGCACTTCAGTGTTCCATGTTCTCTCCTTGCTCCTGTTGTTGTCAGGATGGTTTATTCAAGGAGGTTCTGATCCATCAGATTTAGAGAGCAGCATCTAGCATTTCCTGCAGGGATATTTCAGTGGGGAAATCTCTGGAAGCCTTGATACTAATTTTGCATTTCCAAGCTTCTGGTCTCAAAAACGCTGTTAAAACCAGGGATTCCTCACGGAAAATGTGCCTCATTTTCCTCCCAGTGCAGTTGGGTCTCACTGAATGAGCCTGTGCACTCAGCATTTGGATGAGCTCTGCAGAACTCCACCTTTTTTTTTGTCCCAGGTGAAGCGAGGAGTTGTTTTAAGTGGGTTATTTTGTGGTGGTTGTCAGTTCTGTACATGACTCATCTTGTTTTCTTGCAGTTGTGGCAATCTGGGAGATGGGCTTGGGAAAACTTCACAGCTCTTTTCCCTTCCTGCTTCAGATGATGGGGCAGAGGGCAGCTCTTTGAATTCCTTATTTTTCTCATCTGGAGACACCTTTGCCCCCATGATATCTGCAAGCTAAATATACTCGAGTATCAACCATTATCCTTCTGCCTGGGCGTTTTAACCCTCCACTTCCCCCCACCTTCCAGTTTTGACTGGATTTTGGTTTTTGCTCTTCTTTTTTTCCCTCTGAATGACTGCAAACACTCAATGTCTTCCAAAACCAGAATTTTGGGAATGTACACCCAAGCAAAGCATCGTTTTCCATGGGCTGGAGCAGGTTAAACAGGAGGCCCAGTGCTTTGGCTGAGTTCTCACCTGAGGGAGGCTGCAAGTCCAGTTGGGTGTTTTCCTGAGCCCCCATTTGGTACTACTTTCTGCTTTCCAGGCCCCATTGGATGCTTTGCTTTCCCTGTTTCCCTGCTCCCATCCAAGCTTTCATCCTGCTCTCATCCTTTCCAGATCCACCTGGGATACCCTTGAGCTCTGTTAGAAGTTCTAAATATTAATTTTCTCCTCTCCCTCTCCCATCTGCTTGCCTCAAATGGCTAAACATCCTCATGGCAAGTCTTGGATTTAGGGAAAAGGCGCCATCTGGATGCTGGTGGTGATTTACTTTGCTCTGAACAGTCATTTCCAGGAGCAACACCATCTCCAGGTGATCTGCTAAAGCTGAGGAGGGTGTACCTGGCACAGATCACCTAGGAACATGTGCTCTTGGTATTCAGCTCAGGAAAAACCTCAATGGCTCTTTATTTCCATTGAAATCTGTGGTTTTCCTCCTAAATGAGTTTTGGTTTTTTATAAAAAGAGGAAAAACTAAGAAATGCTCAATTTTTTCCCTTCCTCTCCCACCAGGCTTCTCCTCATATAATGGAGGAGGGGTGAACGGCACGAGCACCATGATGGATTTCCTGGAGGAGCCTCTTCCTGGTGTGGGCACCTACGAAGATTTTAACACGATAGACTGGGTGCGAGAGAAGTCCAGGGATCGAGACAGGCACAGGGAGGTAAAAATTCCTCCTCCTCCTCACTGGCTCTGAGTGTGGGATAATTAACGTGTGACTCTTGCTGGGGTGGAGAGGCTCTTCTTGGAGACCCCTGGGATGGAGGGATTGCCCTTAGGATGGGAGCTGAGAGTTCAGTTTGAGGAAAAGGAGCACTAAATCCAACATGTTGTAGTTTTTTGGTTGCTGCTTCTCTTCTGAGGCTTTGATTTATTCCAAATGGAGGTTTGGAGAACAGAACCATCCTGGTTTTCTGCTCTTACATTTGCACTGGTGAATGCTGCTCTTTCTATTGGAATTTTTTTGTTTGAGAAGACTTGAGTTCAATTCTTCCAGAATTTCTTCCCAGGACTTCACCACTCTGCAATTAAAGAATCTCTCAGAATGCAAGGGAGGCTTTAGCTGAAATACCCATGTCCCCAGCCTGCTCCTGCCTTGCTTAATCACAGGGAATAACAGTGGTGAACTGGAACGTTTCCCTTGGGAGAGGCAGCCGGGCACACAATGGCTGTTCTGTCACCCTTTGTCTGCCTGTCAGGAGCAGTGAGACTGACAGGCCTCAGCCATCCTGAGCATCTGGGACAGGGCTGAGTCCCACTTCCCAGTGCCACCAGTACCCGCTCCCCAGCTGGTCCATTCCTCTCTGCTGGCATTAAATCTGCGACCCCCTCATGTCCGTATCGTTCAGCTGTGGCTGCCCCATCCTTGCAAATGTTCCAGGCCAGGTTGGACAGAGCTTGGAGCAACCTGGGATAGTGGAAGGTGTCCCTGCCCATGACAGGGGGTGCTACTGGGTGATCTTTAAGGTCCCTTCCCACCCAACCCGTTCTGGTATTCCATGATCCTTGATCCAGTCTCCTGCCCACACCCAGAGCGGCAGCAGCAGTAGGAGCAGCCACTGTCAGATGCTTTTTCTCTCCCTCCTCAAAGCAGAGTCAAAGCCAAATAGTTTTAGAGCATTTACACCACAGTGGATCAGAGTCCTCACAGATTTTTGTTTCTTTCTGCAAATCCTTTCTCAGATCACCAACAGAAGCAAAGAGTCCACCTGGGCACTGCTTCACAGCGTGAGCGACGCCTTCTCTGGCTGGCTGTTGATGCTTCTTATTGGTTTGTTGGCAGGTGAGAGCAAACCTCCAGGTAAAACTAATTCCTGCACTGCAGCATCAGGATCCACTCCTCCCCAAGGCTTGGCAGATCCTTGGAGCAGTAGGATTTTGGAGTGAGGACTTATGCTGACACCAAGGGCTCTGCTGCCTTGTAAATTCACAGGGAAATATTTTTAAGTGCTTTGAGCCTGTGTTTGTGCAAAACCAAAATACAAAACTGAGGCTGAGAGGTGTCCTGGACACTGCTCTGGGTCTGCTGCTGGCATAGAACTCTGAAATAAATAAAAAATATTCATTAAAGCAGAGGTGATTGAAATCCTGGGAATATCTGTGCTGAATGCTCCTCATGGGTAATGAAAGGGTTAATGCCAGGGGCTGCCAGCAAGAGTTTCTTATTTTTGGGTATTTTCCTTCTATACTTAGATTTAAAAAGAGATAGGTGTTTCTTGGAAATCAGATGTCTTTCAGAATTCAGCTGGTTGAGACCTTTTATATTATTTAGAAACAAACTTTGGCCCCAGGGCAGCAGGAATAAATCACTTGGATACAAATCTTCCCTATAGGAAGCAGCAAGCATCTGTCACAAGGGACGGAGTGAAATCTTGTGTTAATGTTTACCCAGGAAGGCTGCTGGCCAGTTGGTCATTAACTGGGAGATTTGCTGCATGTTCATTACAGCCTCTGGAGCCTGTGCTGCCACTTGCTTCTATGGATCAGAGGTCCCTGGCCTCTGCCTTGGTGTGGGGGTTTTGAGATTGGAGGAGTTATTAACAAAAGTGGCTGGAAGATTCTTCTTAAAACCTGACTTCCCTTCTGTGCTGGCTCTGCTTGCCTTGTTTTACTTGGCGCAGTTCTAACTTTCCCCCCCTTTTATTTTTCTTTTTTTAAAATTAGGGTTGGAAATGTTTTCTCCAAATTCAGAGTTATTCCTGTCACAGTGTTGCTGTTGTTGGTACAGCTTCTGGATCCTGATGACACGTTTTGTCTGAGTCCCCCAGGAATGTGGGACATCCCTCTCTGCCCTTCCACTGCTGCTGTGCTGTGTCTAACGAACAGTTATTGAAAAGAATTAATTGCTGGTGATGCACGAGGGGTTTTGAACACAGTCACCCTTTGAAACATCATCAGCCATGCTCTCTTTCCTGACTTGCTCTTTTCAATATATTTAAATTATTCAAAATTAGGCAAATCCTCTCATTTAGCTCTCCATAGAATAAAAGTGAGTTTTAGGCAGAAATACCACACTGCTCTATGTGTTGGGAGGCGAGTCAAAATTGGTGGGGCAGACTGTGACCTTCAGATGTTTGAGTCCGCTCATTAAATTATTTTGGTGTTTTTCCCTTTAAACCAGGTTCCTTGGCAGGTCTGATTGACATCTCTGCCCATTGGATGACAGATCTGAAGGAAGGAGTGTGTTTGGCAGGGTTCTGGTTCAATCATGAACACTGCTGCTGGAAATCCAACACCACCTTCACTGACAGGGACAAGTGTCCTGAGTGGAAGAGCTGGTCCCAGCTGATCCTTGGCCATGGAGAGGTGATGCGTGCCTGGAACTGCTTTTGTTGCTGAATTCCCTGTTTGCCCAGCCTGTAGCATCCCTGGGGTGATGTGGATGCCAGGAGTCCAAGCTCTGGGTGGTTCAGTGGTTCATTGTTGGGGCCCTAAAGGGGTGTCAATAAACAGGTTATGTGGATGTTGTCCTTGGAGGGGACGTGGGGAGGCAAAACACTGCCACATTTACAGGTGCAGTGTGCCACAGGTGTGTCCAGGATGTGCTGTTGGAGGGTATTTTGCCCACGAACATTCTGGGGGAATGCTGTGATTGGTAACCCAGCAAATGGAACTTGGCCTTGAAACCTCAGACTTAGAGCAGGTCTCTCCTTTTTTAGCTGATAACTTTGTGTGGTGTCCTGCTGATTCTCCGTGCTCACTTCAGTGCCCGGGTCTGATGTGATTTCAGTTGAAGCGATCTGATTTTGGCAATTTCCTCTGTGTTTCAGGGGGCCTTTGCATATATCCTCAACTACTTCATGTACGTTACCTGGGCCTTGATGTTCTCCCTCCTTGCTGTGCTCCTGGTGAAGGGCTTTGCTCCCTATGCCTGTGGCTCAGGGATCCCAGAGGTGAGTGAGAACAAGAGTGGATTGTTTTTCAGGTGAGGTAGGGATCCACCACCCAAAATTTATACATGCATGTTATGGAATAATATATCCCACTTTAGATAATGGCTTCATATGTAGGTGTTTTTCCAAGCTGTTTGAAATATGTCTAATACTAAACTCCATGCAGTCTCTTGGAAAATCAGATGTTTTGGCATTGCTGCAGGAGGTACTGCTTAGGTGTTCCTCCAGCAGGGATAGTGGCCCTCAGGGAAGAACTCAGATGGCTGCTCCTGCGTTTGTGTGGAGAGATATTTTCATGGACTCTCACTTTTAATAGCTCAGGGGGACTCTTGAAAGCTGTAGGAAAGGGCAGGGTTGGGAACGCCCAGTGAATCAGGAGCTCTGACCAGGGCTTGAATGAAAGCCTGTAGAGCTTTGTGTGCTTGACTTCCAGATCAAAACTATCTTAAGTGGTTTCATCATTAGAGGCTACCTGGGCAAGTGGACGCTGGTCATCAAAACCATCACCCTGGTGCTGGCCGTGTCCTCAGGGCTGAGCCTGGGCAAGGAGGGGCCCCTGGTCCACGTGGCCTGCTGCTGTGGGAACATCCTGTGCCACCTCTTCACCAAGTACCGCAAGAACGAGGCCAAGCGCAGAGAGGTGTGTGGGGACACCAGCCTGGGGAGGTCAGGTGGGCTTGGGGCTCTGGTGCTGAGGGTAAATGGTCCTGTTTTGGGGTAAACGGTCCTGTTAGGCTAACTTATTTTTTTGGAGCTCCTTCTTGGGGAATTTGCTCACTCCACCTTTTCCCTGCTGTCTTAAAGCAGGTCAGACTTAGCTGACTGTGCTGTAGATAAACATTGTACAAATTTAAGTGAAGACAAACCAAAAAAACGGGGTGGTTGGGAGGGCTGAGAAGTCTGAGTGCCTCTGTCTGTCCCCCAGGTGCTGTCAGCAGCTGCCGCCGCCGGTGTGTCTGTGGCTTTTGGAGCTCCCATTGGAGGAGTGCTCTTCAGCCTGGAGGAGGTAACCTTGGAATGCTGTGGGTTAGAAACACAGCCCATGGAGAAATTCCTCCTGATGTCCAACCTGACCCTCCCCTGGCACAGCTTGAGGCCATTTTCCCTTGTCCACTCTCCTGACAGCTGTGTCCAGGGTACCTGGGTGTTGGAGCAGACCTCTTGCTAGGGGTAGAAATGAGCCAAGACACAGACTCTCATTTAACAATGTGAAAAGGGTCCCAGTTTATTCTGTACAGCTTAGTCATCCTGACTCTGACTATAGCAAGCTCCTACTGTTGGCTTCTCTGACAGACTCTGACTGCTGGCTGTTTCTGCTGGATTATGACTGCAAGTATTTCCTTGCTGCTTCCGACCACAGGCTTTTACCTGGCTCGACTGTGACTGCAGGCTCCAGCAGCAGCCTCTAACTCTATCAGACCCAGACTGATCTCACAGCAGATCTTTTGCAGTAGCTCTCTTCCTTGTGTCTCTCTGGAGCATTCCTTCTTCCTCAGGGCTCTTCTGTCTCTTCAAGGTCTTCTTCCTCTAAGTCCTCTTCCCCCAGGCTCTCCCTGACCAGCTTTATTTACTTAGCTTTATTAGTCACAGCTATGACCCATTAAGGGTAAGGCTGTTATTCTTCTTTGGTAATTAGTACAACTGTGACTTATCAGGGGCAAGGTCACTTGTAATTCCTTCTTCTACACCTGTACCTGGGAACAAACTTCTCTGGTTTATCAATCCTCTTTTCTTCCCAAGGACCACCTAATCCTTAATCTGTTGATCTGGATGTGAAAGGACCATTGCTGTTTAGCTCAGAGGGGTCCCAGGATGGATTTCAGAGGAATGCAGGGATGGATTTGCTCAGCTGAGCAATAGTTGGTGGCAGTGATGGCAGGCACTGCTGTTAGGTACTTTGGACCTTGCAGAGCCACAGAATTCTCTCAATTCAGCACATGGCTGATGTGTAACAGGTTTTATTACTCAAGTGAGTTGCTCCAGGGATCACAGAGGCCACATGCACGTGCTGCACGCCAGGGCCCATCCCACTCACTGAAGTCCTCATTGAACTGGAGCTCCAGAGCAAGGCTGGGATGCTTAGCTGGAGAGCGCGAATGAGCCAGCGCTCATGGATCTCTGTCCTGGCTTTACTCCCTGCAGTGGAGTCATGCTAAGTGTTCAAGTTACCAAATGTGCTTCGTTCTCTTCTTCAGGTGAGTTACTACTTCCCTCTGAAGACCCTCTGGCGCTCCTTCTTCGCCGCGCTGGTTGCTGCCTTCACCCTGCGCTCCATCAACCCCTTTGGCAACAGCCGCCTCGTGCTCTTCTACGTGGAGTTCCACATGCCATGGCATCTGCTGGAGCTGGTGCCCTTCATCCTGCTGGGAATATTTGGTGGGCTCTGGGGAGCTTTCTTCATCCGCAGCAACATTGCCTGGTGCAGGCGGCGCAAGACAACGCGTCTGGGCAAGTACCCGGTTCTGGAGGTGTTCGTGGTGACGGCCATCACGGCCATCCTGGCCTTCCCCAACGAGTACACCAGGATGAGCACCAGTGAGCTGATCTCAGAGCTCTTCAACGACTGTGGGATTTTGGACTCGTCCAAGCTCTGCGAGTACGTGAACGATTTCAACAGCACCAAGGGGGACGATCTGCCTGACCGCGCCGCTGGCCCTGGTGTGTACACGGCCATGTGGCAGCTGGCACTGGCCCTCATCATGAAGGTCTTCATCACCATCTTCACCTTTGGCATGAAGGTGAGGGTTTCCTGTAAAGGAGCTCATGTTCTTCCCATGTTCTTCAGGACCCTTAGAGTTTTATTTCCTCCCTATAACCAGACATGTGTCTCCCCAAGCTCTGTCAGAAGGGGACAGACTGCAGTTGTTTGTCCTGCTGCTTGGACCTGACGGCAATAGAAACCTCCTAGCCTGAGTGTGGGCACCAAATGCAGTCACAAAATTAGTGCCTCGGAGCTCCATATCCCATTTTCCAGACACAGAATGCTCCTAAATTGTCCTGTCTCAAGCTTTTTTGATAAATATGCGATTTAGATGAAAGAGCTAATTGCAAAGTAATCAGTGTCTTAATTTAATGCATAATTGGAGCCGTTTCTTGCACAGAGGGTTTGGAAGTTGTTTGATGCAGCCTCTGGAGCTGCAGGTGTAGTTCCCAGGTGGGAGCTTTCCTGCAGTGGATGGAGCTGATGGACAGGTTTTTTTGTCTCTGCTCATTGCAGGGGGGTTGGACTTAGATGCCTTTTTAAATGTCCCTTCCAGCTCAGCTCCAGCAAAGCCTCTGCCTCACTCTGGTTTGAGGTTCCACCACTCCTCTGTGCAGTCCCTGGGCTCTGCTGCTCACTGCTCCGTGTTCCCACAGGTGCCCTCAGGGCTCTTCATCCCCAGCATGGCCGTGGGGGCCATCGCGGGCCGGCTGCTGGGGGTGGCCGTGGAGCAGCTGGCCTTCTACCACCATGACTGGGCCATCTTCAGCGGCTGGTGCAGCCAGGGAGCCGACTGCATCACCCCTGGCCTCTATGCCATGGTGGGTTGGTAATTAGGTGTCTCTAAGCTGGGGCTGCTTGGGGCCACGCTGGGGCTGGGGCTGGGCCTTGTTTGGCCACGTGAAGAGGTTTGGTGGTGAATGGTTGGACTCCCTGATCTTAGAGTTTATCCCAGCCTTAATCATTGAACCACAGAATGGTTTGTGCTGGGAGGGACCTTAAAGATGATCTCGTTCCACCCTGTACTGATTCTGTGGCTGAAGAGTTGTGGTTGTGGCCGACCATCACAGCTGGTGTCACCTCAGGAATCCCAGGAAACGCTGTAATAGAGCATGCCATGTATTCCTCACCCTGGTGGTGTCCTTTTGCCATCTCCAGCCTGGTGCTGGGCACAACAGCTGCAGTGGGAAGCTCCTGAGTGAGGGCCAGAACAGTCGAGGCTGCCCAGGGGACTTGAATTTTCCTGTGGGGTTTTAATTCATTTTACTTCCTGTTCTGGCCTTAAATCTTGTGATGCAATTCTGCTTTTAAGTGCTCTGTTTTTTTGTAGCACTTCTTCCTCTTGGCTGAGTTGGAGAGACCGGGTGCATGTGACTGAACTTCACTTTCACAATTCCCAGTCCCCTCATCCGTGGAATAATACAGGAGTCCTAAGGGACTACTTTATCAGGAGAAACTCTCCTCTAAAAACATGGCACGAAACCCCATCTGTGGCCTTTTTAGAGGGGATACACCTTGTTTGAGCAACCCAGTCTAGTGGAAGGTGTCCTTGCCCATGACAGGGGTTGGAATGAAATAGACTTCAAGGTTCCTTTAAACCCAGACCCTTCTGGGATTGTTTGCCTGTAATTGATGGAAGGTAAATACACTTTGTGGCAGGGACAGAGGTTTCAGTGCTGTTCTGATTGTGTTTGGCGCTGCTGAACGGGGCAGTCCAGCTGTGCAGGCACCACCCTTCTCTAGAGGTGGGGACTGGTGTGCCCCAAACCCAGAGTGACCTGAGCCGTGCTATGTTGGCAGGAGGGGTGACCCGGATGACCGTGTCGCTGGTGGTCATCATGTTCGAGCTCACCGGGGGGCTGGAGTACATCGTGCCGCTGATGGCAGCGGCCATGACCAGCAAGTGGGTGGCCGACGCCATTGGCCGGGAGGGGATTTACGATGCCCACATCCGCCTGAATGGGTACCCCTTCCTGGAGGCCAAGGAGGAGTTCTCGCACAAGACACGGGCCATGGACGTGATGCAGCCACGCAAGAACGACCCTCCCCTGACGGTCATCACGCAGGACACCATGACCGTGGAGGACGTGGAGACCATCATCACCAGCACCACCTACAGTGGCTACCCTGTGGTGGTGTCCCGGGCGTCCCAGCGCCTGGTGGGGTTTGTCCTCAGGAGAGACCTCATCATTTCCATCGGTAAGAGGTGACGCCGCCCGGGTGAAGGTGCTGTCGTTAATGCCAGCTGTCACTGACCTGGGGAGGTCACACACTCCTGGTGCTGGTGGCTGGGCCAGCTGGTGCATCCCTGAGCGGTGTGGGTGGGCTCTGCTTGCCTCAGATGTGAAGGGCAGGGTGGCTTGTTACAGGATCACAGGATCATTTAGGTTGGAAAAGCCCTCCAGGATGATAGAGTCCAACTTGTGTCCAATCCCCACCTTGTTGCCAGCCCAGAGCACTGAGTGCCACATCCAGGCCTTCCTTGGACACCTCCAGGGATAGGGAGTCAAGCTCCCTGGACAGCCTCTTCCAGAGTTAGCAAGCTTTCTTGTGAAGAAATTCCTGCTGATGTCGAACCTGAACCTCTCCTGGCACAGCTTGAGGCTGTGTCCTCTTGCCCTGTCACTGGTTGCCTGGGACAATATGGAATAAAATACAGGAACAAGTGCATCAGGATATTATGTGCATTGCCTGCCTTCTGTGGCATGAAGTTTCTGCACTTGGGTTCCTTGGAATCTCCAGGGATTCATTAAGAGTGGTTCTGTCCCCAAGCTGTGCACAGTGACGCACAGGACGGGATTTGGGTTTTCATGATCAAATATCCCAAATATTCTGAAGTATTCTGTATATCCAGCCTAATGTTTGGGCTGCTGGACCTGGCCCTTCCCAGGAAGCCTTGGAATGCTGATACCAGATTGCAGTGTGGCGGGTACCCACGGTACCTGTGTGTGCACTGCTGTGAAGGTCTTAGGGATGGCCAGTGCTTGACTTGTTTTCCATTCCTGACCCTGATGACGTCCATGGAGCCTGTGGCAGTTGTTGAGTGCTTAAAAATAGTCCTTTAACTGCTCTGCATGGGACCCAAATCAGTGACTCATAAAAGTACAAAGCATTTGATTTACCTCCTCTAAAAACTGGGAGGTTAAAAGTTCTCCAAAATTTGTATTTACCTGGCCAGAGCACAATGAGGTGCAACAGCCTCAGCTTCGGCCAAAGCTGATGTGCTGATCCTGCCCTGGCAGTGGAACCTTGGAGATCTTGAAGGTTCTCCCAGGTAACGAGTGACAGGACAAGACCTGAAGTTGTGTCCAGGTGGGGGAGAATTTTTTCATGGAAAGAGTTGTCCAGCCCTGGCAGAAGCTGCCCTGGAGTCACCATCCCTGGAATTGTTCAAAAAAATGTGTTGCGGTGACACTTGAGGACATGGGTTAGTGGTGACCATGTTGGCTGTACGACAGTTTGACTTGATAGTCTTAAAGATCTTATCCAATCTTAATGATTCCATGGTTCCCTTAGAAGAAAGGCTGGAAACCCATCACACCGTCTTTGGGTGGGAACAGCTCTGGTAAAGGGAAGGAAAAGACTTCTAAGGGCATTAAATATGAGCTGAGGAACAGGTATGCTCTTCTGTTTGGAAAAGGAAAAGAGTGCTGATATTGAACCCAATATTTCTCTTTTCAGAAAACGCCCGGAAGAAGCAGGATGGGATCGTGAGCACCTCAGTTATTTGTTTCACCGACTACTGTCCCCCCCTGCCTCCAAGCTCCCCGTCTGTGCTGAAGCTCAGGAGCATCCTGGACCTCAGTCCCTTCACGGTGACAGATGAGACGCCCATGGAGATCGTGGTGGACATTTTCCGCAAGCTGGGATTGCGCCAGTGCCTGGTCACTCACAATGGGTAGGAGCCCTGGGACCTGGGGTCAGAACCTTCTCTGCTCTCAGGGCAAAGGGGACAGCAGTGGGATCCTTCTGGGGCTGGATGCTGGAGCACTTCTTGCCTGGCAAAGGCACTTGTGACAGCCCAGCTCCAAGCCCTGTCCAACCTGGCCTGGGACACTTCCAGGGATGGGCAGTCACAGCTGCTCTGGGAGCCTGTGTCAATGTTTTACCACCCTCAGAGGGTGCAGTACTTTCTGGTGGGGTGTAACTTTGAATCCCAAAAGACTCTTCAGCACCTGCAAGGGGCTCACGTGGCCCTGCCAGGGTCCCTTCTGATAGCGTTGGTGCATGAAAAGCATTTTTTCATTTTCCAGGAAGCTGCTGGGGATCATTACCAAGAAGGATGTACTAAAGCACATTGCACAGATGGCCAACCAGGACCCCGATTCCATCCTCTTCAACTAGAGGCAGACTGTAGGGATTGTGTGTCCCACATACCTGGAACTTTTTAGCCCATCCTGGGTAGACTTTCCTATTTTTATTGAGACCATGGAATTGTTTCCAGCGTTTTCCTCCATGGACCTGAAGAAGATTTTTTTTTTTTTCTACCAGATAATGAATTGCACTACAGAATCTGTGGAACATGATCTTCTTTTTAGAAGAAAAGAAAGAGACTTTATTTACGTTGCTTTTGTGAAGTTGTGTTGGAAAGATTCCATGAAGGAGTAAAGGCAAAATGTTAGAGAATTGTATTTCCTCCTCTTCTTTTGCTGGAACTGCTGTTATGAATGCGGGGAGGAAAATCCAAGGTGTTTGTGCACTTCCAGAGCTGTGGAAGGAGCAGGATGGTTTTTCACACAGTATTCAGTGGTGGCAGAGGGACAGGGCTGGGCTCAGGATGGTGTGTCCCCAGTTGCCCACTTGGGAAATACCTTGGGAAGCCAAAATAGGGGAGAGAAAAATAAAATTTGGCCTGCTCAGGCTGCTTGGCTGAAAGAAGGAAAAAAAATCCCAGCAAACCAAACCCCCCAGATCAGATCTCCTTAAAATTGGGCCCAGTTTCTGATTGGGAAGGTGCTGGTTTTGATTAACTAGTGAATGTATTAATTCCTCTACTACTGCCTTGACAGGAGAACCCCAAGGAGGAGGTAGGAAGAGTTCACAGGAGTCTTCCCATCCTGCTGCCTTTCTCTGATCCATTCCCAAGGATTCCTTCTCCTTGATTTTCCCTGAGCACATCCCAGAGGCTGAGTCCTACATTCCTGCCCCTCCCCAAACTCTGATGGTGTTGGACATGGCACAGGTGGCCTCCTCCTCACCCTGTCCCACTTGAGAGCCCGCTGCCTGGGACATGGATGCTGTCCCCTGCTCCCTCCTGTCCCTGGATCCTAGCTGGAGGATTCCTGGCAGGGCACTGCTCCAGGTCTCCTTTGGCCAACAACTATGCAAGAAACCCTTCTCACCATGGCCCCCTGTGCTTCTCAGTCCCTGTCCCAGTGCTGACCAAATGATTTTCCTGTTAATAAAACTGTGCCCATTTACTGGAATTTGGGAGGCTTCTGGAAGCCTTGGGAGACTTCATCCTTGCCTCAGTTTCAGGTTTGTGGGGAGTGGGGACTTCTGGCTTGACTTGGCTGGGTCCCTCCCAGAATCTCTCTGATACAAATTCCTTGTCTTTACAAGGAGCAAAAGCCAGATTCTTGATCTTCCAAAGCCATCCAGCAGCCAGTCCCTGCTCTGCTGCTTCCACTTGATGTCTCAATCCTTGTACAGCTCAAAGCTGCTTTAGTCTGCGATGTCACTGATGGATTCAGTTCCTTCTGCTTGGGAAATAAATGCTTGGACTGGTCTGTAGTGGTTTTGTGCAGCAGGAGATGGTTGGAATTCTTCATGTTTTGCCTCAGCCTGTGCCAGCAGCAGCTTTGCCTTTAAATGCCCTCTTTTGTTCTGTTTGGAGGGCAGGTGGATGCTCCTGGGAGCTGGGGCTGAGATCAGGGAAGAAGCTGCCTTCTCCCTATCCCCTGGGAGCTCCTTTCTGGAAATGCCTGTCCTGCATGCTTCTCTTCCTGTGCCACACCTGGGATACCAGAAACACAAAGCTTTGCTATTTTCTCCTCACCTTACCATCCTCAGGAGGGTACCAGCTTGGAAAATGTGGTCCTGCTTCAATTAGATCCATGATCCATGAGTGGATTCCTCTCCTTGTGGGAAGGCTGCAGCAGCCCAGTGCACAGGTAAGGTGCCAAAAGGCTGTGTGCAGAGTTATCCCAGATGGAACATCCCAGCTGGTTGGTGGCTCATTCCAGCTGCTGCTGGGGAAGGAGGGCAGGGAGCAGCTGTCAGGGAATTGCAGCTGCTCTGCCCAATGGGAATGGGAGCCCTGGGCAGGAAACAGCTGCCCAGCAGCTCCTCGCTCTCAGCTGCTGCTGTGTCTGTCCTATGGATTGTTTTTTCAGTGGGAGAGGTGTCCTGGGAATGCTGTCCGGAGAAAGTCCTGTCCGGGAGGGTTGGAGTGGGAAGGGCAGGAAAAGCCCAGTAGGGCCGGGCTTTAGGGAGGCTCACTTAGGATGTGGGCAGGATTTGGACTGCTCACGGTGCCAAACTTCCAGCTCCTGAGAAGGGCTTTGCCTAGTCCAGTTGTTGCTCTTTCATTGCTTCACTCCTGTGGTTCCCTTGGCAGACAGACGAGGCTACAGGACAGAGCCGGGGAGATCCATCCACTGGGGGGTTGCAATTTCCCATTTATGGCCCATGATTTTGGGACCTCTCTGAGGCGAGGGCTGGATGCGCTTGGCTGTCGGATGCTGGAAGGGCAGGATGGGACTGGGGGGAGCCGGCTTTGACCCTCCCACTGAGCTGATCTTTAAGGTCCCAACCCAAACCAGTCTGATTTCTTGGTTCTGTGGAATAGTGCAGGGGTTTGAACAGGACACAAAATAAGGAGTTTTCTTGGAAGTGGAATTATTTTTTCCCGATGTCTCCAGCTTGTCTCATACGGGAATAAAAGGAGAAAGCCACGTGTGAGTTGTGCGGGAGACCCGTGAACCCGGCTGGAGCTGGCTCAGCGCTTCTCTTGTGTTCAGCTCACTGAGCCCGCGGGCAGAGCCGGGACCGGGAATGCTGGGACCGAGAGGGAACCGGGGGGAACGGCCCCGCTGCTGCTGGGAGCCACAGGCTGCGCAGGGAAACACCACTGGTCCTAGAAAGGAGAGAAATCTCCTTCTTTCCTCTGGGATCTCAGTGGGGCCGCGGGAAAGGGGCTGGGAGCAGCACAGCTGGGATGGGATTGCACTAAATGGCCTTTAAAGGTCCTTCTGACCCAAACCGTCTGGGATTCCACAAGGGATGAGCTGAGCCTCCTGCCTGCAGCAGCACCGGGTCTCCCCTGCTCGCTCACAGCGCCCCAGCATTAATGTTTTCCTGAGGGTTTAAGGAGCATCCCGCAGCTCCATGAATCCTTCATGTTGTAGGAAAGAGGCTTCTGTTTTGCTTCCCTCTTTTTTCAGGCTGAATTCCAGCTGGGGGGAGCGGTGGCTGGTGAGGTGCCCTGGGGCAGAGCGAGGGGCGCTGCTGGTCTCACACCGCACCCCGCTGCCTCTCTTTGTGTGCTTTATTTACAGTGTCCCAAGGAACGATTTCCTGCCGCGGTGACGTGGATTTCGGCGTGGATTTCCTCTCCCTACTGTGAACTCGAGCCAGGCTGGGGACTTGAAAGTAAAACGATATCGTGGGTGGGCGGGGATGGAGACTTGGAGGTAGCATTGAGCTGCTTCATAAAAACAAAGAGGGGGAAAAAAGAGCCGTTGGCCCAGGATTTATTTAGAGACGAAGGCTGAGGGCCGTGAACGCCCTGGCTGAGGTAAAAGCAGCTCCTCGGCAGCGGAGATAAGAGGGTCCTTTGGCAGTGACTGCAGGAAGCACTTTGTGTCTGGATTGAATCCACAGGGTGAGGCCATGGGAAATCAGGTCAGTGTGGAGATTTTATTAGTGCTGCAGTCACCCCCCACCTCCTAGGCTGGGTTAGAGCAGGAGGGAATCACAGAATTCTGAAATGGTTCAGGTTGGAAGGGCCATAAAGCTCGTCTGGCTCCACCCCCTGCCATGGGCAGGGACACTTTGCATATCCCAGGCTGCTCCCAGCCCCATCCAGCCTGGCCTGGGACACTGCTAGGGATCCAGGGGCAGCCACAGCTGCTCTGGGCACCCTGTGCCAGGGCCTCACCTCTCTCACAGGGAATTTCTCCCCACTATCCCTTCTGACTCTGTCCTCCTTAAGGTGTTAAGGAAGGGCCGGGAGGCTCCGGAGTTGTCACCACAGGGACACTGCAGGGACGTGCTGCCTGGGGAGCTGGAGCTCTCGGTTTTGGGGGACAGGGTCAGAAGGGATAATGGGGAGTTGTTTATTCTTGTGGCTCTCCCCAGCCTGAGGGAGGTGCTGGCAGAGGAGGCTGTGTGAGGGGCTGCAGGGTTGGTTTAAGGATCATTGTCTTTGCTTTCTAGCAGAAGCTACAGTGAACTTGTTAGCAATATGCACATTAAAATAGTGAGTTGTAGTTTCTAACAAACAATTTTAACAATAACAGAAAAGTTGTATGAGAAATCTTCGGTACTTTGCTCCATTTGCACAGCAGATTTTGTTTCCTCAGTCAGAGAAAAGTGGTGCGTCCTCATCCAGGTCTTCCCACACTTTGTTCTTTCTTTCCTGGAGCACGTCCTGGCACAGGTAGTGTTGGCACAGGTGCCTCAGGCAGTTTTTGTGGAGGCCGGGTTTTCATGCTGCTGGGTTCTCCTGCTGGTGGCCAACCCACTTGTCCAGATGGGAGCAGGGCCCTGGCCAGCCCGGGCGTGTCCAGCCCTTCTGCTGGAAGCACTGGGACAGAGAGGGCAGTGGAGGAGGCAGAGGGGCCGCAGGGGCTTGGGCTGCTTGGGGTAACCTGTGCCAGTTCCTCAGAGTGAGGAATTCCATCTGAGCTCTCCCCAGACAGGGTGAGGCTGCTCTTTGCCCTCATGCTGCTGGAGTTCTCCCACCCACCCACCCACGAGCCCTCTCCTTTCCAGGAAAGTAGGGTGGGCCATTGCCCACTGGTGCCGAACCCGGCTCTCCCCACTCACTGCTTTCCCTGCTTTCTCCATGGCAAACACAGCCTCTGCAGGCTCCACTGGGCCATGTCCACGTTAAACTCCCTTTCAAAGGAAATCCTGGAGCCACCTGCTGCATTTCCTGTAGCCCCAGCTCCCCGCTCCAGCCCTGCGCTCCCATGGCGGCTGCCAGAGGTGGGATAAGCTCCATGCTCCTGGGGGTGTTTGAGACCTGAGGATGTCCAGAGCCCTGTTGTGGGTCACCAAGGTGGTTGGGGCAGCAGGAAGGGGAATGAGAGGTGGAGAAAAAGGGATGGTTTTAGAACGGAGGCGTTTGGAGTGCTTTTTTTGCTTTGGGCAAGAGCCCAGCATACTCCACGGCCAATTGCTGCAGAGTCAAGGCTCAGCTCAGCTCCCTCTATCCCTCCAAAGGGACTGAGAAAATGGGGCCCTGCAGCCCTGCCATGGGGGGATCAGCCCTGTCACCCCTTTGGAGGCTGCTCTTGGTGCTCTCTGGCTTTGGATGACCTTTTGGAGGTTCTGGATGAGCTGGGGAATCTTCCCCTGCATTTGGGGCCAGTCCAGGTGCTTGTGTGCAGGTACCAGAGTGGCACCGTGCCCTGTGGGGGTTGTATCAACCCCCCTGGATCGGGAGCCTGCAGGAAACGGGGGCTGGAGAGTGGGAATGTCCAGCAGCTGGGGGTGAGGGAGGATGTGGGAACTGCCTGGCTCAGCCCCCAGCCCTGGCCAAGGATGTGGAGGGCCGGGAGTCAAGCCTGGAAAGCTGCAAGGGGGATGGCAGGAGCAAGGAGCATCTCCTGCCCAGGAACAGCCCATCGGTGACCCCGGGGCCTGGCTGTGTCCTGGGCTGGGCTCGGCAATCCCAAACTCAAAGAGGAGGAGCACTGGGGCTCCCTGGGAGCTGATGGGTGCAGGGGAGGAGCTGGGATGGGCTCAGATTTCATGGGGTCTCTGCAGGACCTGAGCCCAGCGGGAATGAAGGCACTGGGCTGAGACGCAGGAACACATCCCCTTGGGACTGCCTTGGGTGTCCGTGGGGGCTGGCAGCTGCCAGAGTTCCTGGAGAGCCCCTGGAGGTTCTGTGAGTGCAGGATGAGCAGGAGACTTGGCTGGGCTCTGTCTGGAGATCTGGCAGTGCCCCAGCCCTGCTCCACCTGGCTCCAGACCCACCCTGTCCAGGGCTGTGTCCTGGGTGCAAAGGGGCCAGACCTGTGCTGGAGTACAAGGCTTTATTCCATCTGTCCTGGGAGCCCCATGCCTGTGGCAGCCCACGCTGTCACTGTCTGTAAGCCCCCCCATTGTTAGTAGGGTACAGAGAGTACAGGGGGAGCTGGAAAAGGGGGCTGTGCCCACCCAGTGTCCATGGCTGGAGCCAGCTGGGCCCTGCTCTGCCCTGCCTGAACCTACCTTTGGCCTCTGGGGTGGCCTCCATCACCCCAGGGCTGGTTTGGTCCCTCCAAGGTCTTGCTGTGACCACCGGGCTCACCCAGAGCTGGAATCCTGCAGGGCTTGCCAGGGCAGGAGGTGTGAGGAAGTGGGGACTGCGCTGTCCATGAGGGCTGGGGGGGACAAAATCCACACGGGAAGAGGTGCTTGAAGAGCAGCCGTGCTGAGCTCCTGGTCCTGTGCAGCCTGGCTTGGTCACCACGTGCCCCAGTGCCACGTGCCAGGGGTGGTGCCAGGACTGGCAACTGCAGTGTCACAGTCCTGCCCTTTGCCCTCCCGGGAACCATCACTGATGTTGCCCCAGGCTTTTATCTCCCAAACTGAAACTCCTTCATTCCCTTCCAGAGGCCGACACTGGACCTGCCCCATTCCTACAACGTGTGCCCTGGGGGTGCTACCAGCCCCAGGTCCTGGCACCCACAGCCCTGCCCAAGGTGGCGTCAGACTCATGGGTGTCACCCTGCCATGGGGACGGTTTGTCTTGCCACCAGATGTGGCCCTGGTGCCTTTCCTGCTGCAGGGAGCCGTTGGGAGGTGCTGTGCCACCAGGGCTAGGATGTCCCACCTCGTGCATGTCCCCCGTAGGCCCTCGGAGACCATTCCTGGTTCACGACCCCCTCCCACGTGGAGGGTGGCACAAAGCACAAGAAGGGCTCTGCGCGCAGCCACTCCTGCGTCCTGCTTGGCTCATCCCTCACCACAAGGGACAAAGCAGCGTTAAGAACCCTGCGCCACCCGGGCCATTGGCCACTGTCCAGGGGCCAGGTGGGAGCGGAGTGGGTGTCACAGGTCGAGCCGGAAGGCCCCGAAGTAACTGGCTGCTGCATCATTGGAGTCAATGGCCAAGGAGGAGACGGAGACGAAGAGCTCGTCACCAGCCTTGAGCTCGAAGAGCCCCCCCTGGTAGAGGGCGTGGAGCCCGTAGTCAGCCTCAGGCGCCCAGCACTTGGTGCCCACGCCCTTGAGCAGCAGCACGGGTGGGCTGTGGGCCGGCTGCCACTGGATGCACTGCACCAGCTGCGGGCCCGAGTTGCGGCCGGCGCCGCGGTAGCGGAAGTAGATCTGGGAGTACACGTAGTACTTGCCCGGCTGCTCCACGCGCAGCCGCCCGGCCCGGTACGTCATGTTCTGCACGTGGGAGAGGAGGCTGCTGTGCCCCCAGTGTGTGATGGCATGGCGGCACGACTGGGAGAGATTCCCGGAGCGCTGGGAGCGTCCTGTGGGAAGGGAGAGTCACTGAGGGGAGCGACCTGACAGGGTCACATGGAGGGGAGGGGGTGGTTCTGACTCCTTCCCAGTCATCCAACTTGGAGGGGTGGAGGTCTTGGGGCGAACAGGAGACACCTCTCCCCATCAGTCGCCCAACCATCCTGGTCCCCTGCCCTTTGATCTCTCCTCTGTTCCCATCTTGGAGACCCAGCAGTGCCCGGAGGGGTTCCCCAACTCACCATCCTGAGCCAGGCTCTGTGGGCGGAGGGTGAGATGTGCCGAGGGTTTCCCAGCTATTTTGGGAGGAAGTTGCCCCTCTGAGGTGTTGAAGTAGTTCTGCCAGGCCTCTGCAAGAAAAGGACAGATGCTGTAAGAACAGTGTGGGGACAGCCGGCCCCATGCCAGCAGGGCAGGGAAATGCCCCACTGACCCACCAGAGCAAAAGGTTATGGAGGGATGGAAATGTCTCGTCAATCATCAACCAACACATCCGTGTGTGCCACAGCTCTGGCTCCCCAGCCTCCGGACAAAATGGATGTGGCTGTCCCCCAGCCCGTTCCCTTTCCTCTGCCTGTCACAGCAAGTGACAATCCTGGCTCTCCTCTCTCCTGCCCCAGCTTACAGCACTGGAGTTTGCCCCAGGAGTGACTGCCTCCCTCCCCTCCCCTCCCTCGCTGGCCTCCCTGTATCACAGCTCCCATGGATCACAGCTCCCAGGGGTCAGGCTCTGGCTGCAGCCCGAGAGCTGGCCCAGGAGAGACTCACCCTTTGCCGCACTCCTGCGGATTATGTTCTCGGTCACCTGCACCAGAAAGAAGAGAAATTTCCCTGGTTAAAGGTGACACAGGGGTTCCCCCTGCCTGAGCTCCTACTCCAAGCCTCTATCACCTTCCTTGTCACGCTGTCTCTGGGCCCCACCGCTTCCGCTTCTTCGCTGTGAAGGGCTTGAGTCCCACTCCCACCTTGAACCATCCTGGCTATTCCCCCCTCCCACTGCTCTGGTGAGGCACGTGGAGAAACTGAGGCACGGGGACAACCAGAAGCTCTCCCATCCTCCCTTGGTCCCGGGCTCACCGTGGCCACATAGGCTTTGATGGTGTTGGCCAGCTTGAGGCAGCCCTGGCTGCTGCTCAGCTTCTCCAGGCTGGAGCCCTCGGGCTGCTGATTGAGCACCTGCAGACACCGCAGCTCCTCTGCGCTGCCCGGAGCCTGGGATTTCAGCTGGGATGGAAACAAAGCGTGATGGCAAACTGGGACAGACCGAGGGAGCAGCCAAGATCCTGCTGGGGTGTGAGCAGCGGGCAGCTGCCTTCAGCCCCTGAAGAGCTGGAATCCTCCAGCACCTGGCGCTCAGAGAACAACCAGGATATTGAGATCAATTCAACTTCTGTATCCACAGGACAGCGGTATGAGGTCAGATTGAAAGGATCTGCGTTCATCTCTGCCCTCCTGCACCCCCGGCCGGCCCTGCCCCTGGCCATTCCCCGCGGGAGGGCTGCGGGAGAGCTCGCAGGCTGGTCCTGCGCACACCTGCCCGCCCAGGTGGGAGTGCCGGGTGCTGCCAAGGCAGCGAATTCCCCCGGGATGGGGCTGTTCCCATGGAATGCCCGCGGCGGGTGCGTGTCCGGGCAGGGCCGCCCGCGCACCTCCTCCGGGCTGACTGCGGCGTATGCCTGCCCGCAGAACTGGGGCCAGCCCGGCACGGGAAGCTGCTGGAGCGGCTCCAGAGAAAGCCACGGAGATGTTCCGAGAGCGGGAGCCGCTCTGCTCTGGAGCCAGGCTGGGAGAGCTGGGGATGTTCACCTGGAGAAGACTCCAGAGAGAGCTGAGAGCCCCTTCCAGGGCCTAAAGGGGCTCTCTAATCCCAGCACAGCCCAGTGACCGGCCGCTGAAATGAGCCCAAATTGTTCCACTACAGTGGTTTTCTCCACCCTCCGCCTCTTCCCTGGGGCTGTGTCTCCCCATTCCCCTCCTCTCCCCGCCTTTCATGTAAATCCCTCACAGCGGGACCTCATGTGGCGCAGGGATGGAGACAAAGCCCGAAGGAGGGCCGGAGCCCACTCCAAAGGATGCTCTGCTGGATCCAGACAGGCTGTTTATTCCCTCTGAATCCGTGGCAGGGTTCTTCCTTCTTCCCCGTCTCTGGTGTGATTTGTGGAATTTCTGGCACTGCCGGCCTTTTCTTTTTTTTTTTTTTCCTTTTTTTTTTTTTTTTTTTTTTTTGGCCGCACCCTCAGGGATGAGGGTGGCTTCCATGGAGCTGCTGCCAGCCCCGAATTTCCCTCTACCCATGGATCTCCTGACTGGCGTTTCCCTCCCGCTGCTGGGGGGTTGTTTTGGGTCGGAATCAGCAGCTGAGGGAGGGGCTGGCGAGGCTGTTGAAAGGATCAGACTCGTCACGGCCAAGTTTGGGAGTGGTTTTGCCCGACTGACCCCGTGGGAGGTGGGAATGGCGGGATCCCAGCACAGTTGGTGGGGTTGCACTGGAGCAAGCAAAGAGCTGCTGGAATGGGGGTCCCAAGCATCTCCCAAAAGGGATGAGGGGGATTTGAGGGTCCTGGAGTGTGGAGGAGATGGGAATGGGAGGAGGGAGAGATGAAGCCCAAACCAGGGGTCAGTGGGGTCTGGAGCCCAGGGAAGTCCCCCTTCACCAGCCCATCTGGGGCTGGAGACTCCCATGGGATCCCAGGGCAGAGCCCCCCTCTCCCAGTGCAAACCCCAGCTCCAGGCGGGGCCCAGGACAAAGGCGCCGTCTCTTCGCATCTGGATCGGCGACAGTGTCCACCCTCCGCCCACGCCTGCACAGCTGGATCTGCAGCTCCGGGCGGAGCTCGGGCAGTGTTCACCCCCACTCCACATCTGGAGC
>VWZV01012929.1:0-37744 GCA_013397155.1 Irena cyanogastra | reverse complement strand
GGGCGGGGGGCGGGGAGGGTGTGTGGCCTGCGGTCGAAGGGGCGGGGTCTCTCGTGGCCACCGAGGGGGACGCCGGGTGCAGTGGTGGCCGCAGGGTTGCGCCACGGGAGGCAGCGGGGCCGCGGCGACGATGCGTGTCCCCAGGGAGCCGCAGAGTGTCACTTCACGGGTACACNTGCACTGGAGCAAGCAAAGAGCTGCTGGAATGGGGGTCCCAAGCATCTCCCAAAAGGGATGAGGGGGATTTGAGGGTCCTGGAGTGTGGAGGAGATGGGAATGGGAGGAGGGAGAGATGAAGCCCAAACCAGGGGTCAGTGGGGTCTGGAGCCCAGGGAAGTCCCCCTTCACCAGCCCATCTGGGGCTGGAGACTCCCATGGGATCCCAGGGCAGAGCCCCCCTCTCCCAGTGCAAACCCCAGCTCCAGGCGGGGCCCAGGACAAAGGCGCCGTCTCTTCGCATCTGGATCGGCGACAGTGTCCACCCTCCGCCCACGCCTGCACAGCTGGATCTGCAGCTCCGGGCGGAGCTCGGGCAGTGTTCACCCCCACTCCACATCTGGAGCGTGGCTCCCCGGGGAGCTGGGGCAGTGTCCACCCCCATCCCACATCTAGAGCCGTGGCTCCCCGGGGAGCTGGGGCAGTGTCCGCCCCGCAGCCCGCACCTGGACCCGCGGCGAGGCGGCGCTGGTCGCTGCCGTGCCCGGCGGGCAGAGGCGAGGGGCAGGAGCGGGCAGAGCCCTCCTGCAGCCGCCGGGACCCCTGGGGTCGGAGCCCGCCGCCGGTCCCGGGACAAAGCTCACCTTGGAGATGGCCATGGTGAAGTAGACGAAGAGGCCGGTGGTGGAGCTGATCTGCAGGGCCAGGATAGCCATGACGGCCACGCTGCCCCACAGCGGCCCGCACCGCCGCCGCCGCTGGCCCCGCGCCGCACCGAGGCCGCCGTCCGGACCGGCACCGGCACCGGGACAGTCACCGGGAGCGGGCCCAGAAGCGGGACCCTCGGCCAGCATAGGCGTGTCGGAGGCGCCGCTGTCGGAGCGCAGGTACTGCCCGGCGCTGGGCGAGTGCGGGGNCTTTAAGGTCCCTTCCCACCCAACGCATTCCATGATTTATGAATATGCTTCACGTCACTGTCACAGGACAGTGTGGGGGCTGCTGGGGAGACTGCAGGTGAGAAGACCCCAGTGTCCCTGGGCTGAGAACAGAGGGACATGACCTGAGCCGGGTTTAGGCGATGGCCTCACGTCAGCTCTGGCCAGCAGCAAAAGCTCAGAGAGGTGCAGGTTTGCAAGATGAGGAGCAAGAGCTACTGAGCATCTGCTGGAGGCTTTGCTGGGGGGGCCGTGCCCACCCTGCCCTCCTGGGCTGGGCACAGGGCTGCCCATCCCTGCTGAGCCCCAGGCTCTGTTCTGCTGCTGGGTCACATTCCCATTGCTCCACAAGAGAAACGTGGAGCAGGTTGGAAAACAGGAAGGTGGGACAAGCTACTGCTCCCTGGTGCTGCCGTGGTGGCTCTGTGCTCAGGTGAGTCTGTGCCTTCTGGTGCTGCTGCCTGTGAAATGAAAGTGAGACCCTGGGAAACCACAGGAGCACTCGTGTCCCTGCAGAACCTCTCCCTCCTGTCCCGCTGGGCCCCGGGGAGGGGGGGGTGGCCTCAGCCCAGACTCCAGTCAGCTCAGCAGCCCCCAGAGCCCTCATGGAGGTGACTGCCCCGTGGGCCGTCTCCTCCCTGGGACGTCTGACCCTGCAGTGTCCCCAGAAGCACCGTGAAGCCAGAGCTCCTCTGAGTCCCCGGGGCTCAGAGCAGGGGATCTCCCACTCCATCTGCCAGGCCCAGGACTGATTTCCCTGCCTCTCTGCCAGCTCGGTGTGTACCCAGTGCCAGAGCCCTATCCCTGGCCTGGCATGGAGGTGTTTCCCCAGGTGAGCTGTCTTCCTTGGAGTTTGGGAAGGGCGCTGATCTGGGAGGGAGGTGACTAATTATGTCTAAAAAATCCCATGACAACTCAACCCTCCTGTTGTTCTCAGGTAAAGGGCTCAGGACCTCCTGAGCCAGGTGAGGAGGGAAGAGCTGCAAAGGGCATATCTGGGGAACAGTTGCCAGCCTGGTCTAGTGGAAGGTGTCCATGGCAGGGGGTGGGACAGGATGAGTTTCAGATCCCTTCCAAACCAAACCATTCCACAATTCTATGATTTGCCATTTGGGGCATAGATGTTTGTGCTGAAGGAGCCCAGGACCACTGCTCTCTGTGCTGCTCCATGGCATGGGACAGGGACATGGCTGAGCTCTGCTGAGGAGCATGGAGAAACCAGGAGCAATTAGAAATCCGGAGTCTGGGGCTGCCCTCTTGGAGAGAGAAGGTTTGTCTGTGAGTCAGGGCAGGATCAGAACTGGAGCTGTGCAGAGAAAATTGGGTGGGAGCCAGGGGGAGTAGAATGCCTCAGTCCTGGCTGAGGAGTTGTTTTTCACTTCTAATGTTTCCTGGTCTGTGCACTGGGAGAGCCGGGTCAGGCAGAATCTGGAAATCTGTTTCCTCAGTGCCCCGTGGTGCAGAGCAAGTGCAGGGGAGCAGGAGAGGGGCTTCTTGGGGTTTCCTGGTGCTCTCAGTGAGGCTGGGGTGGGGGAAACCCGGCAGGAGATGCCGACATGGACATGGAGCTGCGCCTGGGATTTCCCAGCCCGTCCCTTGGATTCGCTTCAGTTTGCTCCAGGCAGAATGGTGGAATGTGCAATTTTAGTTGTTTTCCGTGTTTCCTGGGATGGCCAAGGCAGATCCCCTGAGCTGGGAGAGTGCAGGGTGCCCCTCCCCGGGGAGGTCCCGGAGCCGGCTCTCGGCTCCCCGCGCCGCTCCTTTCAGCCAAGCCCAGCCCGGCGCTGGCTCCAGCAGCTGATGACTCGGAACAGTGTCGGCCACACGGTCATCCCTCAGGAAACAGCAGCCCCTGCGACGTGAAGTCATCGCGTGCGGCTCGGGAGCTGCTGTAACCTCCCTGGAATGTGCCCTCAGATGTTTGTCTTTCCATTGGAACGCATCGGTTCCTGTGCTGAGGTGTTTTTTGGGAAAAACCTCTCCTCATCACACCGTACCTCCAGTGAGAGGGTCAGGCGTCCAACCTCTTCTCTCCAACCCTGGGAGCACCCCATCCCTTCCCTGGGTTTGTTTGTCCCTGTTATCACAGAGTAGGTGGAGTCATTCCCTGCCTGGTGGCATCGGAGCTGCTCCAGCCTCACATGTGCCAGCTGGAAGGATGGAGGTCACCCAGGTGGGACAGGACATTGGCTTGGACGGGCACACGCTGGTCCTCACAGGCCTTCCTGGCCTCTGGCTGCTGGAGGTTGGGAGCCAAGGCATACGGAGAGAGGGAAAAGAGGAGCAGGGAGGCTCTGTGGGGATCCAGGGGTGCTCCCTGTGCTGCTGGCGGGAGTTTGGCAGGGAAGGGATGGATGGACGAGGAAAAAACCCTGGACCCGCGAGCTTTCCCAGGAGGGTTGAGGAGCAGCAGCCTCTGGAACATCCCAAGGCGGGACAGCAGCTGCCGAGACATCCACGCCCCGGCCAGGAGCGTCCCCGAGCTGTGGCGATGGATGACAGACAATGACAGCAATGACAGACAACGAGGGGCAAGTTCTGCTGCAGCTCCTTCCCTGGGCTGGGCTCCCCGGTGCCAGCGCCTCGGCGGCTCCTCGCACAGCTGATCGCCTCGCTCCCTCTAGTGGGATTGGGATGGCTGCATGGGCTCCTGCCTGGCTATGGGATTTTTAAATTTTTTTTCTGCCACAAAGCCCCCAGCACTTCCCAAGCTGCCCAACCTCCTGGGGAAGGAGAAAAACATTGTCCCGATCCCGCCTGGAGCATTCCGAGGTGAATCTCCTGCAGGAGCAGCACCCCAGCCATGGCCCGTCCTTTCCACAGCCCTGCCGGGAGCTGGAAGGGCTGCTCCAGGAAATGGTTAAACCCCCAGGTTTTGTGGCTGAGGAGGGATCCTGGGGACAGGGGACGGGGTGAGGCCATTCCCCCGGTGCCTCCGAGCTGGGATTTGAGGGTTTTACATCGTGACAGGTATAGGAGGGACGGGAGGAGGAACCGCCTTGGGGGGTTCTGTGTGTTGTGTTTGGAAGTCCTGGAAAGGGGAGAGGGACGGAGGGGAAGGAGGAAGAGAGGAAGNTGGAGGGGAAGGAAAGAAGAGGGGAGAGGAGAGGAGGAGAAAGGCGGGAGGAAAATAGAAGAGGAGGAGGAGTAGAAGAGAAAAGAGGAAGAGAGGAGGTGAGGAGGGAACGAGAAGAAAGAGAGGGAAAGAAGGGAAGGGGAGGAGAGGAGAGGGGAAGAGAAGAGGGGGAGGAGAAGGAGACGGCAGAGGGCAGGACCCGCTCGGTCCCGCCCCGAGGAGCTGCCGGAGCTGGTGGCGGAGCTGTCGCCCAGCGCCCCCGCAGATGTTCCCCGTCCCCCTCCTCCTCCCCCTGCTCCTCCTCGCCCCCGGCAGCGCCGCGGCCGCGCCGGGGGTCACAGGCGAGTGTCAGCCCCGGGGCCAGGGGCGGCCGGGACGGGTCGGTCCCGCTCCGGGGTGCCCGAGGGTGTCCCCTGGCCCTTTTGGGGGGGTTTGAATGAGTTGGGCCGCTGGGGGGAAGGCGGGCGGGACCCCCCTGGGGCCCCCTCGCGCACGGAGCCACTCCCGGCTTTGGGAAGCTTTTCCTGGCGCCTGATTTAAGACGCGAAGGCGACTCCAGGTTCGGGCGCGCCTTAATCCCGGAGAAAAGCTTTTAGGGGAAGGTCGGGAAGGGACTTGCGGCTGTTCCCGGCAGGGACCCGCGGGGGGTCTGTGCCCGGGGGCTCCCGCGGCTCCGTCTGTGCCCCCCAAAGCAGGAGAAGCATTTCCATGGCCCTGCTGGAAGATTTGGGGGTGCTGGTGGGTGAGACGCTCAGCAGGGCCCGGCCAACGCGGCTTCAGCCCCAGAGCGTGCACAGGGGGGGATTCATTCGGCCCCTGTGCCCCGCTGGGACCCCACCTGCAGAGCTGCCCCAGCACAGGAGGGACCTGGAGCTGCGGGAGAGAGCCCAGAGGAGGCCCCGGAGCTGCTGTGAGGCCTGGAGCCCCTCTGGAGCCAGGCTGGGAGAGCTAGTGGTGTTCAGAGAAGAGAAGCCTCCAGGGAGACTTCTGAGCCTCTTCCAGGGCCTAAGGGGGGTCCAGGAGGGCTGGGTACGAGGGATGGAGGGGCAGGACAAGGGGAAATGCCTTCCCACTGCCAGACAGCAGGGTTAGATGAGATACTGGGAGAAATTCTTCCCTGTGTGGGTGGTGAGGCTCTGGCAGAGGTTTCCCAGAGGAGCTGTGGCTGCCCCATCCCTGGCAGTGTTCCAGGCTAGGTTGGACAGGGCTTGGAGCAGCCTGGGATAGTGGAAGGTGTCCCTGCCCATGAAACGGAATGATCTTTAAGGTCCCTTCCAACCCAAACCCTTCCATGATTCATGATGCTATAAATAATTCCCTCCACAGCTGAGGCAGGAAGGGCTCCTGCAGCACCTCCCAGGTGGATGAAGTGGGATCCCTGCGGCCCTGGGGTGACTCCTGGTTTCTCTTCCAGCCCGCACGCTCGCTCCCTGCTACTCGGCCGACCTGCGCCCAGCCGCGGGGAGCCTGGTGTCGGCCGTGGGCTGCACCGTGCTACTGACGGCCCCGGCGCTGCGGGGCAGCCGGGCCGTGTCCTGGGAGTACCGGGCGGGCTCGGAAGAGGGGGTCATCCTCAGCTATGGCTTCCATCACCCCCCCAACGTGTCCCAACTCTACGAGAACCGCGCGACGTTCAACGAATCCAACCTGTCGCTGCAGGTGGTGCTGCAGCGCGGGGACAGCCGCCTCTACCGCCTCAGGGCCCAGGAGGAGGCCACGACCTGGTTCCATCTGCACGTTGTGGGTGAGTGGTGCCACGGCCAACCCTCCTCCGTGGCTGGAGCCGGCATTGCCACGGCTTTGAGCGCTGACGCTGCCTCTGCCTCTCCCAGAGCCGCTGTCCCAGCCAAAAATTGTGGGCAACTCCTTGGTGAAGGCAGGAGGCAACACCAAACTAGTTTGCCACGTGCTGCAAGGGAAGGCAGATGCCTACTGGTGGAAGAAAAATGGGGAGCTGCTCTTGGGAAGTGAGCGCATCCAGTTTGTGGAGAACACCACGCTCTGCATCCTGCAGGCGTCCATCAGGGACAGCGGCTACTACACGTGTGTGGTGAGCAACGCTGTGAGCCAGAACGAGACCTCCTTCCTGCTCCAGGTCCACCGTGAGTGCATCCTTTCCCCATGCCCAGGAAAAAACCGGAGGGACAGCCCCAGAAAAGGGATTCTCTCTCCCTGCCTGTGCTGAGCAGGCAGGTTTGCCGGGAGGCTGTGGGTGGGTGGAATTCAGGTTAAGTTTGCTCTGGTGCAGAGGCTCTGCATTCTCCCCTTTGCAGACTCTGCCAATGTGATGCTGCCTGTGCTCCTGACCTGTGTCATGATCGGCTTGCTTGCAGGTGGGTGCTGGGGGGGGCAGGTGGGTGCTGGCGTGACTCTGCCCTGTTTCTGGCTGGTGGGTGCCATGGCAGGTGCTGTGGCCAGCAGAGGTGGGTGGGAGGGTCCCATGTGGCACGTCTCTGCCAGGACCTGGCTCTCCCACCCTGGCATCCCATGGGCAGGGGCTGGGTTTTGTCATAGCTGCTGTTTCCAGCAGGATGTCCCCAGTCCAAGGAGGTCACGCTGGCCTCCGTTGATGATGATGATGGGGCTCTGAGCAGCCTGGGCTAGTGGAAGGTGTTCGTGCCCATAGCAGGGATTGGAACTGGATGGGCTTTGAAGGTCCCTCCAACCCAAACAGTTCTGAGATTCTGGGATTTTCTGATGCTGCTGTTTTGTCCCCAGGTATCTTCGTCTGGTGCCAGAGAAGAAAGAATTCATGCGACAACTGTTGGTAAGATGCCTCCAGCCCCCTCTTGGGGTGGTCCTCTTGCTCCAGCCAAAATTTTCTCTCTACAAGCCCAAATTTATCCTTGGCTGGATCCAAGTGAGCTGGAGAAGTGGGAGACCTTGGGGTGCTATTCCAGCCTCTTGGGTAGAGGCTGCTCTCCTACTCTGGAGGCTCAAAGGATTTGCTGTCCCCTCTATTTAATCCCCACTCTGGAAATATTCCTGATTCCTCCACCCAGCGCCTGATACTCCTGGTTACCTTAGCTCTGAAAAATGGGTGGGCTTTTGAATATTCCAGAGATTTCTGGGACGTGAGTGATTTTCAAGATTTTCTCAGAAATTGCTCCCTCTCTGTGACCACAAACACACTCAGGCTGTTCACTGGAGCTTCCTGGAGGGTGAGGATAAGGATGTGAGTCCCTTGGGATGGAAAACCCATCCCATGAGGTGGTGAGTTACAAACAAGGAGCTCTGGGGTGTCTTGTGCAGTCAGATCCCAGGGAATTGCAGTCAGATAAATTGGACAAGGTAGCTCCTGGAATTTGGAGTAGGGCAGAAATCCAGACCTCCTGGTGCTGCCACTGCCGGCGTGGGACACTCTGAGCTGGTGGAGGCCCTGGAGGGGTCCAAGTGCCCAGGACATAGCTCATGTGGGGCCCTCTTTCCTGTTTGCAGGTAGAGCTGGGTCAGTCCTGCTCTTTCCCTTCCCTGGTGATGGATACTGCTGGGAGTGCCAGGTATCCCATCCCATCTCAGCCTCTCTTGGGCTCACCTGTGAAGTGTTCAAGCTGCCAGGATATGCCAATATTTTTTTGGAAAACACTGGTTTGGACTATTTGTATGTTGTCCTGCTCTTCCTGTTGTGCATCCTTGGGGAGAGGGATGTACCTGCTCCCTCCTTCCGTCCTCCTGCCTTCCTCCAGAGGCCTCGATGGTCTCATGGCTCTGGAAAGAGCCACTGTCCCCGCTGGGCAAATCCACAGTGCTGGGGCTGCTGGGAGGTGCCACAGTGCCAGCCCTGCCTCCCCGGGGCCTCCCGGTGTCCTGCTGTGCCAGGGGTTTGCCGGAGGGCTCAGGGGCTGAGGCTCTAGGCATCCTGCTCCGTGTGACCCTTGGAGGGAGGAGAAAGGGCAGGATTGTGCTGGGTGTGCAGCTGGAGGGAGTGGAGGCAGTGGGAGCTGGCAGGGAGTGGGGGAGCAGCAAAGGAGTTCAGTTTCTGAAGTGGATGCCAAGGAAATGCCTGCAGCCAGCTGAGGCGGGGATGCTCCCAAGCCCATCTCCTCCGGCCCTGGGCTCTGTGGGATCTGGGGGTATCCCTGGGGACGTGCCCTCCTCTTCCCAGCACCGGTGCTGGTGCCAGCTTCTCCTTCCCATTTGCTGCTCCTGCGGGTGACATCAGCCTTGGCCTGGCTGGATACAGGGAGCCCTGCTCCTGTCCCCTCTGTCCCCGTGCTGCCTCTGCAGTGGAGGGGATGTTACTCCTTCAGCTGAGCCTGGAGGCAGAGCAGGCATCCCCAGCCCAGAGAGAACTGGATGTTTTTCCAGGTGCTGGACCCCACTGTTGGTCACCCCAGGAATTTGCACCCCCTTTTAATCTGAGAGGGAAATCCCAGGTCCAGGGCCCTCCCTGAGGCAGTCCCCAGCACCTCTGGAGCAGGCTGAGGCCCTCTCAAAGGCAAACTGGAAAATTGTAGGAGAGATCTCTGGGAGATTCAGGGGCTGTTAGAAAGGGGCCGTCTCAGCCTGGGGTTTTGTGGAGCCATTAAAGGAAGCAGAGGAGTTTGGGTGGAATACATGAGATTCAGCCCTGTTGGAAGCTGCAGGTCAGGTTGTCATGTTCTCTGTTGCACTTGAGGGTGTAAAGCGTAGCCACACGTTTTACTAGAAATACTTTTCTAAGCGTTTTGGGGAGTTGTCTGTGAATGGTTTTGGAAACTTTGTTTTGTTGATGTCTGTTGCTGCTAATAAAGAGTGTGTGTTATCCCAGAGGGATTGCTGTGATGTTTAGGGGTGGGAAATGCCCCTTCAGGGTGGCTGAAGCCTGGGGTAGCAGTGGGGTAGGAATCAGTCCCTGGTGGGGTGTGGCTGGTGGCAGACCTGGGAATGCTGGATTTGTGCTTGTGTCTGGCTCTGGGAGATGATCCTTTCCCTCTTGAGGACATCATTTGCTCCCCTTGTGGGGCTCCTGCATCCCCATCCCCTCCCTCACCTGCTTCTGTGGCAGTGACAGCCTGAGGGACTCAGCTGGGATTAAAACCAGCCCAACAACTCTGTTCCAAATCTGGGTGAGGGTATTTTTAACCTGGCCCCATTCCCTGACTCATGGGAGCCTGGCAGCTGCCCTGGGGAGTGAGCTGCCCTCCAAGGAGCTGGGTCGGGGCTGCCTCAGGGGGGCTTTTCGGGGAGGTTTGGGGTTCATCTGGAGGCCTTTGGGTGCGGGGCTGTGCTCAGCAGCTGTTTGTGGTTGGAAAAGCCTCCTTTGGGTTGCAGGAAACACCTCAGTGCGTTGTGACAGCTGGGACAAACAGCCCCTGGCACAGGCTGAATACAATTTAATCCTGCCCGGAGTAAATAAATCACAGAGTGTGACAGATGCCCTGGGATGGACCTGAGGAAGAGCTGTTGATACCATCCACCTCCTCCTACCCTGGTTTTTGTGCCCTCATGTCCTTCCAGTGCCTTTACTACTGGTAAAGCCAGAATCTATTTCAACTTAGTACAAAGCTACTCCCGGAAAAGTATTTCATGCTACTCCCAGGTCTGTCTTACACAAATAGCTCTAAACTGTTGTAAACAAACATTGAATAAAGATAAACCAGTGAAAGACTCCTGCAGCTGCTGCTAAAACGGCTTCTCTACTTCAGGCTTTGGTTTTCTGGAGAAAGAAAGGGGGAAACGTGCATTTGGCCTCCCCTGGGTCTGATTAATTAAAAAAATAAAGGCAGAATCAGGTTAATTTCATGGACATTTATTATGAGGATCACAGAAGAACCAAAACTGAGACCCTTGAACCCACTAAACCTGGGGGAAGGCTTGGGCTGGCTTAGCCAAGTGAGAGACACCCACATGGATCTCAGCTGGGAATGGTGTCCTTGGTGCCTGACTGAGACATTTCAAAGGACCTGGAAGGAAGAGGAGGGGGGGCATGCTGAGCATCAAAATTATTCCCTGTGAGGGTGGGGAGGCCCTGGCACAGGGTGCCCAGAGCAGCTGTTGCTGCCCCTGGATCCCTGGAAGTGTCCAAAGCCAGGTTGGACAGGGATTGGAGCAGCCTGGGACAGTGGAAGGTAGCCCTGCCCATGGCAGGGGGTGGAACTGGATGATCTTAGAATTCCCTTTCCATCCAAACCATTCTGTTAATCCATGAATCTGGGAGGAATTAAGGCTTAAAAACTTCAGGTTGAGGCCATAAGGGGAAGTTTTGAGTGGGCTCTCAAGAGCTTTGCTAGATGGGGACCCCACCAGAGCCTCCCCCTGAACCCAGCAAGAACCTAGGGGCTGGAGGGCAGTGCTGGGCTGGATCTTTCTTGGGGTGTGGGTCTTAAACTAAAACACAGGACAGTTTCCATATCTTGCTTCTTTTGCTTCAAGATGTACAAATTCATGTGGAAAATAGGAATTTATGTGGAAAATAGGAACAAAGGACCTACCTGACTTTATCCATCCAAGAGACATCGCAGTCCTTGCGCCAGCCCTGGGTCGTGTGATGTGCAAAAGACAAATCTGTCCCCAGACCAGGAGAAGGTGTGAGAGGCACCAAGAATGGGTGTTTGTTGTATTTGAGATACAGTCCCTGGGGTGTTGTATTTGGGATACAGTCCCTGGGGCTTCCCAGCGGGAACCATTAAACACCGGGGCTTCACAAAAGCCAAATAAACCGCTCTTAAATAATTCCTGTGGCTGCTGGATGGTGTGGGGACACCCAGGCGTTGGGAGGGGCTGGGAGAGAACGGGATGAAGGAGCAGACTTACAGCAGAGGCCAATGGCGAGCAGTGGGAGGGCCGACACGGCCGCTGAGCTGCACACCAGGATGGTCACGTCCACGAACTCCGTGCATCCTTCTTCTACCGCCGGAGAAAACAGAGCCAGGGCAGGGAAAGGAGGAAGGCAGGTTGCCACCATGAAAGCACAAATGAACGAAAAATAGAAAATAAAATAGGTGGAGGATGTTGAAACCAAATTTTGCTCCTGCCAAGATTTCGCTTCCCCGAAACTTCTGGTTTGTTCGGTTTGTTTTTGGAGGCCTAACAGCTGAAATGGAGGGATGTGGGGATTACATGAGCTATGGCCTTGGGGCGGTCCTTGGAGGATCTCTGCTCACCATGGCGGTGGTAGATGCCCTTGATGAGGAAGGTGCTGCTCAGCACCACAGCCACCACGGCCCCCGGTGCGGCGTAGCCCATGGTGCGCTGTGCTGCAGAGGTACACAGGAAAAAAAAGATGTGGATGAGGTTCCAGAGGTGTGGATGCCGGGCTAGCCTCACCCAGGCACTGGTGAGGGATCCACCAGCCTGAGTCAGCACAGGAATTCTCATTTTAAAAAGTTCGGGATGACGTTTTGGGCAGAATAACCCCCCCGTGAACCAGTTTGGTCCATCCTTGGTGGGACCGCTCACCCTTTCTGCTCTTCAGATGGCTGAAATCAGTAGGCTGGAAAATCACAGTGGTGGCAACCAGGAAGGTCACCACGGTGAGGTAGCTCAGGGCAATCTCAGGCAGTATGACAGCCACAGAAGGGCCTGTAAGACAACAGGACAAGGCAGAGACCCCGATGTTCCATTACCCACCCGCTTCAACACCCGGAAACTCTGCGGTACGTCCCTTCCCCACCCTCATCTGACTTCCAGCCTTTCCTTGCAGCCTCCATTCTCTGATCATTTTACTGTCCTGCTGGGACTTATTCTGGGGAAGGGCTCTGGGAAAAGGGGAATAACTGTATTAATTGTCCGTGTGGGTGTGTAATACACGTGGTGGTCCGGGCTTCCCCAGACCTGGAGATCACACATGGATCATGTATTGCGCTGGATGGGTCTATCCCCCACATTCCATGGCGTGACTCCCCTGTCCCTCATTGCCTTCCTCTCTGGGCCCCACTGGACTCAACACCTCCCATGGGATCTGTCCCCCCTCCCTCCAAACCTCCCCACAGCCCCCTCTGACCTTCCTCCCACATCCAGAGGATGCCAGTGGTGCCATCCAGGATGCAGGCGATGCACACCAGCCCGCAGGTGTAGGAGCTGAGCCACCTCCAGAGCTCCCCCCCTAAAAACCCAGAGCAGAGGGGGGTGACTGTTGTGACCCCCAGGAATCCCGTGCCAGCCATCACCCCTTCCTCAGGGTGGGCTGCAGCCTGTCCCCACCCAGATGCTGTAGGATATCCCAGGATCTGGGGGTTCCCAGAGCAAAGCTCTTTGCTCTCCCCCACCAGACAAGGGAAATGGGGTCCTGCTCCCCCCAGCTCACTTATCCTGAGCTTTTCGGACTGGCAGACGGGAATAATTAATCCCCACGCTGAGACAACAGCGAAGACCACAGCGATCACCGAAATCCTCAGGGTGTGCTTCAAGCGACTGGAGAGACCTGGAAAAGAGCAACCCCAAGGGAGAGGAGACAGGACATCAGCAGGACCAGCCTCCTGGTTCTGGTGGCCGCAGGGATCCTCCATCACCAGGACAGATTCCATTTATTTGCCAACTGGCGGCCAAATACACTCCATGCAATGTCCACCTGGAGGGGGTGCTCCCCACAGGCTTCCCAGCCACCCTTCTGCCCATGTCCTGCTCAGCGTCACCTTGGCCAAGGGCCATTGTTTTGGACCTGCCCCAAGAGAGAACAGCCAATCTCCTTCCAAGGACTGTGCCTTGGTGAGATCAGAGGCTGGGGATTGCTCCTGATCATCCCAAGATGGGCAGCCTCTGGCAGCAGCATGTGGGCACTGACTGCTGGGGAGGGTGGCCAGACCGCAGGGGATGGAGGCTGAGGGATTGGATGGAACCACTGAGACATCCCCAGGGAAGGGTGGAAGGCAGGAGGAGCCGTGGGAGGTGAGACCTTCAATGGTGACCTCCAGGGAGGTTTCTTGCCAGCTGATCCTGTTGCTGGCATTGCAGGAGTAGGAGCCACAGTCCGACTTCTCGGCTGGCCTCAGGTACAGAACACTGCAGCTGCTGGACAGCTGGGAAACTCTGTCTGGGAGAAGGGGCTGCCCATCCTTCTTCCAGGTGATGGTGTCCACTGTGCCCTCTGCCACCTCACAGACAATCTGGCCAGTGGCCCGAGCCAGGAGACTGCTGGTCCGGAGCTGAGGGCGGGACACGGGCTCTGGAAAGGGAACAGAGACCCCAGCACTTCTCTCAGACTTTTCTTCAGACATAGAATCACAGAATGGTTTGGGCGGGAAGGAACCTTAAAGCTCATCCCATTCCACCCCCTACCATGGACAAGGACACCTTCCACTATCCCAGGCTGCTCCAAGCCCTGTCCAACCTGGCCTTGGACACTTCCAGGGATCCGGGGGCAGCCACAGCTTCTCTGGGAACCTGTGCCAGTGAATGTGACCTGCTGCATCCCTGATGGGCCCTTGGGCTGCAATTGCCACCACAGTATCAGCCACAGTGTGGTCACAGGTACCTTTCCCTTGGGAAGTCCCTCCTGCCTGCTTTGCTTTCCAGGACTGTTTTTTTTTCCAGTTGAATCACTGCTTTTAATGGATGTGGGTAAATATGGAGCACTTTGAAATATGTCAGGAAATGAGAAAATAGCAGAGAAGGCAGCAGATCCCACTCGGATTTTGTGTGGTTGGAAGGAGAGGTGGGTGGTGGAGGGCTGCGGTGGCAATATGGCCATGGCGTCATTGGAGAAAGGGTGGATAAGCCAGAGCAAATTAAGGGAATTGCTGGCGGCAATACTGACGAGGGACTTCTGGGCTGTTTCAAGTGCCTCTTCTCTCTGTGGTGGCAGCTGGCGCCTGCAGAGGGCAAACAGGACAGCCTGGCCTTGAGGGGGTGGTGGCTTCTCCAGAAACCTCAGCTCCATTGGCTCTACCAGGTGTCCCCTGGCAAAGTGCTGGGGGAAGGGACCCTGCAGGTGGCAGAGTCACAGCAACCCACCAGTCCCTCCGTTATCCCTCTGGTTCCTCCACCATCCCACCAGTCCCTCCATCTTCGCCCCGGTCTCTCCGTCACCCCCACCACCCCACTAGGCCCTCCATCATCCTACCAGTCACTCTGTCATCCCTTTATCCTCCCACCAGTCCCTCCATCCCTGCATTGAAGTGTGGGAAACAGGGGATGGAATTGCCTTTCCAGGATGGAACTTGTCCCTTTGTCCCAGCCAGGCCCCTGTAAAGTCTCACTGGGCAGCACTTCCAGATTTGCTCCCCCAGGACAGGTTGGGAACCTCTTTCCAAGGTCTGTTGGTGCTGTCTCCGCACATGACAGGTGCAAACAAGCTTGGGACTGGCCATTCAGCCTTTGCCCAAATCCCTTCTCCAACCCCTTTGCCCTGGCTCTTGCTCCATGTACAGACAGATTCTGCTTGGAACCATCACCCTGCTCCTCCCTCCCACAGCCACCACTCACGGAGGACTTCCAGGGGGATTTCCAGGCTCTTCCTGTCTCCTGTGTTGACAGTCACTCTGTAGGTGCCACTGTCACTTTCCTGGACATCCTCCAGCAGGAGAGATCCATTCGATGGATGGAAAACAGCTCGTCCTGCATAGGGAGCATGGATGGCTGGGGCGTGGGCCCCCGCCTCGTGCTGCAGGATGGTGTGGGGGCCGGTGCCATTGAAGAATTCCCAGTGCACGGAATTGCTGTGGGTGACATTCTCCAGCCCAGGGAGCAGCACCGAGGATCCCACGGCAGTGGCTCTGTGGACAGCTCCCGTTGCTCCCAGAGCTGGAGGGAACGGCACCAGCAGCCCTGGAGGGAGGAGAGGGGTGGGGATGGGGCTGGGAGCAGCTGCTCTGGGGTAAGGCGTCTCTGCCCATGGCAGCAGAGTGGAATGAGCTTCTCCTACGTGACTTTTTTTGTACTGACCTAATTTCCATGTCTCATTCCCAATTCATAGAACCCTGGAAAGGTTTGGGTTGGAAGGGAGCTCAAAGCCTGTCTCATTCCAACTCTGCCATCTGCAGGGACACCTTCCACTAGACCAAGCTCCAGGCCCTGTTCAGCCTGCCTTTGAACACTTCCAGGGATGGGACAGCCACAAAATTCCTGGTCTTGTTTGGGGCTGAAGGTCTCCACATGCCCCTGGGAGTGCAGGATGCAGCCATCTTCCCAAAATTTCTGGGCTTGTCACAGCTTGGGCTCTGGCAGGTGCTCAAGGACTTGAGGAGGAGCTGCTGTGGGAAGGTCACAGCTGCCAGACCCCATCCCCAGTAAAGAGGATTCTAGGAAAGAGGAGAGGGACAGAGGGAGGGGGAGGGTCTCAGGCCCCTGTGGCTCCGGAGCTGGGCGGGGAGGCCAGGGATCCTCACAGGCTGTGTTTGCTCTCGGCCCTGATCAGCTCCTGCCCTGATAAGCACCTGTTCACCTGCATTCCCACTGCACCTGCCAGGCAAACTGCCTTGGAAACTCCTGCTGCTCCCACTGGGGATGGTGTAGCACAGGTGGGAGGAAAAAAAGTGTGACAATCCAGGTAAAGCCAAGTTCTTCAGCTGGTTTTAATTTCTCACTCTTATAACTTTGAAAGGCAGTTGTTTTCATGCCCTCCTGCCTCTCAAACTGTAGATGTGGAGGAAGAAAATACAATTTAATGACTAAAAATTCTTATTCTCTGAAGAAAAGTCTCTGAAAATTTTCCTTTTTCTGCTGAGAAAACACTGTTTACAGAGAACAGAACAAGGAGCTGAAGGAAAGAGGAAAACACTCCATCTTTTGCAGCTGCAATGGCCAAAACTCATCCTACAGACACTGAGAGTTCACTGACACCATCCCAAAATCAAGCTGTAGAGTAATGGGCTTCCTTTCTGTTTTAGACGCTCATCCTGAAAATCTTTGTGCATTTGGATCTAGCACAGGTCGCCCAGAGTGGCTGTGGCTGCCCCATCCCTGGAAGTGTTCGAGGCCAGGTTGGACAAAGCTTGGAGCAAGCTGGAGGTGGAATGGGATGAACTTTAAAGTCCTTTTCAACTCAAACCCTCCTGTTATTCCATGGTTTGTGTTTCAAGGCAGCCAGTGAATATTTAAAGGAGCACAGTGAAAATGCTCACACAAGTTTAACTGAAATAAAATTCGTGGTTTTAAAAACATCAAATATTTTTACATATCTATTTTTAACACAAACACAGATATTAACGTTTATACCGATGTTTCTGTGTGAGTACATCTATCAGCCCCACTACAAATCTGGCTGCGGCAGACTTTTATCCCTGGAGCTATGTGTGGCTCTTCCACCTCCTCTTTCCTTGGACAAACACGCCTTTGCCTTCCAGGTTAAACCGTTTAGCCACCTAAACCGTCCGGCCCAGAGCTCCTCACGCGCGGCTCCAAAGGGGTTTGGAAGAGGCGAGGAGCCGGCGTGGAGCGCCCGGGCCGGCCCCGGCTCCCAGCCCAGCCCAGCCCAGCCCGGGGACTCCTTACCTGCGAGGAGCACCCAGGTGGTGCCCAGCAGCTCCGCGGGACGGCACAGCAGCATCTGCCAAGGGGAAACAGCCCCAGATATCCCCGATTTAAAAAATCCCCTCGCAATTCCGCGCTGCGCTGAGAGCGACAGGTGAGGCTGTACCGTGGGTTTGCAGCCCTGGGATGGATTCCCGGTGCCGCGAGTATTCCCAGCCTGTTTTCCTGCCGCTTGCTCCTCTCCCTCCGCGCCGATTCCCCTCCCAGACTCTGCCCGGGAGTGGCAGCAGCGGCAGCTCCCGCTCCTGTCCCCGCTCCCCCGGGGGAAAAGGAGCTGCCGATGGCTCCGGCACCGTGCTGGGATCGATCGGGGGCTCTGCCGGCCCACGGCAAGGGGTCCCACAGGGATAAAAATTGCAGCGGACATCCCAGGTCATTTTCATGCCCCGAGGCCAGAAGATCCATCCCTATCCATTTCCCACAGCTCAATCCTCTCCCAGAGCCTGCAGCAGAGTTGGAACTCGCCCCCAGTCCGGTTCTGAGGGGAGCAGGGGTTCAATCCGGCTCTAAAACACCTGTGAGCAGCTTTTTCCTCCATCGCTTGGGGTGTGCTGGGATCATCTACATCCCACAGGCTTTCTGCAAGGGGAATTTCAGTTTACGGAAGGGGTACTCCTGGGATCAGGACCCGGGCACCTAATTTTGTTACATCTATCTCAAAATAATGGAATTCCAGACGGGTTTGGGTTGGGAGGGACCTTAAAACACACCCTGTTCTACCCTCCAGCCATGGGAAGGGACAGACCCCTTCTACTGGCCAGGTCGCTCCAAGCCCCAAATGAGGAGGGAAGCTAAAAATGGAAATACTTTTCATCTGGGTGGGAAGCAGCTTGTCCCTGTTTTATTCGAGTCCTGTGAGGGTCCAGAGGCTCTTGGTGGCACCAGAGGGGACCAAGGAGGATGCACTGAAAGCTGCACCTGCACAGCCCTGAGAGCTGGGAGTGCACTGGGGGAAATGGGAAGCTCTGGGAGATACTGGCAGAAAAATGTGGCCAGCAGAGGAATGAGAAGTGCTTGGTTTCACTGCAGGGCTGAGGATTCTGGGAAGCCCCAAAAGCTGAAGGAGGGGCTGAACTGCAGAGCCAAGAGGAAAGGGAAAAGTTCCAAGGGAGGATTGGGGTCCCTGTGGGACGGGGGGAGTGGAGCCAGCTGAAGGTGTGGGTGTGTGGGAGGGACACACTCAGGCTGCACGAGGTGAAGGACAGACGGCCCAGCAGCAAAGGGGACCAAACTGGGGCCCTGGGATGTGCGGATGGGAATGGAGGATCCCGGGATACAGCAACACCCTCCAGTCTGCGCTGGGCTCACCTGCCTTCAGACCAGCCCCAGGGTCCTGCAGGCACCCCAGATCGAGGTCTCCAATTCTCTCACATCATTCCCGCCCTCTGCTCCACCCTTTGGTACGATGGACACCACACCTCACAGCTCCTAAAACACGTTCACAGCCACAGAGGCTCTGAACAGCAATTCCAGGGCTTCTCCAGAGGGATGGCGAGAGAGCAGCGGCACAAGAGCACCGGCACGAAGTGCACCGGCACCGCCGGGAGCACCGAGCCCGCCTGGGCATGGGACTCGTGGGGTTTTGAAACATGAACTTCTGGCAGCTTGTGCCATCGTGTGGCCAGGGAAAGGCCCGGGCAGCAGCACAGCGCGGAGGGAGGAGGGAGCGGTGTGGGGGATGCCATGGGTGGGGTCAGCCCAGCCCGGGGGTCCCGCTCGCCCAGGAGGGGGACACTCAGCGCTGTCCCCGCCGCTGGAGGAGGGCGATTTCCAGCAGGGAATGCGCAGACACTGCAAGCAGAACCTGTTTCTCTCCCTGGTTGTGGAAGGGAGTGGCTTTGTCCCCTTCAAAAACTGGAGGTGGAAGAGGAGGGATCCTCTTCCCTTTGCTGGGCTCAGTTCAGAGGGAGTCTCCTCACAGGTCCCAGTTGCCACCTGGCCACACCACTGCCACCATGGCCATCTCTCACCTTTGTCCCAGGGGTCCGGTGACACCTTTTGATGGTAAATACTCTTTCTGTGGGCAAACCATTCTCATTTTGTACCATCTTTTATTAATATCATTGTGATTATTGTGACTTCTTCAGCAAATTGTGACTCCAACTCAGAATCTCTCCTATTGTTTTTCTTCCACTATGGAAAGGGGTTGGCTGGAGGGGGCTTAATTTTCCTGCTGAGTTTTAAAATTGGCTTCTAACAGGATCCAAGGCTGCCTTTGGAGCTTTACCTGACAGAGGGCAGCTCCCTTGGCACCACCTGCCCAGCCTGGGCTTGGAAATCCCTTTGAGCCCTGCTGACTCCCAGGGGCTCACTGGGGATGGGAAGCACTGGGGAGGGGACACCAGGACTGGGAGCATCAGAGAGCTGAGCCCACGGCAAGAGCAGATTTCAGGACTGTCTTGGCACCACGATTTCTACATTCGGTGTCTGGATTAAACAAGAGCAGCAAGTTCAGCACCTGTGCACCTGCACTGCCCTTGCCCTGAGGACACAGAGCACCTCACACAGCACAGCCAGGGGTGAAGGGGCCCAGCCCCGCTTTAAGATCTGGTCAGAACAGAGGGAACACCCCAAAAGATATGGCAGCATGAAAAATGTCTAACAGCAGGATTTGCTCTTGTTCCTCACCCTGTGGCCCTTCAGTGTGCCAGATCCCAGCTCCCAGGAGCTGAAAGGCACCTATGAGTTACATTCAGAGGAGAATTTTGGGAAAAAATACACCCGAAGAGTGAGTTTCATGTAGCAGAGAGTGTGATGATGACCTAACACCAATTCCTTAAGAAAGGATGGAAGAGGAGGCACGGTGGGAAGTTTGTCAGAAATCCTGGGGCTTCTGAGCGTTGCCCTTAACACAAGTGCAATGCAACAGGCAGAGGGAACAGCAGCATGGCAGTACTGGAAGTCAAGGAAAAGTGGGAATTCCATCTCTCATCTAACATAGTCATCTTTGCTTCCCAACATGCAGATCTTGGTGCTTCCCTTTTCCTTCTCTAACCTAATGCTTCTCAGAAATGCTCAAAATACATCAGGATCTCTCCAGGCCCTCTCTCAGGCAGCTTGGCTACTTGATCAGTGATAAGAGACAAGATCCCAGAGATTTCCAACCTGCTCTGCTAAAAGTCCTCTAAAACTGGCAGCTGACAAAAAAGGCCAAACAGGGAATAATGCCAAGCTTCCAAATCCCAAAGGCACTTGCTTGGAGGAGCACTTACCGTGGTGGGATTAACCACGACTGAGCCACCCTGGCTGGGAGGACCAGGCTGGGAGCATGGACAACAGGAGCTGCCTGTGCTCAAAGGCAGAGTGTGGTCCCAAAAAATGGTACCACAACCTTTGGTTTCCACCTGCCCCCTCACCTGATCAGGCCCTGGGAGCTGCTAGGAGATGGTGGGAGGTGGTTGAGGTACTGCAGTGTCTTTGTTGTGGTGAGGCACCAGCACAGAGGGCCTGGAGCACCTGGGGAGGCATCAGCTCACCTGGCCTGGCGTGGAGCGAGGCTGGGGGCTCCTGCCTCTCCCAGGGGTGGCATTGAGGGGCTGCTGGCCTCTCTCAAAAGTGGGAGTGGGGGCTGCCTGCCTCTCCTGGCACTGGGACTGGGAGGGTCCTGCCTCTCCCAGAGGTGGGACTGGGGGCTGCCTGGCTCTCTGAAGGGCTGGGCTAGGCCTGCAGCCCCAGCAGGCGGGCAGTGTTCAGCACGTCGTCCCTCGTCAGGTAACACCCGCAGAGCTGCCGGTACCCGGTGAACGCCTCCCGGCCGTGCAGGACACGCCAGTTATCCACAAACAAGACCTGCAGGAAAGGGAAAAGGTCATTGGGAGGACAGCAACCACAGCAGGCAGGGCCAGGAGCCTCTGGCACAGCAGGTCCTGGGGATCCCTGGAGACTGAAAGAGCAGGTAGGGGTGTGCCACAGTGGGCATGAGCCTCCTGTTCCACACCAGCACCGGAGAGGCTACAGCCAGCTGTTCCACAGGATCCAACACAGCTCTTTCACCAGCTCCTTATGGAGCCAGCCCAGAAACACATTTTGGGGTTTCTTTGCCTTTCTACTGGAGAGAAAATAGTTCACCAGCAATAGACAGTGGCAAACTTATCACTGAATCCCAGAATGCTTGAGCTGAAAGGAACCTTAAAGCCCATCTTTTTCCACCCTCTGCCATGGGCCATGGGCATTCCACTATCCCAGGTTGCTCCAAGCCCCACAGAACCTGGATTTGAACACTTCCAGGGATGGGGCAACCCCAACCACCTGCCTCTGCAGTGTCACCCATGTAAGGGCTCAAACATAACCTCAGAACTGTAATTTCTTCTGGAAGAAGTGAAAGCCTGAACATGAAGTGTTCTGGCCTCTCTGCTCCTGAGGATTCTCATTTCAGTGGCTGGAAACTGGGAATAACTTTCCTTTGAGGCAGAGCTTGAACTAAACATCTCTGTCTCACCTGGGAGCTCATACTGCTTTAGGACAGCAGGAAAACACACATGCAGAAGCCACTACTGCTAACGCTGGAGCACCCAGAAAGAGGAAAGCTGCTGGATATGGCAGTGTCCAGATGCCAGCATGCCCATGGAGCACCCTGCCCTTCTCCCTGTGCCAAACCCACAGGATTCAGCTCCCAGTCCCACCCTGGACCAGTCCTAGAGGATGCAGCTTCAGGTCCCACCTTGCCCGGCTTCAGCTTGACCCAGAGCTCGTTGTGGGGCTGGCGCAGCTCGGCGGTGAGGGTGCGGTGCGCCTGGTACCAGCGCCGCACCACATCATGGGGCACCGTGTTGATCACGGCACGGTCGTAGTTGTTGTACCTGCAGGGAGAGGACAGACGAGACTGCCCAACGCGGCTCTCGGTGCTCCCAAGAGAACCTCAGGAGCCTGTGGGATTAGTGGGCATTTAAGGGAGGCTGCAGAGGTGACCAGAGAGGTTGTGCTGCCAGCACAGGACATTAGGGGACACAGCACTGAGGGCAAGAGGATTTTACTATCAAGTGTACACCTGTTCTTTCTGGTTTTCCAGGGAAGGACATGGCAAGACTGAGGATTGCTTAGAATAAAAGTGCAAAGCAGTGCTGGACAACCTCCAGAACTGAGGCAAACTAGAGTTTCAAAAATCAGCTCAAGCTCCCTTTGGAAGGGATCACTCTCTGTCCTCCCTGCTCCCTGCATGCCAGGATAGTTTCTAGAGGCTTCTCCAGAGAAGGGCTGAATTTTTCTGCATCTCAAATAGAATAGGATGAGAGCTTGGAGCTGAAGGGAGAATGCCAGGAATAAAAAAAATCAAAGCTCAGCACTGACACCCATCTTTCTATCAGTGGTGCTGACGCTTCCTCTAAAGTGGGAGGAACACAGGATGTTCCTGTGGTTTCATCCCTGCTTATCAAAGATACACTGGTTTTCAGCCCACGGAACGCTCTGGAAAACCACCACCACAAGGCCCTCTCCTCTGCAGAGGCCTCCTGGCCATTACCTGATGAGGTAAAGCTCGTTGTTCCAGGGGTAGACATTGAGCACCGGCCCCACTCCGATCATGTGGTTGTGGCAGCCGCCCACGTTCTCCACGTACTCGTGTTTGAGGGGCACCTTGGCCAGCAGCTCGAAGTGCTCTGGGGCCTGGCGCAGCACCTGCTCGGCCGCGTGGAACCCGTCCACCAGCAGCGTCCGCCCTCCCGTGCCCTCGTGCTTCAGGCAGTGGAACACCTGAATGCTGCACGGAGACAGAATCCAAGAGGAATGACCTTCGCTGTCTGTCCCCTGGGCACAAGGTGCTCCCCAAGGACACAGCCAGGAGTGGATGGATATACCACCTGTCCCTGCTGCTTCTCCAGACCAAATCCCACATGTTTTGCTGGGTGAGGAGGCAGCAAACTGCCTGGGCTGCTTCCCAAACGTAGTGACACGAGTCTGGGAGACTCCAGGAGCTGCAGGATGAAGGCCGTGTCACCCAAAATCCAAACCCAAAGAGCCTGTGGCTGCCCCATCCCTGGAAGTGTCCACAGACAGGCTGGATGGGGCTTTGAGCAACCTGAGATGGTGGAAGGTGTCCCTGCAGCAGCACGTACCCGCAGGGCTCCTGGAAGTAGGTGGTGTCCGTGTGTCGGTCCAGGGCCAGCTTGGTGTAGGCTGTGTCTCCCCGGGAGAAATCAGAGGTGAAGTACCACATCCTGCCATAAATGGTCTCCCTGGAAAAGAAATGGGTAGTTATCATAGGTCAGTGTCTAGGTAAAGCACATCCTCCCCTACATATGAGTTATTGTCCTCTGTCCCATGCACACGGTCATTACAGCAGAACAACTTCACAAAATTTAGATTGTCAAGGATGGCGCTTCTAATCCCTCTTCTGGTGTTCAGCTCCTCTCTTTCCTCCCCAGGAGGCTGGTGGTGATGAGTCTTCCCCTTCACAAACATTGATGTTTCCACAGCAACCACCATCCCCAGTCAGGGAAGTGACACAGAGAGACGCCTAAGTGCAGCCAGCCCTTACTTGTATCCACACAGGGTTGCCTGATAATTCCATTTCTTCTTCCCAGAATCCTGTTTTCACTACCTCCCCTCTCCAACATGCACAGGAGGGAAGGGACACCAGGCAAGGCCAAACAGCACTCAGAGGCTACAAGGGGAGGGTGCCTGGAGACAAAAGCTGGCTGGATATTCTCTGAAGCCCCTTGTTTCTATTTGGAGTGACTGTTCATTAACAGGAATCCCTCCTTTTCCAACAGCCCCAGGCAAATCAAACTGTTTCTACAGCTTGGATAAAGCCCCAAGCTCAGCCCCTGGCCTGCCATGCTGGTGGTGCTTCACACAAACCCAGCACCAACACCTCTCACTGTTTTTCTCTAGCAAGAGCTCCAACTGGTTTTTGATCTCCCTGGCTCCCAGGACCAGGCTGCTCCCGTGACTCCTCAAGTCATAACAGGAAATGTCTCTCCTTGCAAAGCTCTGCTCTTCCCAGACAGCCACTTCCTTCAGTCCCTCCTCTCCGCACAGTCCCATCCGTCACAAAAGTCATCAGATGCTCCGGGGGGAGCTCAATAACTGAGTGACTCACAGCTCTTCCATAAAGGAGGGTGGATCCCACAGTGGGATCACTGCATTTGTCAGTGCCAGAACATTTGCCTGCAAACCAGGCCATGCCACACAAAATACAGGACAAGGAGGCAGCAGCTTTCCAAACAGAAAGAAAACAAGTTTATCCTTCCCAGGATAGCCCAGATACCTGATTATGCTGATCCTTTCTGCCAAGATTTCCGTGTCCTCTTTGGTGGGAGCGACATTCTCCACAAAAGCAATCCCGTACAACAAGAAGTTCTGAAGGAATTCCTTCAGACCCTCATCTGTCTCCAGGAAGCTCTGGCAGTCGATGGAGGGGACCTGGGCTTGCTGGTAGATCTCAGCATTCCAGAGGATCCGGGGGTGCATGACCTGCTGCTTCTGCCCCTCGTAGCTGTTCCTCGCCAGCCACTCCAGCCCGTACCGTGTCACGTGTCCATCCGGCCCTGGCACAGGGATAAGGGCAGAGTCACCAAAATTCCACTAACCAGCCCGAGATCGTGGCACCTGTCAACTCAGGATGGGCCTCACCCTTGTCACCTGTCTGGGGATGGGTGTTTTGCACCCTGCTGCCATCCAAAATGCAACCTGAAAGGCCATGAGTCCTAAAGGTGTTGTCATTGCTGCCACAACTGTTGCATCTGAAGTGGTTTTGACTTTTGTTTGACAGGCCTCCAAGGACAATCAAAGCTCTGAAGTCAAGCCCTTAAATAAAAGTAAGCCCCACCAAAAGGAAGAAAGCAGCTGGGAAAGTGAGGAGAAAGGACAGAAAACAGGCATGGTGAGCAGGTCTGACAGCTGCTCACACAGGACACTGAAGGAAAAGAGAAGCAACCCCATCTGTTCACCACCTGCACTGCTGGAGAAGTTTGATCAACCCAGACACTGCACATAGACAAAAAGGGCTGGGGCAAGAAAAGCACACCACTTTGATGCAGAGGTGTGTTTACAGTGAGAGCAGTGTTTAAAATCTGCTCACGACTCAATATCTTCCCAGACAGGCAGGTCTGGGGGTAATGCTGTCCATCAGCAGGCACAGGAAGGCACAGGTGTTCAGGACTCACAGGTGAGGAAGAGCGTGGTCTCGTCCACCCGCACAGCCTGGGGCTGGATGGCCAGGTCCACGCTGGCTGTGTCCAGGCTGCGCTGGTTGGTCTTGGCATTGTAGCAGGAGGCGGAGCGGCAGTGGTCCCGTAGCCACACAAAATCCAGGCGCATCACGGTGCTCTCGTACCTCAGCTCTGCCAGGGATGGGAGCAGAGGAGGCTTTGGGGCAACAGGGAGGACAACCAAAGCCAAGAACTGAAGCCCAGAGCCCATACCTTTTGATCCCAATTACAGGGGATGCAGTGGTACCCCTTGACATAAATTGTCACATGAGGAATACCTGGCAAAGGATCTTATCAAAAGCCTGGCTCCTTTGCTTTGGAGCCACTGTGTAAAATATTGAGCAAATCCCTTTGCTTGCAAGTGACTTGGAGTACTGAGACCTCATTGGCCTCAGCTGCCAACACCTACACAAGGTGGGGCAGCAGAGATGGGCAGACACCAGAGCCAAGGGGGGCTGCCAGGGAGAGCCTGAGCATGGCACAGAAAATGGTGTCTGACAGGGCACAGCTCAAAACAGTTTTTGTTCAGGAATCCCTGGATTTGATAACTTATTTAGCAGTGCCTCACTTATCACAGAAGACAAGGCTGCTCCATCCTGCCTTTGGGAATTCCAGCAGGGAACACGAAACAGCCCCCAGCGCGCATCCCTCTAACGCAGGCTATTTCAGAAGGAAAACATACATCATTCCAGGGAACAAGGGTGGAAACCCTCCCTGCTGTCCCCAGGCAGAGCAGGAGCACCCTCACCCAGAAAACCTACCGAGATGGTCTCGGTGCAGCTGCCAGGCACAGCGGGGGGACGCCGGGGCCGTGGGGTGGCAGCGTGCTGGGGCAGCCAGGACGGGCCTGGGGTCCCGGGGCAGCCACGGCCAGCGACGTCCAGTGCTCCCATGCTGCCCCCGGAGCAGCCACGCCAGCCTCTGGCACCACATCCTGGCAGTCAGGAGAGAGGGTACAAGGTGACTTGGATGTGATACTCTGTCCCAAACCCCAGCAGGACACAGCCCTGAGGAGACACAAAGGACATGCCGGGATCCTGTGAGAATGGGCAGGCCCTGGCACAGGGTGCCCAGAGCAGCTGTGGCTGCCCCTGGATCTCTGGAAGTGTCCAAGGCCAGGCTGAACAGGGCTTGGAGCCACCTGGGCTTGTGGAAGGTGTTTCTGCCCATGGCAGAGGGTAGAATGGGATGAGCTTTAAGGTCCCTTCCAACCTAAGCCCTTCCATAATTATGTGATTTACCAGGCAAAGCCACTCCAGGAGAGACAGCTATGTCCAACACTCTTCTGCAAAACAGTAGCAAAGCCTCATCTCTGAAAGACTTGTCCCCCCTCCAGCATTCTCAGTTTGAATTCACCATTCCTGGATGGAACTGCAGCAATCAGGGAAGCAAAGTGACCTTGGTTGGGGAAGCAATAACAGAGGAATCCAGTAATTAGGTCAGTTCTAGAAAAAGCAGGCAAAACAATGAGGAGGAGGAGGAAGATCTCTGCTGCTGGTGAAGGACACAGCTGGCATAGAGGAGAAACCACCATGATTAATTTTAGGATAGAGATTAGAAGGTGATTTCTCTGAAGGAAATTTGTAACGACTCTTCGGTGCAAAGAGCAAGGGCAAAAACCTGACAAGTTCTAAGAGATGATGCCTCAGTCTAAATGCCTATCATGTTTATGAATTTCTGGGGGCCAGGTCTAAACCCAGCAGGATTTTAACAGCACTTTGAAGTCCACTGAAATGTGGTCTCTCTGGATAAGACACAGGCTCAGAAAGCATTTCTTATCCTAGACTTCTGATTTTCCTTCATTTTCTTATCTGGAGAGTCCAGGCACTGGAGCTCTGGCTGTCCAAGTTGTTTCTGCTCTGCAGAAAACTCAAAAGCTGCTGATAACAACTAAATCCACAGAGGTGCCACATTCCCATCCAGCAACATGTTAAGCAGGGATAAAAGAATGCAGACATCCCTAGGGAGAAAAAGTGAGAATGTTTTTGAAGAGAAGGTTTGAGATGAAGGCACACTGACACACTTCAGGGCCTGAGCCCTTTCCATGAGAAATTTTCCCAACATCCAACCTAAACCTCCACTGACACAGCTTTAGGATGTTTCCTCTTGTCCTATCCCTTGTTACCTGGGAGAAGAGACCAAACTCCCTGGCTCCAGCCTCCTTTTCTAAGATTCCCATTCCTGCTGCCCAGCTTTGAAAATCTGCTATAGGAAGAGGAATGAGTCCCATCTGACATGCAAATCTCTTAACCAAGAGAATAAAATCTACAGCTACAGAATCTTGGAGCTGCCCCTGATGTTTATCAGCTTTAAAATCTTAAAGGAATTATTTAAATCCCTGAATCAAAGCCTTACAAAGATTAAGATTATCTGAGAGAAGGAAACTGTCTGGTTTGGCTTTTGGATTCACTATCCCAGTGAGGGGTGGAAAACAGAAGGAATCTTGTTTGCACACACAAACAGGACCCAAAATGCCAGGAAAAGGCTCACCCACAAATCCATCAGCACATGGCCTGTGCCTGGGGCAGCTCCAGCCTCAGTTTCATCTTTCCACACACATTTCTTTTATCTCCCCCCTCTCAATATCAAAACTGAGCAGGGAATTAACACAGGTAATGGGAAGTGACCCAGATATTTAAACCTAATCAGAGAGATCTCGTGTTGCTCTTACTGGAAGAAAACACCACAGGCAGCTCAGTGAGAGCCTTGAATTCCATCTTTCCAAGAGATACTAAAACTAAGAGGCATTAAACCCCCAAAAATCTGTATGATTAGGGAGGATTTAAAATTTTTGTTGTTTCATCAGAGCTAACAGCTAGATGAGCTAAGTGAACAGCAAACTCTCTTCTTGCACCTCCTGCTACCTCACCTTTATGCTTTATGTGGTCCAGACACCTGGGCAGCAGTGAAATGCGAGAATTCCACACAAAATTTCCCTCAGAATTCAAAGGGAATGGGCAGGAGGGAGCAGATGTTAAATACTCAGTGCATAAACACACATGACAAGTGACACAGGAGCAGGCACAGAACTCACAGAGTGAAGGAGAGAAGAATGCTGGAGGGAACAGCAGAAATCTCAAATCTATTGATTTTGAGGTATCAATTTTCTATCCTCTATTTGAGGAATTCCCATCAGTCTTTGGAGAGAAAGGACAGGAGATGCTGTGGAAAGAGCAGAAATGAAGGCTGGGTTTAAAAGGGTTAACCCTAACCCTAACAATGCAGTTTGTCTCACAAAAAACATTTTAAGGAAACAAAATCGGGTTTAACCTCTTTGAGGAAAAGCCACAGTCCCCATTCTGGGCAAAGGAAATGGTGAAAAAATGAGTGACCAAGTAGTTTCAGCAACGGGAACATCTAAGAAAGGAGAAACCTCACAAATCTGGAGGCTTTCACCAGCTTTTAGCCAAACCCTCCTAGGCATGGGATGACCTTGCTACCCTCCCTGCCCTGCTCCAGCCCTTCCAGCCTGTTTGTCCAGCTCCTCTGACAAAAAAATGGTGTTTTCTACTAAGAACACCTCAAACATTCAACTGCTCACACTCACTCAGTTTTCACTTCTGGAAGCACCTGGCTGGAACCAAGGTTTCTGATCCACATGGAACAGGGAGCTGTCAGTAGCACAACAGTCCAAAGTGGAGGAAAGGAATTTGGGTTTTGGTCCTCTGGGATCCTTTAACCTGACAGTTTTCTCTGCAATGAAGGAACAGCAAGAAAAAGAGGAATTCTGCAAAGGCTGAGCTGCCCTGAGGACTCTGCCAGAGCCAGAGGAGCCAAGAGCACAAGCCCAGGTGACAAATCAGAACCCCCAGGATAGTAGCACCTCTTGGACAGGACACAGGCAGAGTTTAACAGCCTGAGCTGACTCAGTTAATTACAATTAATTACCACAGAGACAAAAAGCAGACTGGCTGTTCCCTGCTGAGCTCCTGCCCTCACCCTGCAGACAACTCCATCAGATCTCAGCTGTCAGGAACCAGATTCCCCTTCCTGCCCTTCCCCACATGGGATTTCAATGAAATTAAGGAGCTAATAAAGACATCCCAGGCACTGCCAGCTTCACAGCTACTTCATTTTCCTGGAAGCAAAGGGTTTATCTGCTCACCCCATGTTTCACACTGACCACCTGACGCCAGGCCCCATTCCCAGAACCCTATTCCAGCCTGTTTGCATTTCTCCCAAGCAAAGCCTTTCCAGGCCACACAGTTCAGCAGAAACAAGTTCTAATTCTGTTTCTTTTTTTTTCCAGCAAAGCAGCCAGCCCTGACGGTAGAACCTCTCCAGAGGAGTTACTCCAATAAACTCCTATTGCTAAATCACTCAATGCTCTGGGTCCTGCCGGGCAAAGAGGAGCCAGACAGCTCTCCCGGTCTAGGAGGGGTTGTGTTTTTCCAGGGAATGAGGGAAAACAACTCTGCCCGCGAACCGCAGCCTTTCATTCCCTTTCGATGGGACCGTAATTCCCGTGTGACCTCGGGCCTGGCATCACCTGGGACCCTGGAACGCCGGGCGGAGCTGGGGGATGATGAAGTGAGGCTTCGGCCGGGCTCGGGATGCCGAAAGGATCACGGAGGAGTTCTGCCGGAGGAAGCTCCGCAGGATCTGCGCTGCTGCTCCGGGCTCTTCGCCGCTCCTTTCTCCTCCTCCGGTTCCCTGCGCCCACCAGGCCGAAAACGCCACTCGGAGCTTTCCCACATCGGCCGCCGCTGCCCGAGGGAACCGGCGTATCGGTGACCCTGTAAAAGAGGGAAAAAAAACCAAGGAAAAAAGCTATGTTGCAAACGGGTCCCTCTCCGAGGCGGCCCAAGCGCAGCCCTCGAGCTCCGCGGGCAGGATGAGCCCCGCTCCGAGCTCGGGGGCTGGGGGGCACCGCGACCGCCGCTCCCCGCCTCGGCCCCCGACCCACCTCGGCGGCTCCCCGTTGCCCCAGCGCGGCCCTAGTGGCTCGGGGCGGCGTTGCCGTACCAGGAGCCGGCAGGCGGCGGCGGGGCCGGGTCGGGAGCGGGACCGAGGCCGCCTCAGGCCGCCCCGGGGCGGGGCCGCCGCCACCATAGACACGCAGGGCAGAGCGCCCGCAAACCATAGAGCCGGGGCGGACGGGGCCGGCGGCAAGTGGGACCGGACCGGGACAAGACGGGGCCTCCCCGGGAGGCGCCGCGGCTCCTGCGGCCGCTGCGATCGGGGAGGCCGCGGACGGAGCGCCGCAGGAGGCACGGAGCTCGGGGAAGGGGATGAAGCGCGGCGCACGCCCCATGGCGACGCGCGGGTGCCGCCGGCGTGCGGACAGCGCCAGCGGTGACGGGCTCGGGGCACAGAGCGGTGCCTGCAGAATGCTGCCCCCTGGCGGGCAGGCGGGGAGATGGACGGCGAGAGGAGCGGCGCTGCCTCGTCCCCGTCCCCTTCCATGTCCATGTCCCCGTCCCTGTCCTCGTCCCCGTCCCCGTCCCGTCCCTATCCTTGTTCCTGCCCCTTTCCCTGCTCCCATCTCTGTCCTGTTCTTGTCCCTGCCTACCCTTCCCCGTCACTGTCCTCCCTTCTCCTGTCCCTGTCCCCGTCCTTCCCCGCTGCAGGTGATGCGGCGCCGGGGATACGCACACCGCCTTTTGGGGTTTGGGTCACAAAGCGCTGATTTTCATCCAAACCGGCACACTGGCGTGCGCGCCGGACAGGCGGCGGGTCCCCGCTGGAGGGCTGCCTTGGCCCAGCGGTGGCGACCGCCGCCCCTCGCCCCCGCTTCCACCACCCCCGGCCCCGCAGCACGCCCGACCCTGCCCTCCTGCCGCTTCCCTGGAGGGCGTTCCCAGCCCCGAAGATGCCCCGGAGCAGCGCAGGGAGGACCCGCCGGGAACCTCGGGACAGCGGCTCCGGTCCCTGGAGCTCCGGGTTGTTCTGCAGCACGAAGCACCCGCAGGGATTGAGCTGGTGGATCAGAAAAAGCTCCAGACCCGGCAGTGGGAGCGGCAGATGGCACTGGGGACACGGGGCTGGCGACGCGGGGGAGAAGAGATGACACGTGGTGACACAGGAGCCCTGGGAGTGGTTACCTGGGGTTTAGGATGAACCTGTCAGACACAGAATTCCAGAATGGTTTGGGTTGGAAGAGACCCTAAAACTCATCCCGTTCCAACTCCCTGCCATGGGCAGAGACACCTTCCACTATCCCAGATTCCTCCAGACCCCATCCCGCCTGGCCTGGAACATTTCTGCCGACATCCTGCTCTGTGTTTAAACGTGCTGGTGCCTCCCTGGGCTGGGAATGGGGCAGGATGTGGTGTCAGCGGTGTCTCCTCGGTACCTGTGCAAACAAACCGCCCCAGCGAAGCACTGGTACTCCCCAGTGCTGTGTCGGAATTTCCATGCCTGGTTTTCCAAAATCCAGGTGTTCTGATTCTTTCCAGTTTCCCTGCCGTGGGTGTGCGGGCAGAGGAGGCGCTCGCTGTCACTGTCCTCGCAGCGAGGGGACGCGTTGCTGCCGCCGCGGATTCCCGATTTCCGAGTGTTTTTCAGGAAAGGGGTGGGGGCGGCGCCTGGAACAGGCAGAGGAGCTGTCGGGGATCTGCTGCTTCCCAAAAACCTCGGTGCAGCTCCCGCGGGAGATAAACAAGTTAGTCACTGGGTGAGCTCACGGTAAAGGCATCCCGGCCTCCATGAGAATTTGTCACAGGCCCTTCCCGGGGTGCGATCGTGCCCCGGTACTGGCTCCCGGGAGGAGACAGCGGATGCGATCAGCAGCCTCGTGCTCCTCGTGCTCGGGCAGTGCCTGTCGCCTGTCCCTCGGTCCTTCCTGGCAGGAGGCCCGGGCCCTTCTCCCTCCGTGCCCGGGCACAGCCCCTCGGAGGAGCAGGGACTCACCGGCTGCCTGCGGGATCCAGGCGTGTTCCCTATGGGAGTGATGGATGCGAGCAAACAGGATCAAACCGTGCCTCAGCTGAAGGGCTGGGCTGGGAGCTCTGGGGGGCTCTGGGGAGGAGGGATCCCCCTTCCCTGGTGTCCCACTGGCTGCCTTTGGAATGGGCAGTGCAGCAGCACTGGCGTGGCCCGTGCGTTATGCTCACGGGGTTGTTTCTCCTCGGGGTGTGGAGCACGGTGGTCTCTGGAGCTCACTGGGATTTGTGGTCCCTCCTGGGCCCCACAGGGTCCCGTGGGACAGGGACAGGCAGTGGTGGAGCCCTCTTGGAGGAGCCCAGCGCTCTGGGATGCACCTGCTGCTTGGCCTCAGCACGTAGGAACTCATGTGCTGGGAAAGACAGTGCCTGGGAACTTTCTGGGGATTTCCCAGGGAGAGCTGGGATCTGGGAATTTTCTGCCCTCCCCCTAGTCCCCTCCTTCCTCACTCACACACTGCTCCCAGGGTCACAAACGGCTTTAAAAAAAGCAACAGCCCACACAATGCTCTTCCCTTCTCCAGCGGGTGCTGGTGACGAGATCCCGCATCCGGCAGGGGATATGGAATTAGCCCTCTGCCTGGGAAAGGCCTTGCCAGGCCCTGCCAGCTGGTCCCACACCATAGGGCTCCCGTGGCCATGCACGGAGGAGAAAGACTCCGGATCCCACAGGTGCATCCTCCCTTGGGCCTGCTCCGTGGAGTCGTGCAAGAATTCCATCCCCCTTCCCTACCCCGGGATTTCTTGGAGGTGGCCTCGGTGGTGCTGATGTCAAGCAGAGCTTTGGATGACGTGCAGGGCACATGGAGGTTTGTCTCTGCATGTGGGGGATGTTTCTGGACAAGGTTAGGACAGGAATTCACGTTTTCCAGGAAATCTTTCAGCAATTTCCGTGAGAGCAGCAGGAACCAAGGGTGGCTGAGCCAAGGAGACATTCCTGGAAATGGTTCATAGGGCAAAAGCTCTGAAAAATATCGCTGTGGGTGTCAGAACAGTTTAATGAATGACCCACCTCACCCCTGCCCAACATGGATGATCCAACAAAACCCAACCCAACCAATCCAGGGGAAGCCCACACGAATAGTTCAACCCAACAAGAATGCCCCAACACAACACAAATGATCCAACACAACATGCATGTCCAACGTAATCCAACATGAAAAACTCACCTCAATCTAATCCGACAGGAATGACTCAACCCAATTGACCCAACACAACCCAAAATGAGTGACCTACCCAGCACAATCCAATGCAGAAGGTCAATGTTTCCCAGCATGAATGACCCACCTTGACCTAACCCAACCCAACATAGTGGTGCATGGACTGGAGCTCCAGGTGGCTGGTCCTGGCCTACCTTTGCTGTTGGAATGAAGCAGAAGCCAGCGGTGCACTGTCGAGGTGACAATTGGCACTCGTTGCTCTTCCACCTTCAGGAGTCCTACTGCAGATGGGTTTTCTGATAGTCCAGGCAAGGTGTTCAGTTGCTTAGTGCCCTCTGCACAACCATGAGGAAGACATGAGAAGGTGGGATGCAGCACAGGTGCGTCAACTCAAGGAGGGAGACACTAACTGAGAGAGTTCCACTAAGGAAACTCCCATGACCGAGCTGCTGGGCATGATCAGTCAGATCCTCTTGAAGGAACCTCTAGTATGTATGCCCAGGAAAGAAATAAAAACCAGGGCTAGAGGGGCCCTGCCTCTAGCCAGGAAGAGGCACGGGAAAACCAGGTCTTTTAGACAGTGTAAATCCAATGGCCTGGCACATCAGAGCCACAGAAATATGAAGCGTTAGTTGATATTGGTGCACAGTGTACCCCTAATGCCCTTGGGACATGTGGGGGCAGAGCCTGTTTCCATTGCCGGGGTGATGGGGGGGATGACAGCAATTGACCCTGTTGGAAGCTGAGGTGAGCCTGACTGGGAAGGAGTGGCAGAAACATCCCATTGTGACTGGCCCAGAGGCCCCGTGTATTCTGAGCATAGTCTTCCTCAGGAACGGCTATTACAAAGACCCAAAGGGACTCAGGTGGGCTTTTGGCATAGCTGCTGTAGAGGCAGAGAACATTAAGCAGTTGAACACCTTGCCTGGACTATCAGAAAACCCATCTGCAGTAGGACTCCTGAAGGTGGAAGAGCAACGAGTGCCAATTGCCAGCTCGACAGTGCACCGCCGGCAGTACAGAATGAATCGAGGTGCCGTGATCCCTATGCACAAAATGATCCGTGAGCTGGAGAACCAAGGGGTGGTCAGCAAAACCCACTCACCCTTCAGCTACCCCATTTGGCCTGTGCGCAAGTCTGACAGAGAATGGAGGTTGACTGTGGACTATCGTGGCTTGAATGAAGTGACCCCACCGCTGAGCGCTGCCGTGCCGGACATGCTGGAACTCCAGTACGAGCTGGAGTCCAAGGCAGCCAAATGGTGTCATAGTGGCACTATTGACATTGCCAATGCATTTTTCTCCATTCCTCTGGCAGCTGAATGCAATTTGCTTTCACCTGGAGGAGCATGCAGTACATCTGGAACCAACTGCCCCAGGGGTGGAAGCAGAGTGCCCCCATCTGCCATGGACTGATCCAGACTGCACTGGAAACGGGTGAGGCTCCAGAGCACCTGCAGTACATTGATGACATCATTGTGTGGGGAAACACAGGAATGGAAGTATTTGAGAAAGGAGAGAAGATCATCCGGATTCTGTTGGAAGCTGGCTTCGCCATTGTCCTGGGGTGACTTTATGATGCTTGTATCCCCATTCGTCTGTTTAGCCCAGAAATAAGTTTTGCACCTTTAAGACTGGTTCTGAGAGTGAAGAGGGGGAAGATAAAGCGCGCAGTTTGTAATCAGAAACTGCACTCACTTCTCCGCATCCCTCTCCCGGACTGTGTTGTCTGTAGCACGGACAGACAGCGGGACAGAGCTCTCCTTTGCTTTTAGTTAGTTTTTAGCTAGCTGAGGCAGAGAAGTTCCCTGGACTGTGAGTTTTCTTTTTCTTGGAACTGTTTGAACCTGCTCTGGACTGAACACCCAGCAGAGCAGCAGCAGCTTGTGCCTGTGGCCCAGCAGGGCCTGACCTGGGCTGTAGCATTTCCACCTCCAGAGGGTCTGATAAGAGACTGAGTGAGCCGAGCCACAGCCCACAGAGGGGACTTTCTGAATTGGTCATCTCTTCAGAGTGGCAAGAGGTTTTATTGTTTAATATTGTTCATTTTTTTTTGTGCTGGTGAATGCTTTGCCTGTTAAATAAACAGTTTCTTTCCACTTTTCTCCAAAGAAATATTTTCCCAAACCAGTTGGTGGAGGGGCCTCTTGAATCTGCTTTCTAGAGGAAACCCCTTCAGAGTTTTTCTCCTAGATTTGTCCTAAACCTGGACAGTCATCAAGAAGAGCAAAGTCAGGGGACCTGCCCAAGAGATCCAGTTCCTGGGGGTAAAGTGGCAAGATGGACGGCGTCAGATTCCTACGGATGTCATCAACAAGATCACAGCAATGTCTCCACCAACCAACAAGAAGAAACACAAGCTTTCCTAGGTGCCATAGGTTTCTGGAGAATGCACATTCCCGAGAACAGTCAGATTGTGAGCCCTCTCTACCTGATCACCTGCAAGAATGATTTCCACTGGGGCCCTGAACAGCAGCAAGCCTTTGCCCAGATCAGACAGGAGATCGCTCATGCAGTAGCCCTTGGCCCAGTCAGTACAGGACCAGAGGTGAGGAATGTACTCTACTCCGCAGCCGGGAACCAGGGTCTGTCCTGGAGCCTGTGGCAGAAGGTGCCTGGGGAGACTCAAGGCCGACCACTGGGATTCTGGAGCTGAAGTTACAGAGGGTCTGAGGCCAGCTACACCCCAACAGAGAAGAAAATCTTGGCTGCTTATGAAGGAGTTCAAACTGCCTCAGAGGTGATTGGCACTGAAGCATAACTCCTCCTGGTACCCTGACTACCGGTGCTGGGGTAGACGTTTAAAGGAAAGGTTCCCACTACCCACCACGCCACTGACACCACATGGAGCAAATGGACTGCCCTCATCACACAGCGCGCTGTATTAGAAACCTGAATCACCCTGGGATTTCGGCGATAATTACGAACTGGCCGGAAGGTGAAAACTTTGGTCTCACTGATGAAGAGTAACAAGAGCAAGTGACACGAGCTGAAGAAGCTCCACCATACAACCAACTACCAGCAGAGGACACGCACTACGCTCTTTTCACTGACGGTTCCTGTCGCATGGTAGGGATGAACCAGAAATAGAAAGCAGCCGTATAGAGCCCCACATGACAGGTTGCACAAGCTACTGAAGGAGAAGGTGGATCAAGTCAACGTGCTGAACTCAAGGCCGTCCAACTGGCCCTGGACATTGCAGAGAGAGAGAAGTGGCCAAGCTTTACCTTTATACCGATTCGTGGATGGTGACCAATGCTCTGTGGGGCTGGCTGGAAAGATGGAAAAAGGCTAACTGGCAGCGTAGAAGAAAGCCAATCTGGGCTGCTGATGAATGGAAAGACATTGCCTCTCGGGTAGAAAATCTATCTGTGAAAGTCCGTCATGTAGATGCCCATGTCCCCAAGAGTCGAGCTAATGAAGAGCACAGAAACAACACGCAGGTAGATCAGGCAGCAAAGACAGCGGTGTCAAAGATAGACTTAGATTGGCAACATAAGGGAGAGTTGCTCCTAGCTCGATGGGCCCATGATGCCTCAGGTCATCAGGGCAGAGATGCCATCTATAAATGGGCACGAGACCGAGGGGTGGATCTAACCATGGACAGTATTTCTCAGGTTATCCATGACTGTGAGACATGTGCTGCCATCAAACAGGCCCAGCGGGTGAAGCCCCTCTGGTATGGTGGGCGATGGTCCAAGTACAAGTATGGGATAGCCTGGCAGATTGACTACATCACACTGCCCCAGACATGCCAAGGTAAATGCTATGTGCTGACCATGGTGGAAGCCACCACTGGATGGCTGGAGGCATGGTACCCCCGAGAGAATTGAGTCCAACAATGGGACCAGTTTCAAGAATAGCCTTATAAACAGCTGGGCTAGAGAATATGGCATTGAGTGGGTGTACCACATTCCTTATCACGCACCAGCGACTGGGAAGGTTGAATGGTGCAATGGCCTGCCTAAAACCACCTTGAAGGCACTGGGTGGGGGGACTTTCAAGATCAGGGAGATTAATTTAACAAAGGCCACATTGTTAGTGAACACCCGAGGTTCCACTAACTGAGCAGGCCCTGCCCAATCTGAGCCCTTGGGAACAACACATGGAGATAAGGTTCCAGTGGTACATATGAGAGGTATGCTGGGAAAAACTGTTTGGGTTAATTCTGCCTCCAGCAAAGACAATCCCATCCATGGGGTTGTCTTTGCTCAGGGACCAGGTTGTACGTCGTGGGTGATGCAAAAGGATGGAGAGACCCAAGGCATACCTCAAGGGGACTTTGTTTTAGGGTGAACTACTCATGACACTGGGCCTGTGTCCATATCTGCATGTATATATATCTTAGGTTGCAAGATGTAGCTAGGGGTGTGTTATAAATACGTATTATAATATCGGCTTTTCACAAATATTAAAATAGATGCTATATGTATAATGTTAAAGTAACTTTGCTATAAAGATAGAATTTTTTTATTTCTGTTCTTAACTAAACTTAGACATAGTAGTAAAATAACTGATATAATATACTTGTGTTAAAATACCTACTTAAGATACATTCAATAAACATATAATAAGGACCCCTATTACTGACATACCAATTATCAACACCCACCATCTGTAGAAAATATGGACCAAAGCCCAAACTAGAAGTAATAACCAGAAGAGACCAAAATCACAACCAAGAAATATGCTTACTCTAAAAAAGCACACCCGAGGAAGAGCCATGCTAAGCAGTTCTTAGAACATGTAAACTAGTTTAGAGAAAAGTTTAAATATGTATAATTTTTTATGAATATGCAGTAGACTGATACAATAGAAAGAGTATATAAAGGACATGTCCTAAATAGCAAGTGTGCTCTTAGCAGAATACCAAGCACCCAACAGTAAATCTTTACTTTATTGTCTCTGTCTCCTATTGTCCTTTATTAAACTTTAAAATTTTTACAAGAGAGTAAACCTCGTTTTTCACAGAATGTGTATTCTATTACCATCTGTT